>CAWUFW010004396.1:600000-990000 GCA_963921515.1 Calotriton arnoldi | reverse complement strand
CTGTGGTTTTCAGTGTATTTCTGTTTTTCAAATATTAATATGTTATAACTAAAGCTATACATAACTTTACTAATTTCGTTTTTTTTTATTTTGTATAATTCTCCCATTTACTGCATAATTTAGCTTCTCTTGCTTCATAATCCTTGTGAACCTCACAATGCTTAAACTCTGCAGAGTGGTTAGGGGGCTGTCATTATGATGACGAAATTGTATTTCACAGGGAACTTTGAAATGTTGCCATCTTTCACAGTTCCCTGTGAAATATGTTTTTCTTTTCCTACCATATATAAGAAAATGGAGGTCTCCTTCATGGGAAATAACAATGACAGCACTAGTCCTTCTAGTCGTGGACTTAAGCCATAGTTCTGGGTAGAAATTGTTGAAGACAAAGAACAGCCTGTGTGTGGACTTGCGGGACAGTTTGAGAGAAAGCAACAGATCTGGAATGCACTATTTTATTTATTTTTTACTCAGGGGTTGATTAAGAGTTTGGCAGTCCGGGGACCGCAATGCCGCCGGGCACACCGCTGCCGAGTAGCCGGTCCGACCACCCAATTCTGAACATGGCGGGCAGTCCACCTCGGGACCACCACCAGGATCCTGTAAGGGGGGGGGAAGGGAGGAGGGGGTAATTGGAGGCTGTGCAGATACTGGCACTGCCATGCCAATTAGGATTTCCTTCGAGAGGTGGAAAGGCAGGGAAGGGACCCCAAACAGGGCCCCGTGTGCGTTTTCCCATTGGGCATTGTGGCTGGGGGAGCATGTTGTGCCCCCCTATGCCTGCACTGTTGTGCGCACACTGTGTGCCATGCACGACATTGTGCCTGGCAACAGTGTGCGCATGACAGTGCAGGCGCTGCAGTGCGGCATTGCCTTCAGGCTCACTCTGTGAGCTGAAGACTGCTACTGCCTTAAGACCACCACTTGCCCGGTAGTTTACTCGTAATGCGGTGGTTGGGATGCCATCGGCTTGGCGCGTTCTCCTGACCGCCGCAATGGCGGTCCGGCAGTCAGACCGCCAAACTCATAAAATGCTCTAAGGACTAAGGAGCTGATTACAAGTGTTGTAAATGGGAAACAGGCGAACAGAGCAAAAAATATATTTAGACAGTTAAAGCTCTGTTACTAAAATATTCAACTTCTCTATGGCATACCCCTACTACATAGAGTCCACTATTTTGTGAATACTACATCACTGACTTTACATCATTAGCAAAAACAAGCATTGGCAAAGCCAATAGGACTCGTCTATGAGAGAGCTTTTGGTTTTGGCAATGTGTTTTAGCCATTATGTACACCAGTGTGGCTGCTGTTCAGCATGGCTAAGTTAGCTGGTTGGGGTAGATTGGAATGGGGTAGAGTGGGGTGGGGTGGATTGGGGTAGATTGGAGCAGGGTAGATTGAACTGGGGTGGAGTGGAGTAGATTGGGGAATACTGGGGTACACTGGAGTGGAGTTGGGTAGATTAGAGTGCAGTGGGCTAGATTGGGTGGATTATAGCAGGGTAGAATGGAATGAAGTGGGGGTATATCGGGGTAGTCTGGAGTGGGGTAGATTTGAGTGGTGTAGATTGTGGTCAGGGATGTCCAGCTTTCTATCCAAAAGGACCTTCCAGGTCTTCTCCTCTATTGCTCATTCCAAGACTCAGGTTTCCCCATATGGAGTCCCTCAGGGCTCCATACTTAGTCCATTGCTTTTCAACATCTACGTCAGCCCTCTGGCTACGATAGCAGAGCAAGCAGGGTTAACTATATACTCCTATGCGGATGACACCCAGCTCATCTTTTCGCTTTCCTCCAAGGAGACTTTGAAGACATCCTCTCTCCAGCCGGGGCTAAAAAATATCGCTGACTGGATGCACGCAAATAAACTAAAACTTAATGGTGGGAAAACAGAACTCCTCATCTTTGGTGGTAATAAAACTCTCTGGGGCCCTCAACATTGGCCACTGCAAATGGGCGATCTTCCCCTTCCATCACAATCGGCCCGCAACCTTGGAGTTATTATTGACGACCAATTGTCTATGAGGCAGCAAGTGATCAAAGTTGCCTCCACTTGTTTTGCTATTCTAAAGTGGCTTAGGAAAATTCTCTGGATGCTTCCTTCCGCTACGCAAAAAACTGTCATCCAGGCCTTAGTAGTGTCCAGATTGGACTACGGCAATGTGCTCTATCTGGGTGCTAGTAAGGAAGTGCTCCGCAAGCTACAGGTAGTCCAAAATTCCGCGGCAAGACTGCTTTGCCAACTACCCAGAATGGCTTCCACTTCAGGTTCACCTCGTAAACTACACTGGCTGAGAATTGACAATCGCGCCAAATTTAAAGCCCTTTGCTATATGCACAGAATAAACATGGGCTCAGCTCCCCACTATCTAAGTGCTTTGGGGCACCAATATCGTCCCTCACGCCTACTACGATCCTCTAATCAATTAAAATTCCAGGTACCCAGGATCAAACGTGCCAGAATGGGAGGACGTTCTTTTGCCTATCTGGCTCCTTCCCTTTGGAACTCTCTTCCAATGCATCTTCGTCTTGAAAAGCACTACCTCAAATTTCGCAAAGAATTGAAAACGTGGCTTTTTAATCAGTAGAGCCTGTTTATCAATAGCTCTGGCCCTTATCTCTTGTCTTGTATGTCCGTAGGCGCCGGGAAACCTCTGGGTAGCTGTGCGCCATATAAATTTAATAAATATAAATATATGTGGAATTCCTATAGCCCGACGCCCAGGACAAACTGTTTGGGGTCAAGGTCAACAGGTTTTCATGTATATTTTGTCTTTGGGACAAGTAGGCCCGACCCCCTGCAGCACAAACCCTTTGGCTGCCAGTTTGCAGTACCACATTATGGCTCAGGGATGGGCACCGTCTGCAGTTAAGGTAATATTTTTGTGCATATGTTAAGCGGTTCAAACTTGTATTTATGGTTCATTAATTGAAAGCCTTTATTATTAGGGTGAGCGCTCTAAGTAAATATTGTACGCTCTGACTGCACTACTGACAGTGGTTCCAGTATAAAAATGTGTACACACGTTTTCAAAGTTAAGCAATATGAGGCTGTGTATAATGCTCCCAGAATGCTCTCTGATTTTATGCAAATATTTGCAGAAGCTTGAAAGCAAGATTGATGATTCTTTGCTTTCAACATAAAATGTTCATTAAAAAAATGAAAGCAGGAAAAAAAAAATCATTTAGCTAAACTACTGTAAAATTTCAGGTACCATTTCTTTGCAGCATCATTTAGTAACGTGTTGATGCATGCTAGTATTTCCCAAAAATATTCCTAAAGGAAAATCAGTGTAACCAGTTTCAATAAGATTTTGGGGGGGGAATAAACAAGCATTGGCAAAGCCACTAGATCTGAAATTGGTGGTCAGCTTTTTAGTTGTGTCAATGTGTGAATTGTTCGGCATGGTTTTTTAAAACCTTGTTGGTGTGGGAGCTGCCGTGCCCTCACCATTATAACAAATATTGGCAAAAGCAAAAATTGTTTTTGGTCTCAAAAAGCACACACTGCCACAGTAGCTACTGGCACTGAACAAAAATACTTTGTTTGCCGATATGCTCCTTGTGAAAGCAGAATGCGGTCACTCACAGGGAAGCCAGCCAATAGAGAGAGAGGTCAACGCCAGACCAAATTAGGGGCCCAATTATTAAAGAAAGTCTCAAAAGTAACCCATGGTACATGTCCTTGCATTAAGTGCAGCTATACGGCTTTCGTGAATTCCCAAGAATTTACAGAAGTAGGATAAGAAATAGTACTCCTACAAAACATTTGTGAACTGCATTTTAGCATGAGCAAATATGCATATGTAGATTTGCTCATGTGAAAATCTGAGTGTTTGCAAGTTCACTTACCCTCCAACCACTTTTTACCCAACTCTGGAAGAAGGTTTACATCTGCTATTGTCAGGAGTACATTTCCAACATTTCTCAGTATGGGGAAAATTAGAGAAGAGTTGTTGAAAACCCTTAAAAACATGCAAGTTAGTAGGTTTGACCAGACTCAAAAAGGCATTTTAACCGTGGAACTATTGCTTACCACTACCTTCAGCCCCAGTATGTAACTCTGCGGAAACGTGGCAACATAAAGGGATTGCAAGTGTTCACACACTACTATGGTATGAGCCCTGGCATAATAAGAGAGGCTACATCAGAGCTTATATAGGGGGTGTGGCTACGCTAGCAAAGGTGGCGGACGTGCTCGTGTAGAGCTCCGGCCGCCAGCCCAACACATCGGCAACCATCCTGATCGTTGGGATCGAATACAGACCCTCCCAGTCGCACAATTGAAAGTGGCAACGGACACGAGGGCGTACACCCGAAATTGGAGATCAGGCATTAAAAATCGGGTCGATACGTGACGAGAAGAGACTCGGAGCAAAATGGCGGCCCCAGACACCGCGATCCTGAAGCCGGGGAGAACATAAGGAGCGGAGCTCTGAAAAAGTCTGGCGTCTACTGAGAGCGGCCCCGGGCTCGGCCCCACCGCCATACCCAGGTGAGGAGTGGGTCTGGGGTGCAGGCCGGGCGCCGGGTGCAGCTGGCGCCCCTCCATTGGGCGCGAATCAGGCCTGAGTGCGAGGAAGAGATCCCAGCCAAGCGCGCAGGTCCCGAGGAGAAGCAACCCCCCGCCCCAGCGCAGGACTTAGCAGCAACAAGGCGCTGCGGGCAGAGGAGGCATTGAAAAAAGGGAGGGGAAAGCGGCGACCAACGGGAATATTGATCACCAGAGGGCTACTTACCAGAGGGCGCAATCGGTCGGACGAGACCCCTGAACAGGCACTACACTCGCAGGAACCAACTTGCACGTCCCTTGCGCCGCCAAAAGACTGCAAGGTGTAACGATCCGGAGCTGGTGAGGTGGAAACTGCTGCCCGGTGGGCCTGGAAGGAGCGTAGACGCCGGCGGGGACACCTCGCCACGGCTGAGACGACTCGGGACGCCTGCGCCGGGGACTGGGCAGCACTGCAACAGAGGAAAGAAGAGCCACTGCCAACTCCGGCGCTAACGTCCCCCAGGAGGTGCGGAGACCTGGGAGGGCCCAGAGTCCGATGTACGCAACACCGGGACCAGTCTGCAACGGAGATTGAACGAGGAATGTTCCTTGAGAGGCCAGTTGCACGCCAAAGACGGACAGTGCCTCGGGGTAGGCATAGAGCGAGCCCCGGGGTGTATGCATAATTAAGGCCGAGGCCGCGGCGGGCGGATCTTGGAGGTAGGCCCTGGAGCGTCATTATCAGCCTCAATACCTGGGACCCCACACCGTCTATAACTGCGGAATACCACCCAATCGTTGACACAAAACGGCAGCCACGCGCGGCAGGATCCCAACAGCAGACAGGTGAGAGGAATTGCCCTGCAAAGCGGGAGCACAGAGAACATCGACCCGGGCCTACGTTGCAGACGGCGCGAGTTCTGCATCTGGGGGCAACCGGCTGCACTGCGGTGCAGTCGACTCAGCCTGGGAGGTGGAGAAAGCAACTGGTGCCAGAGACCGAGAGCTCTGCAAGAAGGCGGCCCCCTCCTCACCTGCCCAGCACAGACTACGGAGACAGCCAACGGGCGCTGTTAACAGTGGAATTTGCACTGAAAAGGACAACGTGAGCCATTCGAAGCAGCAGGGACGGAAGCCTGGTGTGGGGCAGCGGCCCCTGAAGGCGCCATCCTAGCCAGAAACTCAAGGGACTAACATCCTTGCGCTGCCAACGCAGCTGAGGCACTACAGTGCCCCCAACAAAAAGCGCGCTAGTGACCCCCTACCACAGGCAGGACAACCTGAAGCGCCCGCATCAGAGCCCAGACACCCCTGGACATTAACTACAACTCACGGGCAGTCAGCGAGGGCACTACCAAGGCGTTACCTCACCCTGAACCCAAGCAGCAGAGTAAGACGGTTGTTCACCCTTCGCTGGCCGGCCGCATCTGGGACTGGTGACTTTCGGGCCCTCGTGGGAAGGAGGTGGCCAGAAGTTGAAAAGCACCTACAAGCGTAGCGGAGCCCCAGATTGGCGAAAATATGGGGCGGCTACGCCAGACCAACGGCTCACAAACAATGGTCCCAGCGCGCCAACAGCCCACAACGGATTCGGTCCACACCCAACCATCAGATATTACCACGCCGCAGGCAATGTCTGATAAACTGGACAGGGTGCTGGCAGAAATAGAACATTCTTGTATCGCAATGGAGGACAGATTTGGGGCCCTGTCCTCAGACCTTGGTCTGTAGCGACGACCACCGAAAGCTAGCTGACAGGGTGACAGAGGGGGAAAAAACCCTAGCCAGCCTTCAACCGCTCACTAAAACACATCAGGACAGTATACGGAGTCTCCAGGCTCGGGTGACTAAGCCGGAGGAGAAGACGGACGATTTGGAAGGGCGATCTCGTCGCAGCAACGTCCGAGTGATAAACCTGCCGGAAGGAGCAGAAGGCCCCCATCCCGAAAGATACATCGAAACTTGGTTCAAATCCTTCACCCCGGATACTGAACTTACACCTTTCTTTTCGGTGGAAAGAGCCCACAGGGTTTCGGCCCAGACCCCCCCCACCCCCCGGGATGCCTCCACGACCGCTGATCTTGAAACTGCTTCATTTCAAGGACAGGGACGCTGTGTTGAGGGCGGCCAGGCAACATGGCCCGCTTCAAGTTGAGGATAAACGGGTGATGATCTTTCCAGATTACTCAAAAATGGTGCAAAAACTAAGGGCCAGTTTCATAGAAGCAAAGAACATGCTCCGCCAAAAAGGGATACAATAATCGTTGCTGTTCCCAGCCCGTCTTCGAGTCATCCACGATGGAGACACAAAATGTTTCAAGGACCCAAATGCAGTGTTCGACTGGGCAGAGACCGCTATCCCGGGCGGACCGGAATGGGAGACAGTCCGCAACTCGAGGAGATCGAGAGGTCGAGGGACCCGGGGAAAACGAGAACACAAGAAGCAAGAACAGAAAGGACGCAGCCCAGCAGCAGGCCGCCCTAACCTCGAGGAAAAGATAGCGGAACACAGGAGGGCGCTCCAGGCGGCAGCTCAGTTAGACTCTGCCACAATGGCGTCAGACAGAGAGGATGGCCCGCATATCTTCTCGTCTGCAGGCAACTCCAGAGATTCAAGTGTTTCCCGCGAAGACTCGATAACCCCTCCACTGGTGACCCCCCCCAAACAGCAGATACATTGATCTGAAAGGGCTGATCGTCCAAGATTAATTCTCTCCCCACCCCCTTCCAGGACACACATGCAAGTAGCAAACTGAACAGTGCCAACCCAGATGGTGGGCATATTGACTTGTCATGATCAGTTACATAAGGTTGCCCCTCTTTCATCCCTTTCTGCTCCTCAAACATGTAGGCCGCATGCATGGCAGGGCCAACCGGTAGCCTGACAATGAACACCGTTGCCAGCAATTACCCCGAAGCACACTAGACCCGCGACCGACATATTCGACAGAAAGGGCTGCGCTAGGCTAGGACCTCAGAACATCAGTAGAGTACACCCCCCACGATACAGTAGAACGCTGTTGAAACATATAGTTTGGACGTATCACCAGTTGTGATAGGTCGGTGATGTTGGAACCTGGTTCCTCAAGATTAGCCGTTACACTTCCCAGCTGTTTTGAACCCTTGCGAACACAATCGCATTCGGGATGGGCACCTTCATATATCAGACCCACATGCGGGAGGGACGGGGAGGTAGACAGGACGCAACACTTTCCACGCCGGTTCCCCAGACTTGAAAGGACACCATGTCACACACAGCAGATATTAGTTTCCTGACCTTAAACGTCAGGGGGATGCACACAGCAAGAAAGCGGTATGCAGTGTACTCGTATGCAAAGCGACAAATCATTCTGCTACAAGAAACGCAACTCACCTCAAAAGAACTATACCGCATACAGAAGCGCTGGCGGGGTATTTTCTGTGCCACTACTTACTCCGCTTTTGCCCGAGGGGCGATGATATGGCTTAGACCTGGGGTTCCGTTTAATGAAACGCGTACAATAGTGGACAGGGAAGGGAGATACGCACTCCTGGAGGGATTATTGGACGGGCGACCCCTGTTAATAGGCAGCATTTACGCCCCTAACTCGGACCAAGGACTGTTCTGGGACTCACTGTCGACAATTCTTCCACAATTTACGCATGCACCGTGGGTGTTGGGGGGCGATTATAATTGCGTACTAGATCTGGCATTAGATCGATCATATCCCCCAGGCCCGGGATCCCCCGCGCAAGCGCATACAGAGCGATTTCGCTTCTGGACACAACACTGGGCCCTAGCAGATGCATGGCGGGCCCAAAACCCAACCGCTAAACTATACTCCTACCATTCAGTGCTACACAATCTGAGGGTGCGGCTTGATCGGTTCTTGTGCTCGCAGGATCTACTGCCCATGGCCCAACACACAGACTATCTCGAGAGAGTAATCTCAGACCATGATGCACACCTGCTAACCCTTAGATGGAGACCGCCTCACCCACCGGTCCCGACCTGGAAATTACAGCGCAAATGTTTAGAAGACCCGGTATTTCGCCACGATCACAATAGTAGTATCGTGGAATACTTTGAGGACAACGCCAACACAGCATCTAACAGAATGTTAGAGTGGGATGCTTTTAAAGTTGTGATGAGAGGGGCCTGTATCAGGCAAATAACCGGGGTCCCCAGGACACTTGATAAAAACCTCGAGAGGGCAGAACTCAAACTAGCATCACGGACTAAAGCAGAGAATGCAAGTGCGGCAACACATATACAAGCCGCGTAGGCAAAAACGGAATATGAAGAGGTCTTGGCGGACCTAAGACGCTACAACTTTAGGTTATATGCAACTAAGAGGCACAGGGAGGGAGATAGATCAGGCACGCTCTTAGCCAGGTCGGCCCGCCAGCACCAGGAAATTTGTCCAATCACCGAAATTAGGGACCACCTAGGCGGAACGGCGACAGCCCAATCTGACATCTTGCAGCTCTTCCGCGATTACTATGCTACACTTTATGGATGCCCCACGCGAGACGGTCAAGATGCACTTGCCCGATTCTTAGCACCTCTTACACTACCCCGAATACCGCGCGAGGATGGCGTCCTCCTGGAAGAGGAAATAACGCAATTTGACGTGAAACGGGCGATCCGTGCTATGGCCCGAAATAAAGCCCCCGGGATGGACGGTTTGCCCCTAGAGTATTATAACACTTTGATTACTCAACTGGCGCCACGACTGACCGCCATGTATGCGGCAGCTCAGGAGAGGGGGGGGGGGGGGAGTTTAACTGCCCAGCTCGTTACGAGAATCCCTCATAGTCTCGATCCCGAAACCTGATCGAGACCCGATACACCTGGCCTCGTACAGACCAATAACGCTACTCTCCACCGACTGCAAAATATAGGGCAAGATCCTGGCAGACCGGTTAGGCCCTCTAATCCCGCCACTCATACACCACGATCAGAATGGATTTGTGCCGGGCAGAAATACGTCCCAGAATATCCGTCGGCTTTTCCAAGTTAAGGGTCAGGTTGGGGGATCGTTACCCCAGGGCGGCGTGCCTGATCCTGGGCCTTGAGAAAGCATTCGATACCCTCACATGGCCATACCGCTTTGAAACGTTGAGGCAAATGGGAATAGGCCCCATATTTGGGGCATACATAAAACTATTATATATGAAGCTTACCTCTAGAATACGGTTGGGCAAATACGTCTCCTCGCCCTTCCCAGTAGAGAGGGGTACCAGGCAGGTATGCCCCCTCTCCCCCATCCTATTCGCCATGGCGATGGAGCCCTTGGCGATTCGATTACGGCGGGGGGAAGACGAGTGGGGCATTCCAATAGCAGGAACCACCCATATAGTCTCTATGTATGCGGATGACCTATTGCTCTACGTGAGGGACAGAGTCCGATCTCAGCTCCATAGGAAACATCCTCGCGGACTTTGCAGCTGCAAAAGGGCTTACAGTAAACTGGGCAAAGTCTGTTATATACCCCCTTAACGCTCATCTTCCCCCGCGGGAGCCAAGATTTGGTACCTCTTGCGTAGCATGGTGTTCTGGTGCTCTGCACTACCTTGGTATTAGGCTTTATCACTCACCAACTGACCTCTCTGAAGGTAATCATCGCCGGGCCCTGATGGGAGCCAGGACAGGGGTACATTTCTGGAAGGCTCTGCCCTTGGCGCCCATTGGCAGAATTGCCTTGGCCAAGATGATCCTGGTACCACAATTTCTTTACTATTTTGCCAATACTCCTGTCATCCCCCCGCGCTCCTTCTTCATGAATTGGACACTCTACTGAGCTCCCTCATATGGGGCGGCAAACGTCGCAGAGTTGCACTCTCAAAACTGCAGCTCCCATTGCACTAAGGAGGGTTAGGGGCACCGTCCTTTGAGGCCTAATTTTACGCAGCGCAAACGCAGTGGTTATCTAGATGGATGGTAGGGCGCCACATAGCAGAGACTCCCACAGACGACGGGCCCATGTCAATACAGGCCGTTTGTCGCCTACTACTCCCGGGCACACAACCCAGAGCGTCGCACTCGATCCAGGTGAAGGTAGCAAGGGCGCGCATGCTGCGCATACACCGCATGTCCGGCAACACCCCATTATACACTCCTCTGTACCCACTAGCTGGCCTACCTAGACAGAGAGGGTTTTATACTGCCCGCGTGATGCAAATATGGACGGACCATGAAATTGGATCTCTGTTCGAAGAGGGTCAACTATTGCCGTTCAATCTCCTCTCAGGCGAGACAGGCCTCCCCCCAGGGCAATTTTTGTTGCACAGGCAGCGAATACTCAGCAGTCGCCACATATGGGATCTTACTGAAGGGGAACCAAAGACACATCCAGTGCTACACGCAATTCTCCACATGGGGTTGGGGCGGCACTTAGTCACGTGGCTCTATAGAGCGGTCCGAGATCACACTGCCACTACATTGGTCCCATTACGATAACAGTGGGAGGACGAGATAGGTCGCCCATTCCACGATAAGGAGTGGGAACGGGTTCTGGAATACCCAAAAAAGTTATCTAGAAATGCCCGCTTTAAGAACATGCAATTTTCCATACTACACCGTGCCTACCTCACTCCAGCAAGGCTCCAGCTCTTCTACCCAGACGCGCAGTTGGTATGCCTGAGATGCCAGTCTGCAGATGCGACGTTCATGCACATGTTCTGGTCATGCCCCACACTACGGGCCCTATTGGCAGGCTATCCACGAGACTTTGCGAGAAATAACAGACCTGAGAGACATCGACACGTGGGAAGCCAGTGGGTTGGGGCTCTTCCGCAAACGCAAAACTCTCCAAGTCCAAGCGCGCTTCACCTCTTTGGCTCTTTTATTGGCGAAGAGAGGGATCGCTATGCACTGGAGAACCCCAAGTGGTACCCCCTTGGTGGCCTGGGTGGGGGCGGTCAAGAAATGGGGCTCAGCGAAGGGGGGACACTAATAGGAGGGAGGAGGCGCAAGGGATACGCAAACGACATCTCCATGGAATGGGCCATGCTACTACACCAGTTCCACCAACATGGGGTCATCACACAGCATCCACCGACGCCCCTGAGTACCCCCGAGGGTTCACGCCACACAACCTAGGACCCCCTTGACAAAGGCGACAGTGACCCCCAGCCGCCCCAAGAGTCATGATTGGATGACATCACCCCAGAACGGAACACTAAGGCAGCACACAACACCCTGGCTGAACAACATTCCCAATGACTTATGCGCTCCCTGTGGAGACCCTGTCCCCTCCCCTGCGTACGGAAATGTATGATGACATATATTCCTTTGTCCCTACAGGACACAGCAGACAATGAGATTGCTGCCATAATTTGTTGTTGCACTACATGGCACCAAAGGAACAAGTGGATTTTGTTACAGTACAAGTAGATTTATGAAGTAACCTGCTCCATGGACAAGTAGATATTTTATTAAATTCCACACTACTGTGTAGTGGTGTAGGGGTAGAAGAAGTAGAGTGGATTGGGGTATATTGAAGTGGAGTAAACTGGGGTAGATTGGAGTAGAGGAGTGAGGTAGATTGAACTGGGGTAGGTTGGATTTGAGTGGGCTAGATCAGTGTAGAGTGGGATATATTGGGGTAGATTGGGAAGAAGTGGAGTGCAGTGGATTGGAAAAGAGTGGAGTGAAGTGAGGTAGAGGGGGAGGGAGTGGAGTAGATTAGGGTGGGGTAGGGTATATTGGATTGGAGTGGGGTAGGGTATATTGGAGTGGGGTAGGGTATATTGGAGTGGGGTAGGGTATATTGGAGTGGGGTATATTGGAGTGGGGTATATTGGGGTGGGGTATATTGGGGTGGGGTATATTGGGGTGGGGTATATTGGGGTGGGGTATATTGGGGTGGGGTATATTGGGGTGGGGTATATTGGGGTGGGGTATATTGGGGTGGGGTATATTGGGGTGGGGTATATTGGGGTGGGGTAGGGTATATTGCATTGGGGTGGGGTAGGGTATATTGCATTGGGGTGGGGTAGGGTATATTGCATTGGGGTGGGGTAGGGTATATTGCATTGGGGTGGGGTAGGGTATATTGCATTGGGGTGAGGTAGGGTATATTGCATTGGGGTGGGGTAGGGTGGATTGGGTAGGGTGGAGTGGATTGGGTAGGGTATACTGCATTGGGGTAGGGTATATTTCATTGGGGTAGGGTATATTTCATTGGGGTAGGGTATATTTCATTGGGGTAGGGTATATTTCATTGGGGTAGGGTATATTGCATTGGGGTAGGGTATATTGCATTGGGGTAGGGTATATTGCATTGGGGTAGGGTATATTGCATTGGGTTAGGGTATATTGCATTGGGGTGAGGTAGGGTATATTGCATTGGGGTGGGGTAGGGTGGAGTGGATTGGGTAGGGTGGAGTGGATTGGGTGGGGTAGAGTGGAGTGGATTGGGTGGGGTAGAGTGGAGTGGATTGGGTGGGGTAGAGTGGTGTATGGTGGAGTGGATTGGGTGGGGTAGAGTGGTGTATGGTGGAGTGGATTGGGGTGGGGTAGAGTGGTGTATGGTGGAGTGGTTTGGGGTGGGGTAGAGTGGTGTATGGTGGAGTGGATTGGGGTGGGGTAGAGTGGTGTATGGTGGAGTGGATTGGGGTAGAGTGGTGTATGGTGGAGTGGATTGGGGTAGAGTGGTGTATGGTGGAGTGGACTGGGGTAGAGTGGTGTATGGTGGAGTGGATTGGGGTGGGGTAGAGTGGTGTATGGTGGAGTGGATTGGGGTGGGGTAGAGTTGTGTAGGGTAGAGTGGTGTAGGGTGGAGTGGTGTAGGGTGGAGTGGTGTAGGGTGGAGTGGTGTAGGGTGGAGTGGTGTAGGGTGGAGTGGTGTAGGGTGGAGTGGTGTAGGGTGGAGTGGTGTAGGGTGGAGTGGTGTAGGGTGGAGTGGTGTAGGGTGGAGTGGTGTAGGGTGGAGTGGATTGGGGTGGGGTAGAGTGGTGTATGGTGGAGTGGATTGGGGTGGGGTAGAGTGGTGTATGGTGGAGTGGATTGGGGTGGGGTAGAGTGGTGTATGGTGGATTGGATTGGGGTGGGGTAGAGTGGTGTATGGTGGATTGGGGTGGGATAGAGTGGTGTATGGTGGAGTGGATTGGGGTGGGGTGGAGTGGATTGGGGTGGGGTAGAGTGGTGTATGGTGGAGTGGATTGGGGTGGGGTAGAGTGGTGTAGGGTAGAGTGGTGGAGGGTGGAGTAGATTGGGGTGGGGTAGAGTGGCGTAGGGTGGAGTGGATTGGGGTGGGGTAGAGTGGATTGGGGTAGAGTGGTGTAGGGTGGAGTGGATTGGGGTGGGGTAGAGTGGTGTAGGATGGAGTGGATTGGGGTGGGGTAGAGTGGTGTAGGGTGGAGTGGATTGGGGTGGGGTAGAGTGGTGTAGGGTGGAGTGGATTGCGGTGGTGTAGGGTGGAGTGGATTGGGGTGGTGTAGAGTGGTGTGGGGTGGATTGGAGTGGGGTAGGGTAGGGTGGAGTGGGGTAGAGTGGGGAAGATTGAAGTGGAATAGATGGAGTAGATTTGGGTGGGGTAGATTGGAGTAGGGTATATAGAGGTGGGTAGACTAGGGTGAAGTAGGGTAGATTTTAATGGAGTGGAGGAGATTATGAACGGGTGGGGGAGATTGTACTGGGTAGATTGGAGTGGACTGGGGTAGACTGGGTTGGGGTAGAGTGGAGCAGAATAGGGTAGATTTGAGCGAAGTGCGGTAGAATGGGGTGGAGTGGGGTATGGTTAACCCGAGTTAGTTTGAGTGGAGTAGATTGGATAGGGGTAGGGTGGCAGTGGAGAGATTGGAAAGGGGTAGGATGGAGTGGGAAAGAATGGAGTGGGGTAGATTAGGTGGAGTGGGGTGGGATGGAGTAGAGTAGACTGTAGCGAAGTGGGGGAAGGTAGATTGGGATACAGTGGAGTGGGTGGGGTGTAGAGTGGGAGTGGCATGTTGTGAAGTCAGTGGCGTAGAGTCAAGTGGCGTGGCTGGTCGCAGTGTGTCTTAGAGTGGAGCTGGCATGGAGTGGCATGTCGGGGAATTGGAGTGGCGTGGAATTGAGTGGAGTGGCGTAGTGTTGAGTATGCATGGTGTGGTAGCGCACTGCCATTACAAACAACACATTTTCAATTGAAATGACCGTTACATTTGCACTGAAATACGTGTGACTGATGTGTTTTGATCGTATTCAAATGTTTGTTTCTACCACACTTCAGAATTATTTTTAAAAAGTACTTCATTTGTACTAATTTTGATATACTCTGAAGCATCAGCACAGTTCATTTTCTTTTTTTGTGCTAGGAAAAAAATATACTACACTCTCTCCTCTTACATTGATACTCGCCATGATTGTCACATAAATTCTCTCACTTTGAAGTCTGAGGAAAAAAAAGTAAACAACCAGCTTCCTTGGAAGAGAGAGCTTGACATTTGACCTCAGTCTTTGAATGCACAGCAGATGTGACAAGATAAGAACAAGATTTAAAGGCCTCTTTACAAAAAGTGAGTTTGTGGTAGAATACAGTAAACAAGGTTTGGGCAACGGGAGGGATAAACTCAAGCTGGATAGCCCAAAGCAAATAAAGCCAGCAACTAGGGGAGGGGAGAGGAGTTGGCCTAACGGCTAGGGCGTCCTACCTCGAACCTGGGGAACTGGGTTTGAGTCTCGGCAATGACGTTGAACATCCTGTGATTCTGGGCAAATCACTTAATCTCCCGGTGCCTAACAAAAATGAATGTGTCCCCTAATGTAACGTAACTGCTGCTATGCAAAGCGCTCTGATACCCGATTCGGGTCACGTTTGCGCTATATAAAACTCTGCAAAAAAAATTAAAAACTTTAAAAAAAAAAAAATGGAAAGCTAGAAAATGTGAATTACAGACCACAAAGCCAATGGTAAGATACGGGCGGAATACATTCCTAGGTCAGGTTTTTGAATGTCCCCAAGAGGTCTTTAGCAAAACAGACAGTTGTGCTGTCTGGTAGGCTTCGATCTAATTAGACACCATGAACCATCCAACCTGGATCTCTTGAATAGGATACGCTGGTGATGTCCTCTACTGGTTATCCTCCTACGTTTCAAACTGACACCAGTTTGCTCACATGGACTTCTCCAGATCCCAGAAGCTCTCCATCATCTGTAGAGTCCACCAAAGATCCATCTTAACTCAGTCATCCTCATTCGCTACACGAAAACCCCTGGAACTAACACTCACCAACATCACCATCCATCAATATGCCAACACACAAATGCACAGTCTCCTCTGCTCCCAACACCTCAAACACTGCCTGAATCTCATCAACACCTGGGTACCCGAAGTTGAGCTGAAACTTAAACCCATCAAAACCAAAATGTCCCTTATTCGCCTACCGCAAGACACAACTATTTCAAACCTGGCTCCACGACATGAACCTGGATGTATTCAAACCCCAAAGCTAAGTCACACCCATTCTCCATTGACACATCCATTCATGTCTAGGAACTCACGGCCACGAAAACCAAGAGGGCTCTGTATCAGCACACTACAGAAAGTAAATCAGTTCCTTCCAGAGTGACTTTGAAACTGCTTGCATCTGGATGGTTGCAACAACCTGCACCATGGCCTTCCAGACTCCTATTGTCTCACTTAGGGACATCCTACGCATCGCGACATGCTTTATCAAGGGCCAAAATAAACAGACTCAGTGCATACGTTCATACCGCAAATTAACAACCAAATGGACAATGCACATTTTCACCTCCACTGCCTAAAGAAAAAAAAAAAGACGTCTCATCACAGCCTAACATCACAAAACATTGGTCCATGCATTTATCATAGCCAAACTAGATTTTGGAAGTGCAATTTTGGCAGGCATTTCTATTTCTCACCTAACCTGAAACATTCTTACTTACACTTGGCGTCGGGGATGATAGAGCGAAAAAGTAATAACACATTAAGCCTAATCTCATCTCCATGACTTTCACTGGCTACCCAACCTAGCTAGAATCCAATTCCAATTAAGTGTTATCTTCACAAGACATTACAAAACATTCCCTACCTTGTTAACTTGCTCACAATCTATGGACGATCCAGAGGACTGAAATGTAAATACTTCGTACTATTGGAAGTTCAAACATTAAAGACAACCATAGCCAGAAAGCAGTCATTCCCAGGAGAAGCTGAATCAGCATGGAACCCAGTTCAACCACCCTCCCGAAACTGATTCCACTCTTGACAATCAAGAAACTTCTTAAGACTTGAAAGTTTAAACAATTTATGAGTCTAATTCCCAGGAGCCTTCCAATAACCAAATTATTGGCTTCACAACATTCTATCGCATCATTATGCACGTTTTGGTTTTTGTTAACGTGTTTTAACTGGCAACTGTTCCTGCACCAAACTGTGCCACTCATCCTAAATAGACCTATTTCTCTGAGTTTTGACGTAAAGCACCCTAATACACATCGGTCTTGGATGTCCCTATAAAAATGCTTAAGTAAAATAAATATGATCACATCACCCGCACCCTAAATGAACTCCACTTGTCTCCCCTTACTGAGCTGCACCTCACTCAAGGTTAACCGAATTACCTACAAAGCTATTGTGCCCAGACACCGCATATCTGGCTGAAAATATCACCGTCTCCAATGGGTCCTGACACACCTACAGCCCAGACACCATCAGATTCAAGAAGAAAAAGTACACCAAAGAAAAACTGACATTAGAGATTCTCCATCTATATACATAGGATATAGAACAGTGTGCCTATATCAGTCAGGAGTGGCCGTATACTTCAATTTAGTAAAGAGCTGAAGTCACAACTCTTTAATAAAGGTGGGTGAGCCACTGAAATCTTGAGCCAGGTTCGAGTATGAAGCCTAGTTCTGGCTAAGCTCGAGATTCTGTTGGAACATCGAGCCCATAATGAGCCAAGCTTTCATGTGGCTTCTGGCTGCCTTTCTCTTTATGCGTAGGATGTGGCGTTACGGTGAGAGCTGCAGAGTGTGAAACTGGGGAACCAGATTTGAGTCTCGGCTTTGGATCAACAGCCAGTGATTCTGGGCAAATCACTAAATCTCCCCATGCTATAAACAATATATGTGACCTGGTGTAATGTAACTGGTGCTCATGTAATAAAATGTTATTTGAACAGCTGCAGAAAAATGCACTAAGAGGTAAAAACAAAGCCTTAACATAAGTGAAGACAAACAAAGATCCATTTACTGGGAGATTTGTACAAAATAATACCAGAACACCTGGATAAACCTCGGCTTCCCGCTTAAATTGTGTGATCTTGCGCTCAAGTATTTTATTTCACCAAAACTCTTTTTTCTTCACTGCGGATGTAAGCACTTTCAAATATGTGATTTGAGACTACCAGTTGTAAAAAGCTATCACTTTTTACAAGTACTTCTCACTGCAGTGCTATAATGTGCCCTATTAATGTCAAAGCTTCCACATGTTAAAGAAAAACTTTTTTGAATTTTAAAGTGACTATCATTTTACGTGATGTTTATTGTATGATTTACACAACAAATGTTTTCAGGGTTCGACTTGTGCTCGGTGCTCAAAGATACAAGCCAGACCATTGGCTCGACTCTCCTCGTTAATTTGTTGGCTCGCCCACCTCTCCTCTTCACTGAACACTACATTTGCGATGCACTAAATAATTCACAACCCCTCTCAGAACCCGCCACCTTACCCTTCAATTTTATTGTTTTTCTATTGTCGATTCTAAAAAGCCCACCACTGCCTTTTCACTAGGTTGATGTTACACAAATACCCCATACATAAAAGCGAGTTAAGATTTAAGTAAGAAATAGCATAGTGCATAAAATAACCTGATGCACGCAATACAGTGACACACAACCATCTCTATCGCTCCTTTCCCGCGTACTCTCTAGGAAACTACTTTTCAATTGCTTCAAATCATTTAATAACGATACAAAGACGTAATGCAATATTAATGAACTCTTTACGATCTGTAAATTTGAATGGTATGCCATCTTGTTACCTTATTTAATTGTGCACAAGTTTATTGGGCCTCGTAATCATCCAATTTGATCAAGGTTACAGAACACATTTAATGCCCATTGTTCTCAGTGCAATCCGAATTAAATGACAGCTCTGCAGGCAAAACTAAAACGTGTATTTCGCCACCTAGGGTGGAAGAATGCGGCGCTGAGAACCTCTAACGCCAGAGGGTAACATTTCTGCATTGCAACCTTAATGTTAGGGCAGCACATTAAAGGATGAGTCATGTCATGCATGTCCTGGTGGAAATTGATTCATCTCCCGTTCTCTCTCCAATTGGAAGCTCAGCCAGGTGTTTTATAGACGGGCAAATCAGGCGGATTCCTTTCTAAACATTTAATATGGGTTCCAGTAGAGGACGTATAAATTTAGAAATTTCAATGGAGGGGTAACTATAATCAGAATACTGTGCATCACCTCTGCAGAGTTCTTTCCTGTATTAGAATGCCATCAATGTGTTGTGTAAGCCTTGTGGGGTCAGTTTTCGCAACCACGTGATCTACTGATAACAAATCAAATATAAAATCATTCCTGTAGGAGTGAAAATAACAAACCAAAAATCCCTGTGGCGGGCATGCACATAAACCCATCCTGTCCTAAAGATGTTGTTTAAGAAAAGGAAAATCTATGATGGGGAAGAGGCGGAGCGAGATAATCACTAAACGGCGGTGTAAGTTATGGACATGGGTCTACTCCTATACTCGAGATCACCAACTTATTTTGAGGAGCTGCATTGTTTTGCAATAGTCGGGGAGGAGAACAGCAGTATGAAACGTGTGACGAATTAATCCTGATCCCTTGTAAATTTGATTCATTTGGGTAGACAAAAATGGGAAACAGGGCTAGAGACATTTCGTCGAGGAAACAAGAAAGCGGCTCGTATTTTTGTTAGACAAAACTATTTTTACATCATCTTTTAAAAAAAAAATGCGGGCATGGATGCAGCCCATCTCCCAAGGACTGTCACGGATTTCAGATTATCTTCTCCTGCAGGACCCGGACCTCGCCACCACATAAAAATAAGCATTTGCATTTTTAAATGTTCATTCGACACAAAACATGTTGTTCCTTCACGTATCTACAGTGTTCACAATTTCACATCGAATGCTAATTTGGCATAATTCTTGAGATTGTGAAAGTCCGGTCCAAACCTTCATCGAAACTCTTTGTAGGGGGGGGTGTAGAGTGTTCTGTGAACGGGTGGATAGCGTGGTTTGCAGTTTTCTTTAACTAAATGATTGTAAGTTTTTAAAAGATGAAAGTAGCTAAAAAGTCCTTCTCGGCGGAGGGTACTGCGGGGTTCTAAAAAAACAGAGACGCGTTTAATGTGTCCGACTGGAAAATAACGTATTCACTGCATATACAAGAAATATGAGATAAAGGACACGATTACATTTAGTTCACCCGCCACCCTCCAAAAGAAAAATAGGATTGGCCGATATGGTGTGAAACCTAATGCTGTACCGAAAGTGTCATTTTAGTGTGCGAGGCCTTTCTGCGATGTTTTATTAGGGTTTAGAACCTGGAGCGTAAACTACTACAACCCTGGACACACAGCTATAAGTCCAGCCTCAGGTATCACTGTGATGTTCAGGCTTCTCAGGAGGAAGGGTGAAAAAGGGGGGCGATGTCCCGCGGGCCCTTCGGTGAATTCCCCTCCCTGCCCCCTCCTTCTCGCCCCCTGCACCCCCCACTTTTCCTCCCCCGCCCCCCCACTTCATGCGGGAGGGGCCCTTACCTGGAACAGGAAAGCAGTCCAGTTGGCCTCCATGGCGCGTCGCTGTAGTTATAAAAAAAAAAAAAATCTTCCCCCGTCAGAGTGTACCGGAGCCTACAACAAAGCGCCCAACATGGCAGCGCCACAACTTCCGGTAACCTCTGCGGGCCGAGCCACTGCTGCAACGGGGATGCCTGGCCTGCGAGGGCACGATTTTCCTTCCTTGAGAGCCAAGAAAAACACAGTCACGACTCGGGATTACACAATGTTCGTGTAGCGAATTAGAGAAAACGTGTCTTTGCAGCGAAACAAATCACAACTGGTCATTTCGGAGCGGCAAATGGAAGGGAACACCCCGCGGTGGCGATGGTCCAGCCCACGAAGGAGGGGAAGGGGGAGATTAAGAGAAGATGGCCACTGTTCGTCCAGTTATAATGAGCGGAATTACCTCACGAGCCAAATTAATCTCGGAACCGTTGAGACAAAGGCAACTGCTTTCTTTTTATTATAGCTCATGTTCCTCGTTGTTTTTAATCAGGAGGTTGGGGGTATAACATATCAACAAACAGAGTCTATGCGGTACGGTGCTTAATAACGTCACGCAAAGCCAGATTTTATCGACCTGAAAAATGTCATTCCTTTACCAAAGCATCGCAACCTGCTTTTATCACAGAATTGAAATAAATATACAGGGCAACATCTCGGGAGTCCACGACACTACAATGTGAGAATACATCTTTCAATTCAAACTAAAAATGGCACAACACCCATTTTCACGAATGATCTGGTCATTTTCTTTCTCGGTTACAATTAGAAATTCATTTCACATGTCTTCACTCTCATCACTTCATATTCACATAGAAGAATGTGTTTTAGGGATGGAGAAGTGCTCGCGATAATAACAGAGGCGCGAGTTTATACTCGCTCTGCACGGATTCAAAAATAACGCTTCCAAGCTCCGTCCTGCCCTTTGGCTGCGAGGGATTAACAAACACAAAAAACGCCTGCGTGGTAAATGTACATATGAGGTGGACATTAAAGAGGCGCCATGAAGTGTGAGGCCTGAAGGCGGCCGGCTAGGGAACGTATCTTTCTGCACTCGAGGAGAATAAAATGGAGCTTCTTTTAATGTGCCCTGCAGCTGCTACTGCCACAGGCTGTAGGGGAATGGCATCCCGCGATACAGCAGCATCCGTTTTATTAGTACTCGGACCGTTCGAAAACTGCCGCCGTTTACATTTTAAAGAAGATCTTAGTGGATTTAAGTGAAGAAGATGTTATGCAGCAGAGAGGAAAAAGCCTATACTACAAATAACCATTGAATAACAATTAGAAAATAAGACAGATTTGCATTCAATGCAGGCCACTACTCTAGTTGTTTGAAGCCGGAGACAAATCACTCAAATCAAAACAAATTATATTTTTAGCAACCAGATGTACCAAAATCATCAATTACGCATATATAACTTCTATACTATCAGGTGTTTTGACAGGGAATGCTTATTACCATATCACGCCAGGAGGGTTATTGCAAAGCACTCGTCTCCTTTAACTGTATCCACTGTCATTTCTTTTAATACATATGGCAATATGTGATCCTGCGAGGAAGATTTACAGCAGCAATCGAAGGAAATTCGTTTCTCATTAACTTGTATTAGCGCGTATGACGTTTTAAACTGTAGCACACTAAACTGGCATTCATTTTAGCATAAAACATGAAAAGTGCAGGTATGTATAAAAATTATATATATTGTATTATGTTTGCAGCTAAACAGAGATCAGATTCGTAATATTATCTAGCCTGCATTGATTATTGTTTCACCTGTGTATTTATATTTTGATTAATGATTATTTAAATTAAAGAAGTCACTAAACAATAAATTGCATGCAAATATATATCATAAAAGACATACATATAGCATTATGATATAACACATTGCCTTTTTACAGGAATTAAAAAACAACCAGGCTCAATTGCCACAATGAGGTATCACATATCTGCTGAGAGACTCATTGCAGCAGAACGGTAAAGTACTCCATATTTTACAAATAAGGGTTTTAAATCTGACCGTGCAAACCTATAAACTAAAAGCAATACATCCAAATATGGAAACGTTTATTTATAAATTAGTATGCAACAACATTTCCCATCATTAGCCACTTTGCAGATTCAGTAGAGGATGTAGACTTAGGGCCTGATTTCGATTTCAGCGGAGAGGTTACTTAGTCACAACAGTGACAGATATCATTCACTCTGTAACCGTACAGATCCCGGAGAGATAACAAGTGTAAATAAAGGGTAAGAGTGTTGCTAGAGTGCTTTGCTTCATGCAAGTTCTGGTGCAAATTGAGGTTCAGAAAGCACTCGCCGTTGAATCTTTTGTTCCGACTGACGCTGACATAAAAATTCAATACATTTCAATAATATAAAACACAAGCAATCAGCAGTCCAATCCTTAGTTATATCACAAGTTGAATATGGCTTGGTGACCCTAGCTGGTCTTCCTAAATCTAGGTTAGCACCGCTAAGAGCTACTCTGAACGCCTCTGCCAGACTAATCACAGGTTCAAGAAAGCATGATCATATCACACCTGACCTAATCCAGCTTAACTGGCTCCCCATTGAAGCTAGGATCCGCTTCAAAATAGCCTGCCTGACACATAAAGCTATACACTTCAATAGCCCTGTTTACCTGGCAAAAAACTTGAGCTCTCCGGATCCAGAAGAAACCTAAGAAGCTCCAATACCCTTCTACTGAAACCACCGAAATTCAATAAAAAAGAACTTACAATCGTACCTTCTCAGGACTGGCTCCAAGAATTTGGAATGCCCTTCCAACAGAGATCAGAACCAATCCTTCGACTGCCTCATTCAAAAAACAGGTCAAATGGCTACTATTGGAAGAACTGCATCAACAATAGCCTCCATGTCATTTGCTAGTCAATTACCTGCATTCTTGACAAGCATTTTTACTTTGTTGTGTTGAAATTTATGCTTGACAGTGTGGCTCAATGGTTAGAGCGGCAGACCCTGATGCAGAGATCTGGCCCGGGACCAGGGTTCAATTCCCGCCTCGGCGGGTCTTGGGCTCAATTTCCTCGGACCTGATAATTCTCGCCTCGGTGCCTATTCTAATCATGGGTCCCACTCTGCAACTCTGGGCAATAGCTTGCTTAATCTCCACAACGGCCCCAACAGCGCTGGGATGCCTGGCTTCACCCTGGGGGTGCCCAGGAGTGGACATTTCACAGGGAAAAGCCAGGAAGGGTTCCACAGCGGTATGCGTACAGCGCCAGGACACCTCTTTGGGGGTATAAGAGCGCTTTACAAGTACGAATTTCATTTCATTTCATTCATTCATATGTTTGTAACTCGTGCTTGACAATCATTCTCACTTGGGGTTTAAAACGTATCTCATCTGTCTTTATAGTAAGGCGATGATGAAACTGCTCGGCCTCATCTGGGTGGGCTGTTTACTGTTTGTTCATTTTCTACCTACTCTTCCCCTAGCGTCCTCGTACTTTATGCCTCAGATTCCTCTCATGTTGCCTTATGGGGTGTCCTTGGGTGTGTTATTGTATGCTTAACAATTTACTTTCACTTTATGTTTGAAATTTATGCTTGACAATCATTTCTACTGGGAGTTTAAACTTACTTCGTTTGTCTTTGAAGTCAGTCTATGATGACAATGCTTGGCCTCATATTTCCTTTTTGTAAGTGTATTTATATTGTCTCTGTACGTATACGTCAGCTTTCCTCTTTGTACAGCGCTCTGATACCCGGTTGGGTCTTGTTCGCGCTTTATAAAACTTTTCAAATAAATAAATAAATTTAGCTTCACAAGAAGGATACAGAGTTGTTACGTTTCAAAACAGTAAAGATTCATTAGACAATTAGCAAAGATACAAACTCAAATCATCAAATTAGTTGTTATCAATAATACATGGGATAGTCTATATAATCAAAGAAATTCAAAATTATATAATCAAAAGCAATTATTATAGCGTTGTCCTAAAGGGAAAGTTAAGCAAGATCCTTTCTCCCATAAAGAGAAAAGGATCTGCTAGGAAGTCAAGAAAAAGAGAGTTCTGCGTTAAAGGCATCTGAGAAGGATCTGCTCTAAAGGCAAGTGAAAGGGAATCTGCTCCAGGGTCATGCAAAGAAGCTTCTAGAAGTCAGGAAAAAAACATTGAAATCTGCATTGCATTAGCTTCAATCACACAATTCTGACGTTTGATACACCTACACATGATTCTCAGATGAGGGACCGAACAGGTTAAGGTACGTGAAGATAGCACAGATTTATTATTTTCACAAGCGACTACACAATGAGCTTACTCTAAACATCCTTCGGACCATAAGTTATCTGCAACATTTGGTCCAAGCAGTACTCTGCAGGTGCTCATTAGCACGTTTCTACAAAGATTGCGTAAAGAAAAAAATTCACATTGTCATGTGCACAAGTTAGGTCCCGTAGGAATTAGTGCCATTTTTACATGCACACTGTCCTTTCCTAAAGTTTCCTTCTCTTTGCCACATCAGCCTTTGGCACACATTTGCATGCATGACTCTTAGACTAGTTTCTTGTAAACATTGGCCTTGCGGACGCGGAACACTTCGTGAGCACACTATCACACTGCCTTGACATTAGACATGGCCCTCACATGCATGACACAAATGTGCTTTATTATTACGTCCATGCGGCGACGCAGCTATCTGTGAAATACAAGGAACGGCAGGCCGATCACAATCTCGGCTTGAAGCAAGGATACCATTTTCGATATATAACCTGTTTCCTAACATAATCAGAGGAGGCGCTTCGGCTGACTTCGAGGGGTCCCTGCATGCGGAAGCTCTCGCCAAGCAGCTGACCAACATCTCCATGAAGGGTGTCCAGTTTGTGACCAAGACGGGGTCTTACACTCTTACCCATCAGGTAATGGGGTTAGATCACCCAGGAGAGGGCTTCTTGGCAAAACATACATCTGCACGCTAGACACGTAGGTTAGTGTTTCGTATTGTAGGAGTGCGCTACACATTTGTACTATTGTATAAGTATGCATACATAAGTTGTGTCAACAAAATGGTCGAGCTATTCATTTTGTTTACCGTTTTGATATTCAGTATAACTGCTGTCTACTTGTGTCTACTAATCATCGCAGCCCATTTATTGTATGCAAGAATCACTATGGTTCAATAAATATTGAAAACGCCTCTCTGTGTATTCTTTGTATATTTCTCTGAACGAAAGAGAGCACAAGCAACTAAGCGAAAAGTTGGAGGTCTGTCACCACAATTCCTGAGAGAACAGAGTTGTCATGTTCAGTGGATCCCAGAACTGTTCGCCCCCATTTTAGGTTTGGGGGGATAACGGTGGCACTGCAAGCTAGCTGGTCCAAGGGACAAAATATCCTGCAGGGGTGCATGGAATCAGACTTGCTCCATCCTAAGTTTATGTTGCCCCCAAACGCACATTTCCTACTGATAGGTGGAAACTACACAACAACATGGGAGTAGAGAACAAAAGATACATCATTTGAGATTGCTTCAGTTCTCCTGAAATAAAGAAAGTTACACGATATGGACCAAGATGGCAACCAAACGTTAACCATTTTAAACTGTGGCCTACATTAGCTATGGTCAATCTAAACAAAAACATGTACACCAAATACATTCGTGTGTTACATGTTTGTGAGATATCTGGCCCCTTAGAATCCCACCTTACCTCAAGGGAACCTCGCCGTCACCTACACGAACACCGCTACTTCCAGGACTCCTGTAAAAAAGGAATGGAAAGAGTTAAAACATCGAAGCCGGCACAGAAAAGGTATCTAACGAAGGGCGGATGTTTTTCCAACCAGGGAGACGGAGCACCCAGACAGGAGATCCAATCAGAGAGCACAAAGGGGAACAAAAAGGAGGCTACTGGGCGGAAGGAGATGAGTATCGACCCGGAAGAAGGAGGACAATGCTTGGTGAGCTGACCAGGATCCGTGGTCATGGACTCCAGCCAGGATGTGATGGAGCGAGAGGAGAGGCCTACAAGGAGCGGCTCCTCCACTAGGGCAGAGGAGCGTCGCCCCACTGCTTTCTCGCAGTGCGAAAAGCAGAAACATAAAATGGTAATAACTACCATTTTATGTTTCGGCTTTTCGCACTGCGAGAAAGCAGAAGAGTTTGGTTGCGGGTTGGCGGGGCTGCTCTGCGAGCAGGGCTGGGCCGGGGAGGAGTGGTGTGCCCACTCCGGAGTGCGCATGACTGGTTTGGTCCGCCCTCTGGGGCCGACCAAACCAGTCATGCACACTCTGCCCTTCTCCATGCAGGCTTCAATGCAGCCTACATGGCCGGGCCATTAGCCTCTGGCTGGGCGACGTCCCGACCAATCACAACGCTGGAGCAGAGACGACGCAGGACCGAAGGTAAGTTTACATTTTTTATTATTATTAAATTAAACCCGCCACTCCCCCCCACGTGACCCCCTGCCTCCCCGTGAGTCATGCCAGCCGCGACTGGGCCTACGGAGCAGATCGAAGCACGAGGATGCCTTCCCAGAGTAGAAGCCTCTGGTTGAGAGGACGTCGGGTGAAACGCCCCAGCTCCGAAGGAGGAGTAGAGCCCTGAGAACTGGTGTGAGGACTGGTGGTCGGCCCCGGGGCACGCTGTAGAGCCTCAGCAACTCAGGAGAGTTACGGCGTAGTGGGTGAGTCCCAGGAACGAGAGATAAGGGATTTTATGGGTGGAGTGTTTCACGGGATTGGAGGTTTTGGTAACACAGACCTCACATGTGTCCCAGAAACCACTGGGTGTTTTGTTATTATTGTGAGGCAAAGCTATATGAGACAGTTGTCTTTAACCCTGCACATTACCTAACGTTTGGTCCCCGGCTAATACGCTCCAAACCGCATGCATCTTTTGTGTTTACCTTAAACCTGGCAAAGGGAGATCATTAGTGATAAATCCCGGAGATGGGCCAACCAAGGCTATATCTTCCCAGACACTCCAAACGGGGTTATTACTTGGAAGGAGAATATTCCTCCTTCCTCTATTTTCTTTTCCTTGTTTTCTTTTAAAACCCCAAGCTCAAGCACTACTGGGCATGGTGACGGGTCATTACTATCCCTGCAATGCCATATACTTACCGCTGTTTCTTTCTCTGAGATTCTGGGTCCCTCCCCTCTGACGGAAGACCCACCAGGGAGAAAAAGGAAGAAAAGACTATTCAAATCCACTAACCAAGGCGAACCATCCACATCATCGTTTGTTTTTCTTCTTATACTGAAATTTCAATAAAAGACACAATTGATAAGAAAACCCAGCCTCCATGTTTATATATCCATCCTTCCTTCCTACAATGTTAATGTCGATATAAATGTGCAACATTTAAATGAAAAAAATCATAATAAAATTAAGCCCGCTGGTGACTCGGGGAGTCACCAAAACATTACACCCACTTCTCTTTCTAAAACTTCCTGTTACACAACAGTTGTTGAGTTTTGCAGCCTGCGTCTGGATTCCTCCAGATCTCAGCTCATCATAAATGTGGCTCTGAAGCACTTCCAACTTCCACATCTCAGGGGTGTGGAATGCCAATAGCCCGATTTCCAGGACATATTGTTTGGGGTCATGGACCTCAAGTTTTCATGTTTATTTTGTCCTTGGGACAAGTGGGCTCAACCTCCTGCAGCACAAACCCTTTGGCTGACAGTTTATGGTTCCACATTTTGGATCAGGGAAGAGCACTAAGGTAATATTTGTGTCTATATGTTAATGCTGTTCCAACTTGTATTTATGGTTCATTAATGCAAAGTCTTTCTTATTAGGGTGAGCGCCATAAGGAAATGTAAGCTCGGACTACACTACTGACAGTGGCTCCAGTGTAAAAAAGTGTACACACGATTGCAAAGTTTAACAATATGAGTCTACATACAATGCTCCATGAATGCTCTCTATTTAGATGAAAATATTTGCAGAAGCTTGAAAGCAAGATTGATAATCCTTTGCTTTCAAAATAAAATGTTTACAAAAAAAACTAGGAAAAAAAGTTTTGCTAAACTTCTGTGAAGTTGTAGGTAGCATTTCTTTGAAGCATCATTTAGTAAAATGTGTTGATGCATGCTAGTATTTCCCAAAAATATTCATAATAGAAAAGCAGTGCAACCAGTTTCAACAAGATAATGGGAAACATGAAAATAAACAAGCATCGGCAAAGCCAATAGGTCTGATATTGGTGGTTAGCCTTTAGGTTTTGTCAATGCATGGCTTGTTTTGATATGGTTTTTATAAAACTTTGTGAGAACTGCCATGCCCTCACCATTACAACAAACATTGGCAAAAGCAATAATATTTTTTGGTCTCAAAAAGTACACAGTCCCACAGTGGTGCCTGCACTGAACAAAACGACTTTGTGTGTCAGTATGCTCCTTATGAAAGAGAGGAAGCCTGTCGATGGATAGATAGATGGAGAGAGGGAATTTTAATAAAAACAAAAGGACTTGGTTAACTCCAGGCCTGATTAGGGGCCCAATCCTTAAAGTCACAACATTGCACCCATAGTACATGTCCTTGCATTAGTGCAGATTTACGGCTTTCATGAATTCACAATAGTTTACAGAAGTACGCCAGGAAATCGTACTCCTAGAAAATGCCTTTTAGCACAAGCAAATATGCCGGTGTAGATTTGCTCATGCAAAAATCTATTGAGCGTTTACAAGTTCACTTTCCCTCCAATCACTTTTTTTCCCAACCCTGGAAGAAGTTTTACTTCTGCCATTGTCAGGAGTAAATTTCCGACCTTTGTCAGTATGGGAAAAGATTAGAGAAGAGCTAAAAACATGCAAATTAATAGGTTTGCACAGACTCAAAAGGACATTTCATCCCTGGAACTATTGCTTAATGCTGCCTCCAGCCCCAGTATGTAGATCTTTGGACAGGTGGTAAAATGAGGAAATTGCTAGAATTCAAACCCTACTATAGTATAAGGCATAATTAGAAAGGCTAATATCAGAGCTTTTACGTAATGAGATTGCTGTCATAATTTTGTTGCTGCATTACATGGGACCAGAGGGATACGTTGATTGTTTTACAGAGGAAGTAGATTTATGAAGCAGCATGTCCCATGGACAAGTAGATATTTTATTAAATTTCACACCCCTGACATATGCACGTTTCCTTTCTCTCCTGTTCGATTCAGGTTGCTGCTTTCCTCCATTGCATTTTGATCCACTCTTTAAAGTAATCATCTTTGCTCCCTCATAACAATAAACAGGCATATCACAAAAATTGCAATCATTAGTAAAGGAGTGAAGATCTTACCAACCAATCCACTTCCAAGACTACTAAGCCATTTACCAGCCTCAGAAAATCTGTTCCTTATTTCTTACCGGGCACCTGTCTCCTCTAATTCTTCACCTCTCTAGAAACATCTGAAATATTAGTGACAAACCTGTTAATTTAGTTACTTTTGTTAGGATTATACACACAGCAGTGCTGAACACGTAATATGCTGCAGACTCCACCCACTTTTTCAAGTACAATATGTAAAGAAAGCTAAAGCTCAGCGGTAATAGAAGTTAACGCAACAGTTGTGTTAGTAGTAAGACAACCAGGGTAGGCTAGTTTCTAATCTTCAAATCATTCAAACCTTAACCTACAGAAGGGATCATAGCTCCCAAAATATCACCTACTACTGCAAAGCACTACATTTAGTTCTCCCATGAATCCCTGTCCCCTTTATTTATTTCATCTACATGATACACCTTAGGAAACACTGAAACTAAGCAACTGCCAATACAGTTCAATGGAAGCTGAAAGTAAACGTTCTTCCTGCACACATAATAACCTCCAGCAATAACAGAATCCTTCCTGGAAAATATTTACTCACCTATAACTTTCAAATTCTAAACATTCACTCCATCCCTCTATCTAAGGGTTCTTAACCTGCTCCTTTCGTCTCATGAAACACAACTTTCCTCCCTTTGCATATCGAAATTTACTTTGGATGTATTCCTGCTGCTTTCATCTTCTCTTCCTTCTTCCAACCCACTGTTTTATCTCTCTTTGCCCACCGGTCAATTGTTTCCTTCTTTTATCCAATTCTTCATTAAAATTCTTCTCAGATCGTCAATTTACACGTAATCCTACCCTTCGAAAATTTAGGGATATCAAATTCTGTGACAGACCTTAAATAAGACCCATTCGTTCCACTGATTTTGCTCCAGAATTCTTGTACGTAGGCACATGATCTAAAAGCAAATCAGCATTAGAGGAATAATATTCAATGCGACCTTTCTGGTAAAATAAACTCACAGTTATACTACAGGAAGGGGAGTAAGTAAAGGGCAGGTGGTGATAACACCAGCTGCAGTGGGGGCAGGTAAGTATGTACAAATATAAAAATCATACATTCATGACTCCTGAGTACTAATGTAGCAAATTGAAAGATTCATTTTCAGAATAGGTTCCCTCAGACCCATCTCTATGTAAAAAATGTCATGTTAAATCTACGTTGTTCTTCTAAATAAGTTGAATCAGGTTTAGTTTTGGTGGAAGCATGCTCAACAGAAGAGTTAAGACCCACTAATAGGCCTATCATTTGGCATAACTAAGGCAATTGGCACGTTAATATCACTCTGCATCTTTTTGGTATATTAAACGCCTTAGTTTCTGTAAAGTCTGATCAAAAATAAAGAAAATCGGAAATCTACAGTTCAAATCAGAAAAACTGTCCGTTTATTCAATGAAGTTATATCAGTCCAGTCAACTTAAGAATTGTATTCCACCCCTACAGCAGGTTACTCTAAAATGACAACCCTACTCTTCTACTGGAGCCTGGGACCTTATCATTTCAGAGGATACTCAGGATAGTAACATGAATCTTCAGCATCTGGACGTGTGTCACTGAATTCAGTCAACCAAAATCAAAAAATCAATCTTTACTGTGATAGCATTATTCATGGACTTTTTTCAAAAACTATCTGCTGATTCTCAGTCTCATATGTCTTTGAGTCAGGCCCACTTCCAGCAAAGTAAATCCAATCAGGAGATGAGTACCGTCGACTAGGCACCTGCTGTCTCTTTGATCTGACTACTGGTTGTTCACTGTCACTTTGCTCCGTTTCTTTGCTGATTGTTTATAGAATGCTTTCCTTCGACACATCTGCTCTCAGTCTCTTGCCATCTTTCAGCCACTTTTCTCTTCTCTACACTACCCTGGCCAAAGTGCTTGCACCTTTGTTGAGATAGGGGTGCATACCTTTAGTTTCTGTTACTTGATTCACAGTGGTTACCCTTGCTTCATTCATCACAGACTTTGCACCTGTCTCAACTTGACTTTAAGATCCCTGATCGGAATCTAGTGCTCCGATCAGGGGTGCTTAGGAGACGAATCAGGGGAAGGGCATCAGGTGGTTGAGGGAAGTGGATGCACACACGGCTAATCGAGAGTTCAGTGTCTAATTTACTTGTTCAATAATCCCAGACGCCTCTGGTCTGTACCTACAATGGAACCTCTGTTCCACTTGAAGTGCTACACACATCATTCTCATGATGTCATTTTTAAAATTCACGAATGAAGGGAATCAATTCTATCAACAATAGTTTGTCCACTGTGAGACTGTCATTTCTCCTAGTCGGGTAAGCTTCCACCCAGCCAGAAAAGAGAACGGCTACCATCAAGATATAGTGGAGTCCATTGCAAATTTGCGTTTCCCTAAAATATAGTTGCATGTAAATAAAGGGACCACTGGATCCCCCTTTGTGACTCATGGTCACAACTGTCCTGCCCGCACTTAACTGCTGGCAAGTAGCATAACTATGGCACAGGTTCTCTGCAATAACACAGAAATGAGGATTACATCATTAAGTCTTGAAGAAACAGATCATAGTTTCTCTCCTTATGTGCGTAGGATCTTGGAAATGCTTCTCAAGGGAGACAACATGATATCCGGTAGGACTGGTTTCCCATCTGTCGAAACCCAAACCTCATCTTGATTCTTCACAGACCCCGACATAACCCACTTCTCTTTTTCAGGCACTGGGGCTTCGTCTTGAATAGTTTTCAACTCTTCCCAAGCATCAGTATGATTTAACATCATGTTCGAAACTTTCATATTTACATGCATATTCTTGATGGAATGTACAGGACTCAAGAGCTCAGTACCTTACCATCTCATGCGCATAGCAGGTTCCAGCAGTCACAAAATCCCATCACCACTTTTGTGTGCTGCACAATTTACAATATCTACTTCCCTAGGCAATTGCAATGAATCCAATAAATCCATAACATATTTTCCGTTTCATTTACGGACACCAGAGGAACTCATAAAACCTCTCTGGGACCACAACTGTTAGAAATCATGGGCCACGCCAATACCGCACTGACTATCAGTATAGATGGTAACTCTCAGGCTGTTAGAGACACAGCACAGTCTAGTAAGAGAAATTAGTTCGCCCACCTGTCCGCACATTACATTGCACAAATAGGAGGCTTCCATGACAGCTTCTAAGATGCACACAGCTTAAGCTGCTTTTAGATTCCATGTCCATCTCAAGCAAGTGCCGTCGACAAAGTAAAGTCAGGCTCTTCCAAAGGGAGGTCTTGGACATCAGGTCTTGGTTTGGTACACAATTCCGCAACATCTAGACAGCCACGATCAACTCTGCCACCATCTTCCTCAGATAATTAAAGTAGTAAAAGGCTAGCAGGATTCAAGATATTGCAATGCTTTAAGGTAACATTATCAGCAACTAAAATCACCTGCTCATATCTTGTAAGTCTGCTATTTGTCATTGTTGTGTTTGAGGGAAGGTCAACAAAATCTCAACAGAATATGGAGTCATTACAATAAGCGGTAGGCCATAACAATAGCCGTAAACTGCTGAATGCTGACACCACTACAGCCACCGCCTTTAGGCATCCAGGCAGCGCTGCAGCTACTGGATCAAGTGTGACAAAAATAGCCAGCAAGTTGTTTGGCTTCACCATGGGTCGGTGTCAGCACAGACAAAGCACACCTTTCTGGTTCATAGCAATAAATAATAAAAATCTTTATCGTAATCAGGCATTCTTAGTACCAGGGTACAGTAGAGGTTGTCTCTCAGCTCTATAAAGGCATTCATGCGTTCGTTGTCGCAGGGTAGCGGATCAGACACATCCTTGTGTGCAAGTCTCTGTAGATGCTTTGTCACTAGGGAATGTTGGGAACTGAAGACAGTAGCCTACCATTCTGAGAAATATCCTGACTTCTCTTTGGGCCTGATTCACAGAACTAACTTACGTCAAAAACGTAAACGTAAAGTTAGTACTTTTTAGGTATTCACAGAATGAACTTACTCATTTTGGTATTCACAGAATAGTACTAACTTTACGTTTACGTTTTTGACGTAAGTTAGTCAAAAACGTAAACGTAAAGTTAGTACTATTCTGTGAATACCAAATGAGTAAGTGTATTCTGTGAATACCTAAAAAGTACTAAGTTTACGTTTACGTTTTTGACGTAAGTTAGTTCTGTGAATCAGGCCCTCCGTGTCGTAGGGTTTTTTTTTCTCAGGATTGTAGAGATTCTATCTTGGGACACTTTCCTAGCTCCATTTTCAATGTGATTTCCCAAATACAGAACCTCCCTCTAACAGCACTGTAGCTTTGTAGGGGACACCTTGTGTCTGTTCAATGCTAAGTGGTTCAATAAATCAATTGTGTCTTGTTTGTTTACCTCTTATTTTGTTGACGCAACAGGTAGTCAATGTATTGGACTAGAACCAAGTTGCACATCAACTACAAGGTCTCCAGATATTTCTTTAGTATCTGATTAAAGATTGAAGGGCTCTTTGTATACCCCTGTTGGAATCAGGACATTCCCTAATGTCTAAAAACCGGAAAGCAAGAAGGAACTGACTACACTCATGTGCATACACAGATCAATAACCAAAAACCACTCAGCGTCACAGGGGATCTGAAACAGTTTCACAGCAGGATTTGACAACATGCGACAACAGTTTGGTTCACCTTTCTCAAATCTTGAACAATTCTCCACTTTTTATTTGGTTTCTGCAAACTCATCAAGGTTGAATTGCAGGGACACCCTAATATTTCCTTTGGGATGCCTTGCTCTAGCATGGATTCATTCACAGGCATAATTCCAGCCAATGCCTCAGGTGAGCGGTTGTATTGGGGCATTCAGGGATACTATGGACCCTAATGCAATTCTAGAGGTAGACCAGAATGGGCCATATGCCCACTCTGGTCTACCTCTAGAACTGCACAGAGCACGCAATATTCCTCCCCTCTCAGGCACCTTCATTTTGACTGATCAGAGTCCAGTCCACTGGGACTGTCAAAAACTGGGAACTGTTGAAGACTTTTGGACCTCATAAAAGGGTTCTGCTGAACCTTTGGTTTAGGATTCAAATTATACCTTGGGTTAGTCATATTTTACTACATCATTGGAGCGTGAGGCATATTAACATTATACGATCTGTGAACTTGCATACTCTACATTGGCATTGCATTCATGTTTGGCATTTGAATATCATTTTGTATTTGGTTCCATCTACATTCGTATTTCCAGTGGCCCTCCTTGCTACAAATAAGACATGGAGTAGTCTTTTTCAACATATTTATGTCCATCCCTGAATCTGATTAACAGCCATCTCTCGGCCTCTGCCTTGTGGAACAAAATTCCCCAATTGCATCATCTGGCCATGACCTTGATAACCAACTTCCTTCATTTCCACATCAGCAAAAGGACCAGAGTTATATACTGAGTTTGCCATGTATGGGCCTTTCTGACATCCTTTATGTGCCAATTTAGTCTGTGGCAACATGTATTTCTCCTTCATCTTTTTCGGGTTTGCCCACAAATCATCAATGTAATACTTTGCATTTCATAAAATCTCATATAGTGAATTCGTTTTGGCAGTAAATCACATTCTTCTCATTTCTGGGCACTAATTTCTTTGAGTAAACCAATAACAAACTGTGATATGAAACCACTAAGATTTTCCAATTCTGGTTTTTGCTACGGCGCTATGCTGCTGGATAAATTGCATGGGCCTCTCATTATAGGCATGCACAGACTCTTTAGAATCTTGGGTAGTTCTACTTATATTAAGACAATCAACCTCCTTTTGCGGGACCTTCATTTTCAAAAAGGTAATCACCTGATGTAGGAAAGTGGGTTTCTGTTGCAGTAACCCCACCCACACTTTTTGCCAGATTTCTGATGCACTTTGAGTGTGCACTGGGTCCCTGCCAATCAGGTTCCCAGTGCCTGTGTTCTTTCCTTAAACTGTACCATTGTTTCCACAATTGGCACACCTCTAGCCCACATATAAGTCCCTTGTAAAAGGTACCAGTGTTACCAAGGGCCTTGTGACCAGAGAGGGTCCATTAGGACTGCAGCATGTATTGTGCCACCCTAAAAGGCCCCACACCTAACATATACACACTGCCATTTCAGGCTATGTGTTGTGGTGTGGCTAAACTAAAAGAGTCGACATGGCACACCTTCCTGGGTGCCATGCCTACACACCACTGCCTGTGGCATAGGTAAATCACCCCTCTGGCAGGCCATACAGCCCTAAGGCAGGGTGCACTATACCACTGGTGAGGGCATAACTGCATGAGCAATATGCCCCTGCAGTGTCTTAGTCCATTCTGTAATACAAAAGAACAACTAAAGAGTAAGGAAATGGAACAGGAACTTGTCCCTTTCCCAGAGTAATGTACAAAAAACAACTTGGACAAGTCCTTAATTGGTTAGGGTCATAATTATTGACCTTCACCTTGATAGAGGAACGCAGACAGACATTGGTAGTCTTAGGAAACCCCTCACCCACCTACCTAGTAGGTGGCATGCTTCATCATCGGGGCCCAGCTGGATTGCCGAGTGTAAACCAGCTGTGCTTCAACGCCTGATTTACAGCGGAGCAGGTTATTTTGTGAGAAAGAGGAAGTGCTATGTGAATTGTGAATTAAATGCTAAAAATGTCTCTAGGAAATCCCCTTATAAAAGTTTTAATAGAAGGGTCCTAGGACATGAGTAAAAACATGATTGGGATATACATGAGGTAACAATGTGCCTCAATAGCCCTAAAAAGTGTGGGTCTACTAGTTTCAGCCTTCTATGATATTCTTGAGGCTTTCGTCAGGACCAAAGGAGTGAGCGTGGCCAAAAAGGATTTGGTGGCCACTAGGGTGTATGTATCCCTATATCAGCGCACACCTTAGGTTGCAGGGGTAACTATCCTGAGACTAATGGTCCTCATAACAGGAAGTTCCACTGTGTGACAGGATCCATGAAACTGTACACACGCGGAGTTAATATACTCATCGCGCAGGATCTGTAAGTAACAAGATCCCACCACACTCACAGCGCACTTTAGGGTGTGCGCTGATATAGGGATACATACACCCTAGTGGCCACCAAATCCTTTTTGGCCACGCTCACTCCTTTGGTCCTGACGAAAGCCTCAAGAATATCATAGAAGGCTGAAACTAGTAGACCCACACTTTTTAGGGCTATTGAGGCACATTGTTACCTCATGTATATCCCAATCATGTTTTTACTCATGTCCTAGGACCCTTCTATTAAAACTTTTATAAGGGGATTTCCTAGAGACATTTTTAGCATTTAATTCACAATTCACATAGCACTTCCTCTTTCTCACAAAATAACCTGCTCCGCTGTAAATCAGGCGTTGAAGCACAGCTGGTTTACACTCGGCAATCCAGCTGGGCCCCGATGATGAAGCATGCCACCTACTAGGTAGGTGGGTGAGGGGTTTCCTAAGACTACCAATGTCTGTCTGCGTTCCTCTATCAAGGTGAAGGTCAATAATTATGACCCTAACCAATTAAGGACTTGTCCAAGTTGTTTTTTGTACATTAGTCCATTCTGTGACACTGTAAGTGCAGTGAAGCCATTTTGAGTACATGGGCTGGGAGTTTGTCAACACGAACTCCACAGCTCCATGATAGCTTTACTAAAGACTGGGAAGTTTGGTATCAAACTTCTCAGCATAGCAACCCCACATTGATGCCAGTGATGGATTTCGAATGAAATGCACTTAGAGGGCATCTTAGAGATGCCCCCTGAAAAACGACCACTCTCTAGTGTATTCGCTGAACGGTCCCTGCCAGCCAGGCACCACCAGACAGGTTTCTGACCTCATGGGGTGAGAGCCTTTGTGCTCTCGGAGGTCAGAAATAAAGCCTGCTCTGGGTGGAGGTACTTCTCACCTCCCCCTTACAGGAACAGCAATACTAGGCGGTGAGCCTCAAAGGCTCTCACCTTGTGTTATGGTGATTTGGGCAGCTCCAACTAGTGGAGATGCCCGCCTCCCTGTCCCAGCCCCACTTTTTGGTGGCAGGACAGGCAGGAAAATTGATAAGCCAAGTAGGAGTGTCCACCTTGGCCTGGCCACCCCTAGCACAGCCAGGAGCTGAGGTGAACCCCTCTCCTCAAAATTCTCCATCTTGGTTTGGAGAATTTGGTCCAATAGGAATAGGGATGTACCCCTCTCCCCAAAGGGGAGCCTGTCTTTTTCCCATAGTATTGCATTGGTCTCTCACCGTATTGTACTAAGTGTGATTCTGAAATACAAAGTATCCTTTTCTATACTGAAAAACCTTCCATGGATATGTAAAGTATTGTTTGATGCTAAACAAACCTATTGCCAGTACTTTGAAAGTATTGCATAAAAGTCTACTTACCTGTAACTGAGTTCTACTTGGTTCCTAGAAATAAAAGTTACTAAAGTAATATTTTTCTGCAAACATTGGCCTGGAGTCAGTCATTGAGTGTGTGTCCCTGCCTTGTATGAGTATGTACGCCAAATGCATTCACACTACTCTCTGATAAGCCTAACTGCTCAGCCCAGCTACCACTAAATTGAGAGTAAGGTATTATCTACTTTAACCTCTGCCGTACCTTTGGGAACTCACTGGACTCTGCATACTATACCTCTTTTTAATATAGTATATACAGAGCCAGCGTCCTACACCTGCTTATACTTGTCCATGACAACAGGAGAAGGCACATGGGTTTGAGCGCCTCTTGGTGGTTCAGCTGCTGGCCAAGCCACAACCACCTTGCATGCTGCTCACAAATCCTTAGGGACCACAATGTCAAAGAAGGTATTTAAGCCTTCCCAAAACACCTTTGAAATTCTCACAAACCTCTCCACTTAAGTGTACCAAAGATCACGATTTTCTCACAATTTTTGTAACAGATTTTTAAATGTGGAAAGATTATCACAATGCATGTGCGCAAATTGACCTCCATGGATCTCTCGCTGCAGATACGCCTTTACCTCGGTATCGCTCACACTTGTCTTTTCTTCTGGCCCACATGTATGGTTTTTGTTATTCTGTTTCTTCTCCTTTTTTGAGATGCTACTCCATTTTCTGATACACCCCATTAACTCCCTAACATACAGTTTCAAACTCAGTGTTCTCTTACACTTTACAGTGTCCTTGTTCATGAACATTCAGAAATTCTTCTTTAATTCTTGACTTTTATTCAAGTCCACCCTATTCTCTGTAGGTAGCTCTTCCAATCTCTCATGAGTTTCACAAGCACGTCTTGCAGCTTCCCTACTCAAAAATAAAATCTCTTCTCCATTGTACCCTTCTATGGATTCTAAATCGAGGTTTCCTTTTGCAAGACTGAGTAGCTATCTTGCATTAAAATAAATGTAATTGATAGAATAGTCCTTGGCAGTCTGAATTGGGCAGCAGTCAGGATTACCACTCCCATAAGGGCCATTACTACCCCCATTTTAACTATTTGGGAACATTTTTATCTCCTAAGCCTCAGTGGAAACCATCCTCTGCTACCAGACTGCTAGAGCTTTTTGCTCTGTGCAAATTCCAGTGCAAATACAGATTCAGAAAGCGCTCTCCAATGAATCTTTAGTTCCGACTGAGGTTGACATCACTATTCAATACATTTCAATGACATGAAACACATTTGGCTTCACAAGAAGGACAGAGAGTGGTTAAGTTTCAAAACCATAAAGGTTCGTTAGAGGACTAGCAAAGTTACCAACTCAGATCATCAAAGTAGTTGTAATCGATAATCAATCCATGAAGGCGCCAGTCAATATATTTCAAGAAATTCAAAATTGTATACACAAAAGCATCTATTATAAAGTTGTCTCAAAGTTAAAGTTAAGAAAGATCAGTTTCTCTGCTAAGTATGTCGATATATAAAATGGAACATTTAAATAAAAAAAATCATCATCAGTGGTATCAGAGACCTGCCCGTATAGATTGCATTACAGTTCTCCTTTATATGCTTGTCAATATGAGATGTCATTTGAAGAGATTGCCAAGAAGCACTGCGTTCTCCTCTACCTTTATGTAAATTCTTCTAGAACTGAGTCCAGTTAATAGTTTTGCTATGTACAACATGACCTTGTTCAATTTTTATCCAGGAATTATTTTTGATAATGAGTGCCAGGATTGACTGACTGTTAATTGACTATTGCACTCATCAGCTCGTTTTTTGGCACTTCTGAAGTCACAAAAGCCATAGTTGTCGGAAGTTCCATGGGGCCCTTTCCAACCAGTTGCTATAATTTTCTTTGATCATAAGTTTCAATGGGTTCTTTTATGAATGAGCAACTCTTCTTGTAGTATTGTTTTTTCTTTTCCCTCATTAGACATCTAAATTGATTAAGGGCCTAATTACGAGTTTGGCGGTCCATCGGTGCAACACGCTGTCCGCTGTAGGACCGCCAAACTCGTGGTGCGACCGCCCGCCAGATTAGGAGTTTATTCCTGGTCTGGTAGGCGGTCCTGGGGCAGTCTGACTGCGCGGTCTGGTAGGCTCATAGAAGAGCCTACCATGCAGACCACCACTCTCAGAGCGCCGCCTGCACCTTCCAGCATGGTGTGGCATACATGCTACACCGTGCAGGAACTGGGGGTGCAAATCGAGGGGGCACTACATGTGCCCACATGCGTCCCCTGGGCCCTGAGGCGGCAGGGAGCCCTATTAGGGCCCCCTTAGTTGCCTCACCGCCACCCTTTTCATGGCGGGCTCACTGCCATTGAAAGGGTGGCAGTGAGGCAACTTGAAATGTGCTCGGCAGTGCCACTGCGGTACAGCCAGCATATTTCTGCCTCTGACTGCTGCGCCAATGCCGCGGGATCCTGGATCCCTGGTGGTCGCATTGGTCCTGTGGCAGTCCAACCGCCGCAGTCGTAATACTGAGGGCGGTCCAGCAGTGTGGCAGTGGTTGGACCGCCACCACGGGTTTGGCAGTCCTACGGACCACCAAACTCATAATCAGGACCTAAGTGCTGTGTATTTGTATATTTGGGACTGTGATCTATTATGTGGGTGGGTTTTTAATGTTTGTTTTACAGGTTTTTGTTCCTGAACGATTTTTAAGGGAGTTTGGAAATGCTGTTTTTTTAAAGGAAATCTGTTTTGGTTTCTTATAAACCAATGTTTTTTTACTTAGATTCCCTTTTTCAGGTTTCCTGTAGTGGTTTTTCTTTTGTAAATACTTTTTTTTTTTTATGGAACCTACAGATTTTGAATTTCTTCGAGGGCTTTTGATTGGATGTTTGCTTTTTTTTTGCTGTCGGATTTTGATCTTTTTTGTGGATTCGTATATTTTGTTTTGTGGGGATTGAAAAAGATCTGTATCTACAAAACTGTAAGTTTTATTTTTAACTTATTTTGTGTGGGTGGGAAATGTGATATATTGTTTTTGCTATATGCATGTATTATTATGTGCAATTGTTTTGAATATGTGTTGTTTTTATTTGATGTTATGAATTGAAATATTTTACTTTGGTTGGTGGATTATTGTTATATCTTTTAAAATATGTATTAAAAATATTTTATTACATCAGTATTTAATAACTTGGGCCCTCCTTACGATAGCGGTCGGTCGGACCGTCGCCTGCTGTTGCGGCGGTCAGGAGACCGCCCGACAAGCAGGCGGCAGTCCAACCGCTGCATTACGATACGACCACTGAGCTGGCCGTCACAAAGTGCTCCTTTTCACGGTGGCTTGTGCTGCGGCCCAAGAAAAGGGCCGCATCACAAGCCGCTGTAAAAAGGAGCACGTCCATGGACGCTATGCCATGCACCATGTGTTGCATGGAGGTGCGTGGGACACTACTTTTGCCCCGATGGGCCACTCTACAGTGGCCCACGACGGACGGGGGTCCTGTATGGGGCCCCCAAATTCAGTTTCCAACAGTCGGTCTTCCCGCCATGAAAAGGCTGTCGGAAAGGAATATTGGAATCTTGATGGTGGTACCTGCCTCAGCACCGCTGCCATTAGGGACTACGAATCCGACCACCGCCCTGCTGGGATCACTGATTCAGGTGGAGGCGGCGGTCTTCCCACTACCGCTGTGGGTCCGACCACTGGTATTGTAATCTGACAGTCGGACCGAGGGGTTGTCAGCGGTCGGACGTCCACCGACAGCCTGATGGTGGCGGTCTGCCCACCATCATAATCAGCCCCCAATGATTTTATATATTTGTTTCGCTGATATTATAAAATATGCATTTTCATATTAAAAAAATAAAAAGGTTTTGATTTGGAAGTTTGTTGTAGTTTTTGAGGTTTTTGATAGATTGATATTTATTTTATAATATGCTTTTGGTTATCATTTCTAAGTAATGTAGTCCTTTGTTATTAATGAAGAGTTTGACTTTAAATTGTAGCATGTTGTGCATTCTTTTAGATTGTTTGCTTAGTTTAGGGCCAATTTGGGTAACGGATTGCTCTATTCTTAGTTCTTGGTAGCTTTGTTCTTTTTGTAATGCTTTGATACATTTGTACAATACAGGTTGAGTTCTGCCTAGAGTGGATTGGAAGACATTGTGCCAACCTTCCACTGCGTTGTTTGTTTTGGTTTCCTGTGTCAAGGTGCTGTCATAGTCATTCTACCATGCTATCTGGTACTTGGCTTAGCGTCTATGTCCTGACCGATGCAGTCTGCCAACTCATGTATCTTCTAAATAGTCCATTAGGGGACAACGTTTGTCTTCAATTTGTCGGTAGAAAGGGCTTTCTATTAGTAAGTTGTAGTGGTTGACTACATTTGTGACAGGGACGTAGGCTAGAGCTATCATTTTTGATTTCGAAAGCGCATTCGATTTTAGTGGAGTATTCTACAGTTAGGGCCTGATTACAAGTTTGACGGTCTTACCGCCAAACCACCATATTGGCGGTTCAAAACACACCACCAAGTCGGCGGTGTTCCGCCAGCCCTAATACCCTGCATGGAGGTTGAGCGGCAGACCACCACTACGGAGTGCTCCCCGCCAGCTATGTGTTGGACTGGCATATTGCCACCAAGCAATTACGAAAATACATTAGTACTGGTGGGCCCCTTGCGGCCGTTCCCCAATGGCGGGAAACCGTTGCGGTTCACACACAGAAAGCAACTGAACAGTAGCCATTGGATGGCCACAAATGCAACATACCTGGTGTACATTGGCCAATTGGAGACACCTGCATAGCACACTATAAAACACATCCCATTTCAGACCATGATTCTTTTCCACTCCACAGCTCCAGAGCATTTGTGAGATAAATCTGGGACAGAGAAGGCAGGCTATTATTTTTACACTTGTCACTCTCCACACACTTGTCCTGTTTTTAAAAATCTTTTTCTCCTGGTGTAATTAATTGTTGTACTGTTAGTTCCTTCATTTTTTGATACTGGCCAGACCCAAAAATCCATAGTTTTCTAAGCAAGAGTTGTCAGTCATGGTGGCTGAAGTCATTAGAGACGAGGCACATCTGTTTGGAGCCCAAGTTCAAAATATTATCACTCAGAAAAGGGAAATGCTGGACAGAATAATCCGGAAAGTGAATGCTGTAGCTACCATCCATGCACACATGGGGAAATTAGGAAGAGGTGGAACGACCTGAGGTTGAAGGTGCGTAACCTGGCTTCCAAACACCTGGAGACCCAGAGGACTAGTGGTGGTACTCCCAGCATATCCCTAAATTTTTGCCCCTTGGAGTAGAAGGTCTTGGCCATCCTACACACTGAAGCCTTGCATGGAATACCTGGAGAAGCAGAGTCTGGTATGTGACACTTTACAAACTCGCATCAAACCTAAACCTCTCGTTTGTTCACAATACAGCTGTTAACAATGTGATTTTCACATATTTGCCTAATATCCATTTAGCAAAGTATCAGCATCATAGATGTAAAAATGTCTGTGTGAATGTTTAATGTTGCATATAGGGTTTGTTGCATCAATCTCCACTCCATGGCACATGACGGAATGATGTCTGTAAGTGTTGTCTAAAAGATAATATCCCCTGATACATCTTATCTGCCCCAATGTAAAGCTATTGGCCATACCAACAGCATATTGTCAACAGGTATTTCACACTAACATGCTAGATAGTGTACACAAGTTGGTTTAGAAATGACTACAGCTACCAGGATGCCCTGTTTCAGTTACCCAAAACAAGATTAAAATGTGCTTTTGCAGATTGTCACGTCTCACAAATTAACTAATCTTCAGTTCTCATGGAGTTAGCAATCTACAGCCAAGGCTCTCCTCAGAGACATGTCACTATACTGTCCTGTATGTAGCCATGGTCTCAGCAACTGAAACAATTGATGGCATGAGTGACCCAACAATAAGTGTGTTTGCCCAAAATAGAAAGCCATGAACCCAAATCAAAATATTTTAAGTGGCAGGTGACCCTTTAACTCTGCACTGCTCACATGATCACTAATGGCAAAGACACAACCAAGTTGTGTCATCTACTATTTTGTACTCAGCTGGGCCTTGGAATGGTTAAAATCATGCCACATCTCCACTGTGTTGGATAGAATGGTTTATAGATGTCATGTATACTTACTAATCTAACTGGCTATAATTTAGGACATGGTATGAGCCGCGTATCAGAAGTACATGTGTATGGAATCTGAAAATGTCTGCTTAACGTGCATTACCACTGAAATCTATCAACACATTAATTTCTACTTTTCTCCTACTAGGTTTTACTGATTGTGTCACAAGATTTGGAGGTAGTTATCAAACTTCCAACTATAACAATGTTCTCCATTTACCAACAGGTCGATCGGCCAGAGTAAGCTCTGCCACCGAAGAGACCCACACTGCAACCCAGGAGCAAGCTAACAGTGGTGAGGACAGTCCTGGACATCTTGACGTGGATGACAGTGCTGGTCTATCTGGTCAGGCTGGGAACACGGCAACAGTGAGTGTCACTAGGCGCACACCACCTCCCCCCCTCCAAGCTGCAATAACTCAGCCACTAGTACCCCAACCTGTGTACCTGCCACAGTGTCTCCCATCATTTGAACCCCAGTCCTGGCTACTGATGTCACTGTCACCACCCCTGCAACAGAAGAGCCAGTATCCAGTGGGGTCTCGCAACCTGTGCAAAGGGCACAGGTTTGTGGGGGTAGGGCTTGTGGGAGGGTATCTGTGGGCCAGCGGAATCAGGCCACTGGGGCCACTCAGACCCAGTCTAACATCGACCATGTCTTGGGAGCATACCATCAGTCCCAATCAAGATGGACCAGATACTTACAGAAATCCGGGAGATGAACCAGGTGCAAAGGGACATACACATGTAGCTGGCAGCCCACAACACCAACATAGGCTCACTCATTAGGGTGCTGGTGGACATTAACACAACTCTGGACAGGGCTTTTTCACCACCATCCTCCTCTTCCTGTAATGCCCCACCATCAGGCCCCTCAACATCTGCTACAGCCACAGGAAGGGAGGCCCTGCCAGAGGAAGAACCAACAGCAGACACCCCAGGCCTTGCACCTATGGATCTCCCCGCACTAGCAAGGCAGAACGTCCACACAAACTTCCAGTCTGCTTGGATGGCAAGACCAATACCACCACCACCAAGAAACATCAGACCTAACTTCCCCAGGTGTGTGACACACATTCACTTTGTGGACTATTTCTGGACCCATTGCCTTTTGTGATGGCAGCAGTATTTTGGACTCCAAAAAATTTGGCATCAGCAACTATGGTTTCATCCCCCATGACTGACTTCTCCATTTTTTGGTTTCCGTGTTTTATTTTTCACAATGTTTATTTCTTCTTGTTCACTTAAATAAATGCAGTAGTCTGGAACTCATTGACTGCTGTAGTATGTTTCAAATCCAGAACACCATGTATGCACTCTCATCTGAACTTGACAGTTCCCTATTTTCTGCTTGTGTAAGAAAGGATATTTTGCACGTACACAATGTTTAACTCGGGTTAACAGCCATGTCTCAACAAAACATACAAACAAATGTGTTGTCAAATACCATTTTAAACCATCTAAAAAACAATGGGCTGTCATGATGTCCGTTACAAACTATATCAAACATTACACAGATAGTCTGTGCCAGTGAACACATTTAAAGTCCCAGACCACACCTACATGGAAGGAAAGGATACATCTGACAAATTACAATTGATTAGGCCACATAGTATTCATCAATGCCATCAGCTGGAGCCATATAACCTAACTCACAGAAGGAAACCCACATCAATTACACCAATAGACAAACACATGACAGTACTACACTTTTGATAAATCATCATTCCAATACTCCGTTCCACTTTCTTTGGAATGTCACCACCAAATGTCAATTATGTGCCACTAGAGGTATGTCCCACAATGATGAGACACATCAACAGTTACATACACATTACCCACAATGAGGATTTAGATAATGTGAAGGGAGCTTTGCATGAATAGGCTCCACTACCACATGTGGTTGGAGTTTATGATGGCACACATATTGCATTAGGTCCAACACACAACAAGGAACAAGTCCAATGGATTCCTCAGAACTCCCATCCAATCATTGTGCAAGCTGTTTTAGTACAGGATTTGTACACCCAAAGTCTGTGTGTGTCCATCCCAGGAGCAAGCCATGTAGCCCTTGTACTTCCAAACAGCAACATAGGCCTGCAGATGTCACAACTCTGAAATATTCAAATGAAGCTGACAAGGTGAAGGTACCTACAATGGAACATCACATAAAGATTACATTACAAACCATACATATACAATAATTCACATAGCCAGTATCTGGAGAACACAGTGTTGGCCAAAAATCTGAGATAAACAATGCTACAAAAACTAAAATCCCATATGTCAAAACCTTGTTTGAAATACACCTTTGCCTACTAGTTCCCCAAGCTTGCCCTTCCTTTCATTTTAGCTTAACATACTTATCTCATCATCACAACAAGAGGTGCCTTAACAGTCACAGTAATGTAAGGTCAAGAAATACTTACACTCAGGAGAAGAAGTTGTTGATGAGATCCTGATGCATGTCCCCTCCTTCTTCTTCACCACTATCTTCCTCATTTGGCATTTCATGGTCCTCACCCAGTGGCTTGCCGGGGTCTCCATCCTCTGCGATGTAAGGTATGTTCCATCACAGGGCGATATGAAGCATTCAGCAGGCCATAGCAATTTGGCATACCTTCCCGGGTGAATAGAGGAGGGCTCCACCTGTCCTGTCTAGACATCTAAAACTGGCCTTCAGGAGCCCAAATGCCTGCTACACTGGCTGTCATGTTCTTCCATGGGCGCCATTGAAGCGGACTTCCCTTGCTGTTGTTGGATTCCTCAGCAGAGTCAACAACCATGGTCAGCTGGGATACCCTGAGTCGCCTAGATGGAAGTCATACATAAGTGCAACAATGAGTCACACAGTTTTAGATGATACTACTTGACATTACCAATACAGAGTTAGGACAGTTCATACTTACCAACAAGCCAGGCCCTCTCTGGTAGGAGTTGTGACATCAGCTGCGTTATGGTGCTGTTCCGCAGTACAAATGACTCATAGGCTGAACCTGGGAACCGGGCACAGCCGTTTGAGATGTACAAATCCGCTAGGCAGACAAGTTGCACGTTGATTGAGTGGACATGCTTCCTGTTACGGTAAGCTTGTTCCCTGTCATGTGGAGGTATCAAAGCTATATGGGTGCCATCAATGGATCTAATCGCATGTGGCATGTTAGCAAATCCATAAAACTCTGCCTTCACATTTGCCAAATCCTCACGTCTGGGAAACTGGATGTAGCTGTCAATGTGTTGCATCAAAAAAGAAAGGACTACTCCTAGCACACCACTGAACTGTGGTTGTGACATACCACGAGATATTGCCACTGTGTACTGGAATGAACCGGTAGCAAAGAAATGCAGTGCTACCATTAGTTGCACTATTGGTGGGATACATGTTGAATTTGTGTTGTGAGGCAGGAGATCAGGCTCCAACTGATGGCATAAATTACGGATTGTTTGCCTATTCAGGTGATCCTTTTTAATTACATCCCTTTCTTCTATGGTCTGTAGGTCTGTAAATGGGCGTTACACTGGAGGCTACCTTCTCCGCCCTCTCCCAAGGTACCTATGTGTGCGAAGTGACAACATATCAATCAGAACAATGGTCACAGTAACATATGTACAATTTCAATTACAAAATCATGTGACACAACATAACTGGTCAACTATTTACTATATAGATGTACATGTTAGTAGTCTCCTGTCCAACATCCCTCAATAATCCCCATTGTGCACTTTACATGTGTTTGTAACATTGATGTGCAAATATTGCCTCACAAAGGTGATATTTGCACCTTTTTATTTTTTAAAATATTTTTGGGGACAATACCGTCAATGGTGGTATACACTGCACCACGCTAATGTAGCAATAATGCCCAGTAACATACAACACAGAGGCTGAGTTTCGAGGAAATTACATGGCTGTGGATTACTTCCTATGTCAACATGTAACCCCTTGATGTGAGTGGTGGTGACACATTTAAATAAAAAAATCCACTACTTTCAACCAGTGACATGGCGGCTGCCTGGCATTGCTCTTGGGACTATCGGACTGTGACGCCGCCAGAGGAAGTCTTACATGCAATGGGTGGTTCACTTCACGACGGACACAGCCATAGGCTAACGTTGTTGATTGTGACTGTAGTGGGCCAACAGCTGTGTCCGTTTCCACTGTTTACCGCGTACCTCGCGTACATGTATGCCACAGTTTCAAAAATAGCTCACTTGCCTACAGACACTGCTGCCACCAACACCTCCTCCACTTCAGCTGCTGCTGTTTGCCACTTTTTGGAGCCCTCATGGCAGGCCAAAAAGTGGACAGGCCCACTGCCTTCTCTGCAGAAGAACTAGAAATGCTGGTGGCCAGTATGGCCAGCTCTATGGCCCACCAGAGGAGCAGATGAGTTACAGACAACATATATAACTCTGTGTAACTCAAACTTTGCCATGTCTACAAGCTACATTGTGCCCCTGAGTCACCTTATACGTCTATATGGTGTTTTATCATTTGTAGCTCACTACGTAGGACAATCATGTTAGTGTTTGTTGAGCACTATACATTGTGGATGTGACATCACCATTGTTTTGGGGGAAAATATGAAAAGTCCTGGAGTCCATGTTGGACATATGTAGCCATCACTGCATTCATACATTTAATAGTACCTGTGATATTGTTACAACTCTGATGAAGCGAAATATGAAAACATGTGCATATCCTTAGCAGCATGAGGACTATATGTACTCTGGCAAGAGCTGATGAGGATGATGTCAGCAATGTACTAGCCTAAATGTGTCTGGGAGGTAGCAGTATATCACAGACTCCTTCAGGGTGCCACCCAGCATTGAGTTTGTTTATTGGATGTCCACAAGCTGACCTTTGGGATTGTGATATGTTTGTAATGTGCTGGACATGGGACATCTGTATGCTCAGCCTGCAGAGAGCAAGGCCTGACAATGAGATTTGGCCAGTCAGAATCAGGCTTTGGCACTACAACTGATGCCAAGAGCTATGTCCCTGTAGTCCTCTTTTTTAATGTGTAATGACAAATTGAGTTGTGCCCATCCCAACACTACTCTTGCAAGGTCTCACATGGACAATTTTTTGCATGGTGAGTGAGGAAACCCCTTGACCTGATATTCTTGTCTAGTGCAGATGGTGTTCAAAGTGTGTAATTTCACAAACACAGGCTCCTTACTATCAGTGATCTGTTAATAATATGCAACAATGTTTCCACAAACACAGGCTCATTACTATCAGTGATCTGTTAACAATATGCAACAATTGATTCTTGCACAGTACAGGCTCAATTAAAAATTCCACACATTCACAGTCCAGATCATTGCTTAGTTAATATGAGATGTTGGTTAGGTGAATCAGCATCTACCATACATTCAACCAAGCCAGGGTGGACTTACTATGGTATGTTGATGGCATCACGGGGACAGTCTCACATTTTACAAAAGGTGTCCTGTGAGGCTAGTATATGGCACACATAGTCAATAAGCTGGAGTATTGTGTAGCATCAAGGAGTTGACATGTCCACACCACCCCAGTGAGCATCCTCTCATTGACACACATGGCAGGTCAGTCATAGTGGGATAAGTGAAAGTCTGTGGGCCATACCCTGATACAGCCTCTATACACTGTAGGCCTAAAGTCAGTGTGCCTGCCTTCAGTGGCGTCACTAGGGGGGTGCGGGGGGTGCGGACCGCACCGGGTGACACCATCACATGGGGTGACACCTTTCCCAAATGAGACTACTAAATAGTCTCATTTGGGAAAGGTGTCACCCCATGTGATGGTGTCATGGGGTAAGTCGTGACGGGGTGACACCATGAGTTACCGAGTTACCGCATTGGGTGACACCAACCCTAGTGACGCCGCTGCCTGCCTTCACAGATGGATGTCAAATCTTGCCTAAAGATGTGCAGCCTTCTAAAGCCCACAAGGTTTTGTTAGGTTTCATTGTAGCTGACATCACAGTACCTGTAGCTCGCCCCTGAGTTACTTCATGTGAGTGGGGTACATTTGCGATTTGGGACATTAACAGGGATAATGGTGTTCAGCAGAGTCTTACTGTAGTGTGTATTGGGGTGTTTGTATATCTCAGCATGTGTAAAATACACATGTGTGCTCATTATTGGTGTCAGCTTGTGGCAGATGTAATACACTTGTGTGACATCAAAACTGATGTACATTAAATTTTACTCGCAAAATGTTTGCTCCCTCTCTTTTATCTATGCAGGTCAATAGCCACCAGAAGCGTGACATCTGGAAGGCCATCCAAAAGAATGTGTGAACCCTGGGGGTATACAGGCAGTATAGTGTCCATTGCCGCAAAAGGTAGGAGGACCTGAGGTGCTGGACCCAGAAGATTGTGGCGGTCTAGCTGGGGCTGTCCTCCCAACGTGTGCGGGGCGCATGCCATACCCTGACACCCCTAATGGCCCACATATTTACAGTGGCCTATCCCGGGCTTGATGGGCAGTTGAGGGCCAAACAGCAGGGACAAGGTCAGTCGCGGCTCACATGATTCGCGGGTGGGGGGCTGGGGTGGGGGGGGTTGTGCAGTTGTTTGCGTGGGGGGGATTTAATAAAATGAAACTTACCTTACCGGGTCCCGCGCCGCCTCCGCTCCTGGCCGTGTCCCGCTGCTGGAAACAGGAAGAAGGCAGCCTCCCTCCCCTAAGCCAATCACAGCGCTGCAATGGCAGCGTTGTGATTGGTGCGGACAGCGCCCAGCTGGGCGCCTATGGGGAGGCCATTTTCTCTATGCTACATAGAGAAAATGTAGAGTGCGCATGACTGGTTTGGTCGGCCCCAGAGGGCCGACCAAACAGTCAGGGTACTCAGAGTGGTGCAAGCCCCTCCTCCCCGACCCGTGAACCAGGCATACCCTCCCGCCCGCCCCCAACCAGGCATACCTGCTGCAAGAAAGCAGAAACATAAAATGGTATTTAAAATACCATTTTATGTTTCTGCTTCTCGCACTGCGAGAAAGCAGTGGGGGCGACGCTCCTCCGCCCTAATTGAGGAGCCGCCCCTGGACAAGGGGGTAAGTCATGACCAGAGTTGTACAAGTGGTCTTAACATTTTTTCAGCTCACAGGCATGATCACCATCTGAACTGAGGCAGACCCAAATTCAAATGCACAGAGGAGTACACAAATGTGTAGGTCTGGTGGTAGGTGAATAATGATGTCCTTCGCCTATTGTCTGTATCACCTGCTACACAACAGTGACCAGTCACCAATCCATAAGCGTGACATGGGCTGTCACATGGCTGACTCAAGTGATGATTCATCTCATGTTGTTGAATAACCCGGCTGACCATCACCCCCAACAGGCCAATTGTCTACATTGTGGAATGAGTGATTCTCACTCACTACTGTGTGTCATGAGATAGTAGGCCTATCACATGTGCCATAGTTTGACGTGCACTTTTGATACAGTGACTGGAAAACACTTCCCATTGGTAAGTTGGGTATGTGCGATAACATAAGTGTTCCTACCTCACTGGTGCAATCAGTAATGGGGCCTACATGTTGGCCTGTGAACCTGTATCTGTAGTTGTGTCATCAGCAATCCTGTGTTCTACATGATGTAACTGCATTCTCAGGTTGATGTCTGAGTCAATCAGACATATGTGTGTGTAGGCCACTGAGATTATTTTGTGAGTTAATTGTGTTAATTAAACAGTCAATGTTTTACCACTGCCAGGACTGCGTACACATTGGTGAGTGTGTGACACATACCCTGATCCATTACTCATACTTCTATGGGAATTTCCAAATGGTGAAGTTATGAACGACATGATAGGAACTGTAATATGCTAACACCCTGGGAACAAACTTACACTACATGTTGATGTCACAGATGGTCACTGTGACACATTAGCCTTGAATGGCAAATTGTCTTTGGCAAATTGTAAGTAAGAATGGAGTGGTCAGACAGTCCAAAGATGGAATGGGGACGTCCTTAGGGCAATGTGAGAACTTGTGATGTGGGCATTTGTTCACTGATCATCCAAATGGGCCAAAGTGTAGAAGGTGGGTCCAATACCAGTAGGTACATCTGGATGACGTGGAGTAAACTTCACTCATGGTCTTGTAGCTGTGTGGGGTCATGACATCACTGTGAGCAACTGTTTACAGGTTATGTACCATGCATTCATGTGTTCAGGCTAATGTTGGAGCCAATGTTTTGAAACTTGGAGCTGGTGTAATCTGTGCACCTTTGAAATGTTTAGCGTTAACATCTCATGGGCAGGTGTGTTACTGCAGATGCAATAAACTGATTTCTATTTACATTGCAGCATCATCTCAGGCAAGGAAAGGAGAGAGGGCCAACATTGGCAGCTGGCAACAGTGATTCTGTTACTTCCGACATAGAGGGGCCTAGTGGCTGAGAGGGTGCGTGGAATGCCACGGAGGAGGCAAGCTCAAGTTCATCAGCGTCATCCTCCAGTGGACTCTCCCACGGACCCCACAGGAGATCTACCACCTTCTTCCTTGTCCACACCCACATGTTCCTGCTCCACCCTCTCAGTTACTCCCCACCCAGTTGGCTCTGCCTGGTCCTCTAAGAGAGGGGTCCTCCTTCGCTCCAGGCACCTCAGCCCGTGCCCAGTCCCCCTCCCACTGCGCTCAGTGAGGAGGCTATTGACCTCATGAGGAGCATCTCTGTGGGTCAGATTGCACTGCTGAATGCCATTCAGGTGCAAAGCAGCCATCTGCAGCAGATGGTGGCCTACCTGGAAGTCCTTCACAGTACCATGTCTGCCCTAAAGGCTCTTTTCAGGCTCTGGCCTCCTCACTGACCGCAGCCTCCCACCCTCCCAAACTTGTGTTCGTCCCCCTGCCTCTTACCCACCCCAATACCCTATTCCCAAACCTGTCCAGAGCACACTCACACATTTGCACACACCCACCCATACAGACCCAAACAGCACATCCAAACACAAGCACTAACAGAAAAAAGCCACACATGCATCCAAACATACATACACCGCACCCTCCACCACACTCAAAGGCACCCCCATCACCATCGCAAATACCACAGACAACACAACAGCCAAATACTCCCACCACTGACCCATCACATCCCCACACAGGACAGGGGCGAGCACACACGCATGCACAAAGCACACACTCACCATTGCACCCCCACCCACCACAGACACACCCATACCCAGCACTTCCACTGCAGCAACATCCATAGACACACCACCAACAACTAACTTCTATTTCGGTAACATTTGGGCGGTGGTTGTGCTCTTTTATATTTGTTACAAAAATATCTTTTGTAGTTGCCTTCCCATAGCATGCATTCAAATAATATTTAGTACATTTCCAGTTTATGGTTTCTGTTGATGCAGTTTCTAGGCTGTAGGTGTAGATGTATGGTTAAATAATTGTTTCCATTTCTGTGAAGTTATATATTTAGCCTCTTCTGTCATTGTATCTGTAAATAGTTTAACAGTATAAATATATTATAGATTGACTTTTGTTTCTTTGTTAATAATATTTAAAAAAAATTAGTTACTTGTTATTTATTTACTTGTATGTTTTGTTGAGATGTTTTGAAGCTTTTTTTGACCTCGTTTTAACATGGTGCAGGTGCTCAATTTTCTGTTGAAAGAGAAAAAAAAGTTATATTAATTAAATATGGTATTTTGTTGCAAGTTAAGTTTATTTTTGGTTGTTGGTTGAGAGACATTTTTTAATTACTATATATGCATATTTACTTTATTATTTATTCTTGGTGATTTGTTAAAGCTGGTTTTTTCAGACAGTTTGTTGGTTTGGAAGTTGGTTTTCTTTTCCTTTAGATAGTCAATATAAGAAGAAAAAAGTTACAGAGTGTTAAAATTTATTTAATAAATAATATTTTTTAGTTTAATAACAGTTAATTGTTAGTTTAAATATATGTATTACTTACTTGAAATTGTAGCTGGTGAGATTATTTATTTTTATATTAATCATTTCTTGTGAGAATCTGGCAGAGTTTCCTCCTCTTACAGTGTTTATTATTTTTGGAGTATGTAGTTGTGCCTTTTATGTTGTTGGCTTAATTGTTTGTTTTATTTTATTGGTTAAAGATGTTTATAGTGTTATTTTATTGGTTGGTTTAGTAAAGTTAGAATTTTTTTATCATTGGAGTACTTGCTTGGTAAGGGCTAATTGATGTTTTGTTTTGTAGTATAATATATAGTTTGTTTTATTTATAAATGAGTTATATTGTATGTATGTATATAAATATATATATATATAAAGTGTATTTATATGTTTATAATTAATAATAATTGATTTGGTATTTTTAAATATGTGTGTTTTAGGTTTACGTGTGGGCGTGTTTATTTTTTTTGATTATTGTAATATATATTTTCGGTAATATAGTTGTTTAATATAAGTTTGGGGTTTATTTGAAGTAATTGTTTTAAGTTAAATTTGTATTTTTGGGTATATTTGTAAGGATTTATTAGTTAGGTTGCCGATAATATTGTAATCGATATTGTGTTAATCGATATTTTTGATGTGTTATATGTTTATTTATAGGCGACGATATTAGTGTTTCCGATATTTTTGTTATCGATATATGTAAAAATCGATTTCATTATAAACGATATTTGTGTGTTTGATATTAGTAATTTTAATAGTTAGGTAAAGGAGGCTATATTTTTGTAATCAATATTAAAATTCCGATATATGTATATATCGATATTTGTAGGATCAATATTATTTCAGAGATCTACTATGAGAGCATGGAGTAGCTTAACCTGATCTAGAGTTTCTGAGGAGGACTCAGTGCACTGCGTACATGTGTACTGCAAGATGCTGTAGTTATCAGTAGCCCGGACCCGAGTGTTCCCTCAAAGGGAAAAGAGTCATCAGCTGGGCTCAGCTCCTCTGCTCTCGGACGTGGCTTATTAGCTCTCCATATAAGACAGGATGCTGCAACAGTACGGCAGTCTGGCAGACTCTGTCAGGATCTTCTGGCAGTATCTTGTGCAATAATCCAGGGCGAAGGACCTCTCCTCTCTAATGGCCACCTAATGAGCCTTTTATACTGTTAATCACTGATCTTATCTAAAATGGGGAATTTCTAGGTCATTGTTGACAAAACCTGTATTCATCAATACGAAAGTCTTAGGGGTCGATTCCGATCCTGGTCGGAGACGCACCTAATACCATTCGGTCAGGAAAAAATCCAGGCGAATGCCTGTTTCCCGACCGATCCGCACATACGTCCGAACGAGCAAGTACGATGCGCACAACTGCCCAAATCCCGACCCAGTCGTACTCACCCAATACAGGTCCTGTTCTCCGACCGAGGCGGATCCGGAATCGTAGAATCGAGCCGCACGGAAGCAAAAATGCAGCCCCGTCCGGCCGGACAAGTACGATGCGCTTCCCGTACGCGCCGAACCCGTCGCTACGCACGGCACGTCAAAGCATCCGGTCGAGGCGCACATAAGCTCCGATTCGCGCCACAACACGATCCACGGCTACGAGACGAACACGCCAGCGACGAGGACGAGGCGAAGCAAAGAGAAAGACGAACGAGACGAACCAACCATGAATCCCTTCGTGCCGATCCTACCAATATTCTACCTCTATTACCGGAACAGGCACGGACGCGTACGGCGCAGAAGGTAAGTCAGACACCAACAACAAAAACAAACTACACGTACCCGACACATCACACACAGAGGGATGCAGAAATACCTACACCAGCAACAGCAGCACCATAGGGGCGGGATGGCCCTCACCAATGCCACACATACACATAGGGGCCTGTATGCCTACCACTACTACCACCCCTACCCATGGGGGCTGGATGCCTGCCACTACTACCACCTCTACCCATGGGGGGCTGGATGCCTGTCACTACTACCACCCTTACTCAGGGGGTGCCAGATGCCTACCACTACTACCACCATTACCCAGGGGTGCCAGATGCCTACCACTACTACCACCCTTACCCAGGGGGTGCCGGATGCCTACCACTACTACCACCCTTACCCAGGGGTGCCAGATGCCTACCACTACTACCACCCTTACCCAGGGGTGCCAGATGCCTACCACTACTACCACCCTTACCCAGGGGTGCCAGAAGCCTAACACTACTACCACCCTTACCCAGGGGTGCCAGATGCCTACCACTACTACTACCCTTAACCAGGGGTGCCAGATGCCTACCACTACTACCACCCTTACCCAGGGGGTGCCAGAAGCCTAACACTACTACCACCCTTACCCAGGGGTGCCAGATGCCTACCACTACTACCACCCTTACCCAGGGGGTGCCAGAAGCCTAACACTACTACCACCCTCACCCAGGGGGTGCCAGATGCCTACCACTACTACCACCCTTACCCAGGGGTGCCAGATGCCTACCACTACTACCACCTCTACCCATGGGGGGCTGGATGCCTGTCACTACTACCACCCTTACCCAGGGGTGCCAGATGCCTACCACTACTACCACCCTTACCCAGGGGTGCCAGATGCCTACCACTACTACCACCTCTACCCATGGGGGGCTGGATGCCTGTCACTACTACCACCCTTACCAAGGGGTGCCAGATGCCTACCACTACTACCACCTCTACCCATGGGGGGCTGGATGCCTGTCACTACTACCACCCTTACCCAGGGGGTGCCAGATGCCTACCACTACTACCACCCTTACCCAGGGGGTGCCAGATGCCTACCAGTACTACCACCTCTACCCATGGGGGGCTGGATGCCTGTCACTATTACCACCCTTACCCAGGGGGTGCCAGATGCCTACCACTACTACCACCTCTACCCATGGGGGCTGGATGCCTGTCACTACTACCACCCTTACCCAGGGGGTGCCAGATGCCTACCACTACTACCACCCTTACCCAGGGGTGCCAGATGCCTACCACTACTACCACCCTTACCCAGGGGGTGCCGGATGCCTACCACTACTACCACCCTTACCCAGGGGGTGCCAGATGCCTACCACTACTACCACCCTTACCCAGGGGGTGCCGGATGCCTAACACTACTACCACCCTTACCCAGGGGGTGCCAGATGCCTACCACTACTACCACCCTTACCCAGGGGGTACCAGATGCCTACCACTACTACCACCCTTACCCAGGGGTGCCAGAAGCCTAACACTACTACCACCCTTACCCAGGGGTGCCAGATGCCTACCACTACTACCACCCTTACCCAGGGGTGCCAGATGCCTACCACTACTACCACCCTTATCCAGGGGTGCCAGATGCCTACCACTACTACCACCCTTACCCAGGGGGTGCCTGAAGCCTAACACTACTACCACCCTTACCCAGGGGGTGCCAGATGCCTACCACTACTACCACCCTTACCCAGGGGGTGCCAGATGCCTACCACTACTACCACCTCTACCCATGGGGGGCTGGATGCCTGCCACTACTACCACCTCTACCCATGGGGGGCTGGATGCCTGTCACTACTACCACCCTTACTCAGGGGGTGCCAGATGCCTACCACTACTACCACCATTACCCAGGGGGTGCCAGATGCCTACCACTACTACCACCCTTACCCAGGGGTGTCGGATGCCTACCACTACTACCACCCTTACCCAGGGGTGCCAGATGCTTACCACTACTACCACCCTTACCCAGGGGGTGCCAGAAGCCTAACACTACTACCACCCTCACCCAGGGGTGCCAGATGCCTACCACTACTACCACCCTTACCCAGGGGTGCCAGATGCCTACCACTACTACCACCTCTACCCATGGGGGGCTGGATGCCTGTCACTACTACCACCCTTACCCAGGGGTGCCAGATGCCTACCACTACTACCAACCTTACACAGGGGTGCCAGATGCCTACCACTACTACCACCTCTACCCATGGGGGGCTGGATGCCTGTCACTACTACCACCCTTACCCAGGGGTGCCAGATGCCTACCACTACTACCACCTCTACCCATGGGGGCTGGATGCCTGTCACTACTACCACCCTTACCCAGGGGTGCCAGATGCCTACCACTACTACCACCCTTACCCAGGGGTGCCAGATGCCTACCACTACTACCACCTCTACCCATGGGGGGCTGGATGCCTGTCACTACTACCACCCTTACCCAGGGGTGCCAGATGCCTACCACTACTACCACCTCTACCCATGGGGGGCTGGATGCCTGTCACTACTACCACCCTTACCCAGGGGTGCCAGATGCCTACCACTACTACCACCCTTACCCAGGGGGTGCCGGATGCTTACCACTACTACCACCCTTACCCAGGGGTGCCAGATGCCTACCACTACTACCACCCTTACCCAGGGGTGCCGGATGCCTACCACTACTACCACCCTTACCCAGGGGTGCCAGATGCCTACCACTACTACCACCCTTACCCAGGGGTGCCAGATGCCTACCACTACTACCACCCTTACCCAGGGGTGCCAGATGCCTACCACTACTACCACCCTTACCCAGGGGGTGCCAGAAGCCTAACACTACTACCACCCTTACCCAGGGGGTGCCAGATGCCTACCACTACTACCACCCTTACCCAGGGGGTGCCAGATGCCTACCACTACTACCACCCTTACCCAGGGGGTGCCAGATGCCTACCACTACTACCACCCTTACCCAGGGGGTGCCAGATGCCTACCACTACTACCACCTCTACCCATGGGGGGCTGGATGCCTGTCACTACTACCACCCTTACCCAGGGGGTGCCAGATGCCTACCACTACTACCAACCTTACACAGGGGGTGCCAGATGCCTACCACTACTACCACCTCTACCCATGGGGGGCTGGATGCCTGTCACTACTACCACCCTTACCCAGGGGGTGCCAGATGCCTACCACTACTACCACCTCTACCCATGGGGGGCTGGATGCCTGTCACTACTACCACCCTTACCCAGGGGGTGCCAGATGCCTACCACTACTACCACCCTTACCCAGGGGGTGCCAGATGCCTACCACTACTACCACCTCTACCCATGGGGGCTGGATGCCTGTCACTACTACCACCCTTACCCAGGGGGTGCCAGATGCCTACCACTACTACCACCTCTACCCATGGGGGGCTGGATGCCTGTCACTACTACCACCTCTACCCATGGGGGGCTGGATGCCTACCACCAACACCACCCCCACTCATAGGATGGACAATGCATGACACAACCAGCACACCACAACCTAGGGAATGCAAGAAAAAGACATCCCCCCAACACCATGACAAGAGTGTGTAGACTGTGTCAAATGCCTACAACACTGAACATGACTTTGAACATACAATGTGACCCCCTATCACATGTGCCACACATATATGTGTGTGGCCCCCACAATGCAAGCAGGCCATGACCATTGTGGCAATGGGGTCCAAAACCCCATCATCACAGTGACCAAAAGGTAAGTGTGGGGGCCCATAGCTGAAGCACATTCAGAACATTGTGGCAATGGGGTCTAAACCCCCATCATCACAGTGACCAAAAGGTAAGTGTGGGGGCCCATAGCTGAAGCACATTCAGAACATTGTAGCAATGGGGTCTAAACCCCCATCATCACAGTGACCAAAAGGTAAGTGTGGGGTCCATAGCTGAAGCACATTTTGAACATTGTGGCAATGGGGTCCAAACCCCCAACATCACTGTGACCAAAATGCAAGTGTTGACAAAGAAAAAGCTGCAACTGCCAAACTGCATGGATGATTCCTGGTCACAGAACATAAAACACATCATTGGCAAAGTAGTGCATGTGTCCCATTGCAACATAGATTGGGGAGGCAAATACTGCAGTGCAAATAAGACATACCTTTGGCCATGTGCAGACAAACAACACCCATGGGGGCTGACACTGTCAACATTCATCAATGACACAATGACAGAAGTGACCATCAGAATGCAGACCCACATATTTGCACCAATGGGCACACGATTGCAGATACCCTGTGGAGACTGTAGATGTGAGGTGAACAGATACCATACCATGGCAGCAATGGGACACACAAACCATGATCATTGTGCTGACCGATGACCTAGGAGTCCCAGGGACAGCAGGGGAAACCCACCAAACAACATACAGCCAATGGCACACCCAAGATATGCCAATGCAGTGGTGCAGATGCACAAACACAAACAGGCAGACCCACACTGCACATCAAACACAACAGGTGAGGGGGGGGGGGGATGCCAGTGTCCCCAGGCAACCACACAACACATGAGGAGTCCTGAATACCAATTACACAGATGTGCATACAGTGCCACACAAAGGTAACTCATGGATCCAAATCCCCTATGTGGGCAATCAGGCATTGTCAGATGAGAGGGAGCACAAATCACACATGTCACACAAGCATGTAGGAACAGCAACTGACACAGCAAGACACAGACACACCACAGCACTACCCCCAGGGCCCCCACAATGTGGTGACCCTGGGCTGCATTACAATCCCACTGTGATGACAAAGCTAAATGTCGTTCACACTGTGAACCACAGTCATGTGTCCTGAGCAACACACTACCATCACACCTACACAAGCACAAATCAATCAGCACGGCCAGTAAGCCAAGGCCAACATGGAGGCAGGGGTCTAGCCGGGCAACAACTCTCATCTGCACACACTCAACACCACACACCTCGACCTCCAACAATGTGCAGCAGTGAAGCACACATGCACTGGTGACATTGCACATGCACCCATGACAATCCCAGGGTGGTGGGTGGGAACCAAGGTGCAGAAACACATCACACATGGCCACTCAACAAGACTCCTGAATGTCTGACACACTGCACACTACGCTGTACATGGACATGACGGCAATACCACACCAACCAATGGGATCCCAGCCACAGTCACACACCAATGAAGAAGCCAAGGACACCCACAAAGAACACACATAGACAACTACCAACATTGCAGTTCGGACCCTGAGGAGTGCCAGCAGTCACACACACAACGTGTCACAATCACTGAAAGATAACACAAACTGGAAATCACTTGACAGGTGTAAACAACAAGTGCCAAGGGGAATCCTGACTGTGACCCATCTGCGTCTGCACACAAACTCAGCCCTGACAGCAAACACACCTATGGGTGACACCCTGATGACCAGTAATGTGCCATGCACCCACATCACAGAGAATCCAGGGAGAAGACTTGGGGGAACATAGGTCAACTCAGCAAGCATCACAAACAGGTACAACATTAGGGATCCCAGCATGCACAGCAAAACGGAAGTGAACACACAGACATGCTCATACAACACACACCTTGGGCGCAGGCAATGTCACAGGAGTACACACTGCCATGAGGGGACTCCACTCCTGTGTGAGGAAAGCTGTGCCATATGTTGCCTCAGTAGGGCTCCATCATGTCAGCTGAGCACTTGGTCACACAGTCAACAATTAGCACCAAATGAAGGCTCCCGTCACATCAGCCTGGTCATGGGAGTGCCAACGAAATCATCAGCACAGATCCAACACACTTGTATAGCAATGTTGCACTGACAACACAGATGAGTCCTTCCCCATTGATGCCCAAACCTGCATGTCCAGTGGAGATGGCCACACGGTCAGGGAAGTAGACTAATTGAACAATGGCAGGCACAACAGATGTGCAGGGGTGGAAGCCACAGATGTGAAATTGCTAATGTAAGTAGGAAATCCCATTGCCAAATATTGAACACATGACACCCTCAGATGCTGCTAAGGATGACATGGATACACCACAGGATAGGACACATTCCCCCTGGACCACATGTGTTCCTGCACAGTAACACTTCATTATCATGAGACCAAATATCACCATCACTGCAGCAAGGGCATGGTTAGCATCATCAACAACATGTACATCAGAAGCAAAAGCACTAGAGAACAGAAAGGTGCTTTATTCAGCATATGTGGGTCTAACAGTTGATGTCCAGCAAAAAATTAACAAAGGCCAATGGCCAGTCCAACATGAAAGTCAAAACAGGGTGACAGTGGCAGATGTCACCCAACGTATGCCTGCACTGATGAAAGCCAGGGACAATCCCCTCGGAGGGGCATACGGGGGGCAGGCCAGGCACTGCAGGGACAGGATCAGGGCTCACCAGAAGGAGGCAGGGAAGGGGTGGTGGGTGCTGGAGAGCCACTGACAACTGCAGTGGAGGTGTCTGACATGGTGTGTGCCGGCACAACTGGGGGCATGACTCTGATGGTGTGGGTGCCGGCAAGACTGCAGGGGACCGTGCAGATGGAGTGGACAGGTTCCCCACTGCAGTGCCCAAGTCAGACAGGGTGGTAGTGGACTCCACTGCAGTGCCTACCTCCAGGGGAGGAGAATGGGATCAGGTAAGGTGGGCAGGACAGAGGGGAGGACACCGTCTCCACACCAGTGGCACAGACAAGCGCAGCGGGGGTGTGGGGCCGGAAGAGCAAGTGGCAGGGGAGAAGGCCTGATCTTTTTGGGGATGGTGTATCTGTGGGTGGGGGAACCTGGGGCAGGGTGTGGTGGGGGCACCTGTGGAGTGGGGGCCTGAGGGATGGAGGAAGGAGACTTGGTGCCTGAGCTGCAGGGCGGCGGCGGGGTCTTGCTCTTCCGGGACCGGGGGACTTGCGGATGGGGGCGTCAGTCGGTCTGCGCCTGGGGGAGGGTGTCCGGTGGCGAGGGGCACTCCGCTCCGTGTGGGTGGGCTTCCTCTTCCCCCTGAATGCTGGATCAGCTGGATCGGAGGGGAAGAGGCCGAGGTCACTGAGGAAGAGCCGCTGGGTCTTTGGGGTTGCAGGTGAGGCAACGGAGGGGGCTTTGGAGGGAGAGGCAACTGTGGACTGCGCAGTGCTCGTGGATGCGTGTGTGTGTGACTGGGCCCCATCCCCTGTGAGTGTGGTTTCAGTCCCCTGACTGTGCGTGCGTGTGCGTCTTGTCTGTGGCGTGTGTGTGTGTGTGCTGCTCGTGTCTGTGCTGGTGTGTGCCTGTGCCGGTGTGTGTGTGCTTGGGACAGGTAAGGTGCTGGGGAGTGTGGATGGGGCAGAGACAGGAGGGGTGAGGGACTGTTGGAGGAGGGACACTGCTGCCGTCAGGGAGGAGTCCACGGACCTATTGCCCCTCTGTAGGGCAGACATGCCCGATGAGATGCCCTCCATGAACGACACCAGCTGAGTCAACAGAGTGGTGTGTGCATGGAGGACACTCAGCATCGCTGTCTGCCCTACATGGAGCTGGCGAAGGAGGTACACAGACTCCTCACTCAGGGCAGCAGGGGACACAGGGGCAGGGGGTGCGGTGCCTGGCCCGAAGGAGACACGCTCCCGAACATGGGAGCCTCCACGGACCTAGGGAATGGGAGCCGATGGGAGGGCGGTGGTGGTGGTGGTGGCGGGGACAGCAACACTAGCTGGGGTGTAGTGGCTGCTGACACCCGCCTCCATAAGGGAGTCATCCTCCGAGCTGCTGTGGTCCTCAGCTGAGGTGGATGGTGCTGAGGACTCCTGGGTGTGGCTCCCCTCGCCCTCCGTGCCACTGGGTCCCTCCGACCACTCCTCGGCTGTTGACCCAGTCTGGCTCTGCGGCTCCTCCTGGTCCGTGGAGCTGTCCCCTCCTGTGGCCGTGGATGTATTCGCAAACAATAGGGACACAGACAGACATCAGTCACCTGCACCGAACGCACACACCACAGTAACTACAGCACAATACAGAGCAAGGCCTGGCATCCTTAGTTGAACATTGCTAAAATTGCCCAAACAGAATAGGAGAAGCCAATTGTCAGTCTGATCGTCAACCATGGCACTCACATCCCACCTGGCCTTGCACCCATCTGTCTGGCGTCCGTTGGCTGGCAATACCCCAGTGTGGACACATGCACCACCTACACAGTAGTTGGACGGTGCAGAGAACACGGTGAAGCATGTGAACATGCACACATCACAACTCTTGCCACTGAGTCAGTACAGGTGCCCGGATGAAAGTGATGCCCAGAGTCAGATATATGAAATGCATGTGATGCATACCAGCGACAGACACCAAGATGCACCCATGTGCTGATAGCCATTGCCACTATGGTGTGCATGTAGCACATGTCACTCCCCTGCAGGATCACTCATAGGAAGTCACATGCCATGGCACAGGCATGCCTACTAAGTCATACATCACTGTCTCCAGTCACATGGGCAGGGCAGCCACACAACAACAGTCTGCACTGTGTCACAATAGTAGGTCATGGGGAATGCAAGTCCTGGAGCTGAACAAGTGCACATGTACATCCCCCACACACCACATCATCTGAACCCTTATCTGTCCAGGTCATACTGATTGGACATATGGGTGACCTGTAACACAAGCCTCTGAACCTGAGCACCTCACAATCTGCTGTGAATGGGAAACAGCTGCATGGACCTCACATTTGCATACCCCAGTCTGCACGGTCAGGTGTTCAAACACCTATGTGTCACACAAGTATCGTCTCCTATGGTCACATCTCCGGTGGCATGCTGAGCCCCAACCGATAAACACCCCAGCAGTCCTGACATCGAAGCCACAGCACACTGACACAGAGGCTGACACCTGAGGGGACATATCACTGAGCACAACGTGTCAGCTGATACACGGGAGTGGGAGTACAGAGTGCATTGCATGGCCTGGAGTAGGCATGACTGTCCTGCCCCACATGAATGAGGGATGAACCCTGGACAGTAGGCAGCTGGCTAAGTATGTGTGACACACGTAATATACACACTCCTGGGGCCCAAACATAGTTCCCACCCGCAGCTTGGGTGTGTGCCAGTTACCCCAGGCACATGTGGTGGATCAGCTCAGCAATTGGACCACATATCAAAGTAACATGCAGATTACATGTCAGAACACAGGCATTGTGTAAGCAATGGACCCACCCATGATGCCCACCACAGTTAGGGGAACAGATGCTGTCCCCCACCTTAAGTCAAGCAAACTGCAAGGACACAGTACCCAAGTGACACAATTCCCTGACTGCAAGGGCCACACCTGGGTATCAGATGAGGAGTGGGCAGTGCACAATCGAGGGACATGGGTCCTGGACCACATGACTGATGTGCTGTGGAAGTCTAACCAGGCCAGAGGAGGGCACATAGCATGGCAGACAGAGTACACAATGCAGTCATGGACTCACCCCCTCCGTGCTGCTCCCTGGGCTTCAGCTGCCCATCCAGATCAGGGAAGACCACCGCCAGGATCCTGAGCATGTGGGGGTCAGGGTCCGGTGTCCGCCCCTCCTGCGAGGAGGCGACAGCTTCAGCTGGACCCGTGCGATCCTCCGGGTCCAGCCCCGAAGGTCCTGCCACCTCTTCTGGCAGTTGCGGATCTGGCGCTTGTAGTCCCCCACGGATCTCACTGCCCGGACGATGGTCAGCCATATCTTCTGCTTCTGGTGGGCATCAACCTGTGAGGATGACAAAGTGAGATTGCTATTACTACACATGCAACATATCCGTGCATTACACAGTTGTGTATACATGTCTCAATCACAGGGGCACATGATGTACACAGGCAGTGCAACGATGGCCATGGACAGTAGGCCAGCAGTAACTACATGGTGTCATTGCCTGGGAAGTAAAACCTTGTTTAAATGCACTGTCACTGCACTATACCTGTCCAGTGCATGTAACTACACACTATGGGGGGTGACAACTACTCAGTGAGCCTGCTAGCCAGTGGCGTGCAGACTGTTAGCCTTGCTAGTCAGACAACATGCACATTTAGGAAGGCAGTGGACAGAACACTCACCTGCTCCCCTGCTTTCCCCTACAGCTTGCTGTACTGTGGAAGGAGGCTGTCCAGCAGGGCCTGGTTCTCCTCAGTGCTGAAGGCTGGGGCTCTCTCCACAGTACGTGCCATTGCAGGGTCCAGAGGGTGCAGATACAGCAGCAGTGGTGGTGGCAGATGTCGTCCTGGAGCATGTAGTGCAGGCAAGTGAGCTCTCAGGGGAACAGCCAGCATTATATGTGTGCTGCAGAGGCAGTTACTGTCCCATGTGTCCAAAGTGATAGGTCCAAGTCGTTAGCATCTTCTGAATCTGGCCAATCCATGGAATTGCACCACTTACACACGCCCACAGCATCCTTCAAAAGTTCAACTTCATGACACCCATGAATTTGCAACATTGTTGTGGGTGACCAACTGAATTTCCAGCATCAGACTCGTTCAAAATTTGAAAACGCGTCCGTTGCTAGGCCAGGCCATAGCCAATGGGTGCGCACCGATCAGTCCATTGCTGTTCAACGCGTACCTAGGATACAACGCGTACCCGCACACATTGAATGCAATGGGCCGGCCGGGCACACCGATCGGTCCATTGCTGTTCAACGCGTACCCGGGATGCAACGCGTACCCGCACACATTGAATGCAATGGGCCGGCCGGGCACACCGATCGGTCCATTGCTGTTCAACGCGTACCCGGGATGCATCGCGTACCCGCACACATTGAATGCAATGGGCCGGCCGGGCACACCGATCGATCCATTGCTGTTCAACGCGTACCCGGGATGCAACGCGTACCCGCACACATTGAATGCAATGGGCCGGCCGGGCACACCGATCGGTCCATTGCTGTTCAACGCGTACCCAGGATACAACCCGTACCCGCACACATTGAATGCAATGGGCCGGCCGGGCACACCGATCGGTCCATTGCTGTTCAACGCGTACCCAGGATACAACGCGTACCGCGCACATTGAATGCAATGGGCCGGCCGGGCACACCGATCGGTCCATTGCTGTTCAACGCGTACCCAGGATACAACGCGTACCCGCACACATTGAATGCAATGGGCCGGCCGGGCACACCGATCGGTCCATTGCTGTTCAACAGCGTACCCAGGATACACGCAGTACCGCACACATTGAATGCAATGGCCAGTGTGTGCGCACCGATCGGTCCATTGCTGTCCAAAGCGTATTGCAGGATACAGCGCGTACCAGCACACATTGAATGCAATGGCCAATGTGTGCGCACCGATCGGTCCATTGCTGTCCAACGGCGTATTGCGGATACAACGCGTGCCAGCACACATTGAATGCAATGGCCAATGTGTGCGCACCTATCGGTCCATTGCTGTCCAACGCGTATTGCGAATACAACGCGTACCAGCACACATTGAATGCAATGGCCAATGTGTGCGCACCGATCGGTCCATTGCTGTCCAACGCGTATTGCGAATACAACGCGTACCAGCACACATTGAATGCAATGGCCAATGTGTGCGCACCGATCGGTCCATTGCTGTCCAACGCGTATTGCGAATACATCGCGTACCAGCACACATTGAATGCAATGGCCAATGTGTGCGCACCGATCGGTCCATTGCTGTCCAACGCGTATTGCGAATACAACGCGTACCAGCACACATTGAATGCAATGGCCAATGTGTGCGCACCGATCGGTCCATTGCTGTCCAACGCGTATTGCGAATACAACGCGTACCAGCACACATTGAATCCAATGGCCAATGTGTGCGCACCGATCGGTCCATTGCTGTCCAACGCGTATTGCGAATACAACGCGTACCAGCACACATTGAATGCAATGGCCAATGTGTGCGTACCTATCGGTCCATTACTGTCCAACGCGTATTGCGAATACAACGCGTACCAGCACACATTGAATGCAATGGCCAATGTGTGCGCACCGATCGGTCCATTGCTGTCCAACGCGTCCCTGTACATGTCACTGGCATATGTCACCATGCCTGTCACAGGTGAACATATGCCAGCCACATATACTTCCCAGGGAGGGAGGGGCACACCTACAACACCACAGCCTGTCCAAACTGTATCCTAAGGCATGTAAGGCTGCATTACCTATTCCGTGTATGGGGGTGAACATGTTGTTCTGTGGGTGTCACTTGGGGCAGCAACCCCCAGGCTGTGCACGTGTTCATGGGGACAGTATCCTTGGTGTTTCGTGTACATGACCACTGTGATGTGCAACTGTTCATATCTGAGCATGTGGCATGGTCACATTTCACGGTGGTGTATGTGTATGTCATGTCACATGCCCCCTGAGTCCCATGTGGGACGGTATGTTTAACCCAGGGTGACCCATTGGCACAATAGTGATGGTCCTCCACAGTCTGTGTGCATGTTGTGTTTACAATGTCTCGGATTTCATGTGCACAATGGGAGACAGTCTCCACATCCATGTTGTTTGTGCATGGACTTTGATGTTGTGCGTGTGTGTGTCACAGACGTCCATGTCTGTCCTGCCGAGGCAACAGGGACCACTACCTGTGGGGGTCATGGTTGTTTTGCTGTGGTGTATACATGATACGTCATGTCATGCCAGTGTCCATGTGGCAATACAGGGTCCCTGGGAATCTACCTGTCGTTGGGCTGTGATGCCTGGGGCACATCTGTCCTCACATGTCACTGTGGGGTGTGTTTGTAACGTGGCAGCAGGAGATGGGAAATGTGACACGTCCTCATGATACCCAATGGCACAACCTGGGACTTATTGATGCCACTTGTTGAACTGTGATGTTGGATGTTGGCCATGTATGTGCCATACATGTCCTTACGGAACTGCACACATCATGTACTTGTGCCTCATAATGATGTATCGTGTGATATTGAGTGTGTACAATGCCACATATGTGGGGTGAGTGACAATCTTTCTTTGTTCACCTATGCACTGCAGGGCACCAGCTGTCCATAGACCATTCCCTGACCTGGCAACGATGGTGGAACGTGACAGCATCCGAAGGTACCGCTTCACCAGGCAGCTGATTGATGATTTGGCAGTGCGCTTGGCACCACACCTGCAACCTGGCCGGCCGTACCCTACAGCGCTGACCCCCAAGGTGAAGGTGATGGCAGCCCTACACTTCTTTGCCACCGGTACCTTTCAACACACTCTGGCGACTGCTGGTGGGATGTCACAGACCATGTTCAGCCGTGTGCTCCGCGATGTATTGGAGGCTATGTTGATATACCTGAACCAGTACATCTATTTCCCTAGACTCCAGCAACTCACTGACGTGAAGAGTGACTTCTATGCCCTGGGGAGGATGCCGCATGTCATTGGCTCCATTGATGGGACACATGTGGCTTTGGTACCACCACAGGCCCAGGAGCAGGCATACAGGAACCGCAAGCACTACCACTCGGTCAATGCACTGGTGGTCTGTCTTGCAGATATGACCATCTCACACGTGTGTGCCCGTTTCCCCGGTTCTGCACACGATGCCTACGTGATGAGGAGTAGTCGCATCCCGAGGATGATGTCACAGATGCGGAACCAGCGTGCCTGGCTTGTTGGTGTGTACTGACTTTGTACCATTGTGTGTGTTCTGCAATGTAGTGTTCCACCCTCTTTTCCAACTCAGCTAATGTGCAATTGTCTGTATGTAGGTGACTCCGGATATCCCAACATGCCGTGGTTGCTGACGCCCCTCAGGAACCCTGTGACACCAGCCCAGATGTGCTACAATGAGGCACATAGTCGGACGAGGAGAGTGATTGAGCGGACATTTGGTCTCCTGAAGAGCCGCTTCTGCTGCCTGGACAAGACAGGAGGGTCCCTCCCATATGCCCCTGCAAAGGTGTGCAAGAATGTCATCGTCTGCTGCATGCTACACAACCTGGCAGTGCGGAAGGAGTTGCCTCTCATCCTGGATGATGATGACCAACGTCCGCCACCTGTGGAGGATCCTGGCCTGGACCACGATGCCAGTGATGATGATGATGATGATGGTGATGTCCGCACACAGCTCATCACCAACTTCTTCAGCTGAATGTAAGTATCCAGAGATGTCATGTAACTGATGTGAGTTTGCATGATATGTGTTGGTGGTGCTCTGGTGCTGTTTGAGTGTGTCCATGTGCTACATGACTGGATGCGTGTAGCGATGTGTCCTTACAGGTAGTCTGTACTCCCCAACAGTGTTGACATGCTAACTTGGTTCTGGGTGGGTATCTTGTGACATGTATTGGGCATGAGTATTGCAGTTCTGTCCTGTTCTTCAGTGCTTTTGACTGTGTGTCATTTCTGTCCTTCACAGGGTACTTTCAGAGTTGTTTGGTCAACTGTGATCCCTGACACCGTGATTCGACTTCCAGGGTGGTAGCTGTCGTGTCCCTACAGGTGATGTGCACCACACCCATGGACTTCCTTCCTTCTACACTTGTTGACTGTGTGCCCGCTGCCAGGTGGGATTACCTTGCATCTGTGGTGGTTACAACATGTTGCAAATGTGTAATAAACCTGTGCTTCACTTTGTGATGTGCGTTGTCTGTGGTCACACATCTGACTGACATTTGCTTACTGCACCAGTGGGCTAGTTAACACAGACTGTGAATGGGTGTTGGGTCTGTGCAATGCAACGTATTTCCTGGCAACATCAGTGTAGGCGATGAGTCAGATGGCCATGGTGTGTATGTGTTGTGTAGCCCTGGTGGTGTGCCTCCCTCATATGTGTGACGTCGCCATGACTCACATGCCGGTGTTGTACTTGCTGTAGCAGTTAGCATGCACAGTGTCATTTCCCAGATCATCATCGCCACTTCAGAGACAACGTAGGAATCGCAACAGAGCCAAGTATGGTGTATTAGTGAGTTTATTGACATACATGTGTGAGTATAGTGCACAGGATGGTGGGTGCTGTACATTGTGATTGTAATCCAAAGTTCCTAGATGATTTGGAAGTCCTGGTAGCAGAAATGTCCAGAGTAAAGTCCACAGTCATCTGAGACATTGGTCCAACTTGAGCTCCCCCTGTCATGTGGGAGAGTTGTGTTGCAGTCAACAGGGTGAACAGTTTGCGCACAAAGGTGATTATCCAGAACAGGTTTTGGCTTCCTGGGGGTTGCACATGGCCATCGGCCTCTCACTTGCCCCTCCTCGGACGGCCCCTCTTCTTTGGGGGGACCCTCAAGTGCAGGCTGCTGCGGTGCAGGGGACTCTCCGCCAGAGTCATCCTCCCTCCCTGTGGCAGTTGCAGTTGTTTCAGCACCAGATGTTGTGGGCACACAGGGAGGTGTTGACTGGTTGCTGCTCATCTGGCGGAGGCATTGTAATATGTCCCTATGCACCGCCGTCATGTCTTGCAGTGTGTCCCACTTGGACTCCACGCGGGACATGTGTGAGTCCAAGCAGGCATGATGGGCAGCCTGCTGCTGTTTAATGTCCCTGAGGAGCCCCACTACCTGGCTGAGCTCTCCGGTGCTGGACTGGTACGCATCGGCTATGCGTGCCAGTTGTGGGTCATCATGCAGTCCAGACCCCTCTGCGATCAGTGACCTATGTCTCCCACCCCTCCCACCACCCCATGCGACACGTGCAGTACCTGAGGTGGCATGCACAGGTGACCCTGGGCCCCCTTGGGGGTTGTTGGTGGTGTTGGTGTCCATGGCCCCACGTTGGTCCAGGGTCCCTGTGCTGGTGGTGGTGGTGCTCCTTGGTCTTTCCATGTCGGCAGGGGTGGTATGTGTGTTGACAGTCGTTGGAGGGTGGGTACAGGGGGTACAGCTGGTGGTCCTGCTGGTGCTGCATGATGACTTGCTCCGGAGGTGCCAGGTTGGTCTTCTTCATCCGAGGAGGGCAGAGGCTGTTCCACACCAGTGAGCTCCGTATCCTCTTGAGCCTGGGACGGGGACTCCTCAGCGTCTGCTGCTGTGTCCCCATCATCACCTGTTTTTGGGAGACACACACAATGTATGTTATGTTTCTGCAGGCATCAATGGTTGACACACCTGACAGTTGTGACTGTGCCTCTGGATGCAGGCCTGTACATTGCATTGTCCTAAGTTGTCACAGTCAGGGGTTGATATTGGTGTAGCACATTGTCCTGCATTATTTGGGCATTTCCATGTGAATGTTGGGGTGTGTACATGGTCTGCATTGGTTGTATTTGGTTGACATCCGGCCCTCCTTCCCACCCAGCCAGATATCCCACCATGGAGCGTGCTTCCATTGCAGGGAGTGCAATTTGTCTTTCAGGTTGTCAGTCAGTGGTGTCCTGCTGTTGGTTGGTGCACAGTTGCCAGCAGGGCCTTGTGCTCCCCACAGCAGTAGCCAGTGTCAGCCATCTTGTCAGTTGTTTTCCACTCCCTGTGATGTGTGCATGGTTCAGGGTGGTGTTGATGGGCCAATTGTGAGGATGACCAATATCTGTGACTACCACTCCCATCATGCTATTGCCTCCACCCCCCTTCCCAGCATGCCCATACTTCCTTCCTTTTGAGTGTACTTCACTGTGTGTGGGTGTGACAGCAATGGCAAGATGGCTGACAGTGGTGTCCTGCTGTTGGTTGTTGGCCAGTTCCCAGCATGGCCTTGTGCTCCCCACAACAGAGCACCAGTGTCAGACATCTTTGAAGTGGCTTTTGACTCCCTGTGAGGTGTGCATGCTTGGGTGTGTTCTTGCTGGGCCATGTGGGTGGGGGATGTTGGGCTGTGACTACCACTCCCATCATGCTTTTGCCTCCACCCCCTTGCCAGCATGCCCATGCTTCCTTCCTTTTGACTCAGCTTCCCTGTGGGGTTGTGTGCCTGTGCTGACAAGATGGCTGACAGTGTTATCCTGGGGTTTGTTTTGCTACAAGTTCCATGTGTGTCCCTGTGCTTCACACTGCATGACCCAGGGTTGTGGTTCTTTGTGGGATATTTGATTGGTGTGTGAGGCAATGCTTTCTCTCAGGTGAGTTGTGTGTAGTTTGTGTTAGGGGGGTGTGTGGGTGGAGCTGCTGGTGACTATGGTCAGTGCTGTGAGTCCTCCTTCCCACCCAGCCAGATATCCCACCATGGAACGTGCTTCCATTGCAGGGAGTGCAAGTTGTCTTTCAGGATGTCAGTCAGTGGTGTCCTGCTGTTGGTTGGTGCACAGTTGCCAGCAGGGCCTTGTGCTCCCCACAGCAGTAGCCAGTGTCAGCCATCTTGTCAGTTGTTTTGCACTCCCTGTGATGTGTGCATGGTTCATGGTGGTGTTGATGTGCGCATTGTGAGGGTGGGCAATTTCTGTGACTACGACTCCCATGATGCTATTGGCTACACTGACTTGCCCAGCATACACAGTATTCCTTCCTTTCAGTGAGCTTCCCTGTGAGGTGGTGTTGTGGTGGTGGCTACATGTCTGACTGTGTTTGTTGGTTATATTTGTGCCACTGCCTAGCTCTATTTGTTGTTAGGTTTGTACATGTCATGACACAGTTACATTTCACTATGAGCTGGCATGTATTGTGTTTCTCTGGCTGACATACACATTTTGGGATGATCTGTTTTAGTTGGTGTGTATTTGCTAAGGGTGCATGGTTTGACTCTCCCCTTGACAGTGATGTGTGTGTATTGTGGCACAATATTGTGTACATTTGTTGTGTACTCACCAGGCTCTGGGATGTTTTCTAGTCCATAGACGCTCACTGGTGGTAGGATGGCCCGCACCTTCTCCTCCCAGGGCCTGAGGTATACTGGTTTGGCAGGAGGGCCACTGCCGGTGTGTTGGCTCAAGATGTAGTCCTTCTTCAACAGCTCCTTGACCCTCCTGCGCACGTCATACCACCTGTTCTGGATGTCTACCTTTGTGCGCAAACATGGTGATTGTGCGTTCACCCTGTCGACGATCCTCTCCCACATCTTGGTTTTCTGCGCCATGGGTGTCTGTTGGACCAATGTGCCAAACAGCTGTGGCTCTACCCTGAGGATCTCATCTACCAGGACTTCCAATTCACTATCTAGGAACTTGTGATTCTTCTTTGGGGGCATGGTGTTGGGTGGTGCTGGTGTGTGATGTGTGTGTTGGTGTGCAAGTGAGGGTGTGTCAGTGTGTGTTTTGCTGGGTGTATGTGAGGGTGCTATTTGTTGTGGTGCTGCTGGTGTGTGGCTTGTGTGATGGATGAGCTGTGAGTGTGCGTGTGGTTGCTGTCTGTTGGTGTTGAGTGCTGGCAGGTAAATTGAATTTGCAAGGGATCATGGTAGGGATTTGTGTCCTTTATATGGGTGGAGTTGTGGGTGTGTCTTTGTTCCCTGTTTCCCCCCCCAGTATTTATTTGCTTTGTGATAGCTTGTTTGGCCTTTTTTTGTGTTATTTTTTCCTTGGTTCTTTTTGTGCATGTAGGAGACGTTCTTGTGACCGAGTCGGACCCTCCAGTTGTCTCGTGCGAGCCTCTCAGATTCGTTCACCCTGTGTTTGTGCTGTTTTCTGTGCTGCGTAGGCATCGGTCGCAGGGTTTTGGGTTGCTTCGGCTCGCAGTTTTGAATGCGTGTCGGTCGTGCGGCTTGGGCTCCGTGCGACTCGGTCGTGTTTTCCACGTGTTGCATCGTACTTGGCGGGTAGGAGTTCGCGGGTACGTTTCGTTCGGGATTCTTCCTGGTGCGTGTCGGTCGGTTCGATTCGCGTGCTTTTCCGGCCGGATGGCTGTTTTCCGCGTGGCTCGGTCGTTCAGCTTGTGTTCCGTACGAGTCGGTCGGATTTAGCACGCTTCTCATCGTACTTTGCGGGTCGGGCTGCACAGGTACGTGTCGGTCGGTATTTATTCCGGCTCCGAGTCGGTCGGTACATTTCCGGCCCGAATCGGAATCGGCCCCTTAGACGCAAGTCTTAGATATGGTAAACACACCCTAATTCAAACAACATAGTTTATGTTATTATCATCAGCTAACCTTGAAATATGGATAACAAGACACTTGTTCAAGACTTATGTCGAATCAAGTGTTCTTATCAATGTCATTTTCTGGATGACTTGACAGTCTTACAGGTTCTTAGAAAGATAAGGGCAGACAGCATCTACGTCAAAGTTTGACCTGGCGATGATCAAGCAGAGAATGGAGTCCCAGCCTGCTCAAAATAGAGTCAGGCCATATTGGCTTTACATCATCCCCGACTTGTACTTTTGAATATGACGTAGTCGGGGTGAATATATACCTATTTAATTAGGAATCCATACTCTTAGCAAATAAGTTCTAAACTGTTATATTTAAAATATAAATCTGTAAAATCAGAATATACATAAAAAAGAATAGTATGAATACATTTTCTTAAGCCGGCATGTTTCAAGCGATTACATTACATAGAAGAGGTTATAAAATACATTACCATAAAGACTTATTATATTAGGACATCTATTAGGCAGAGACGCATTTTGTCAAAAAACAGTTTGTTGGAATTCTCTTCTTTACAACATAGTCTTTGTAGTAGGTTCAAGATCCTATGCATTTTCTTTGTCAAATCATGACTTACTCTTAGTCCTCATATGATGAGAGTTCAATAACATCAGGTCCACCTGCTACATATCTATGATCTTGGACGACTGTCAATGCATGCATGTTGTTGTTGGAGCATGAAATGGATGGACCAGGAACGTATTGTAGTTCTAAAGCACAGAGATGGTGAAAGGTCCTCATTTGGAGGGTGTCATGAAATCAGATATATTTGTCTTGTAGGGGCACCACAACCTCCACACTACTTTCCAACTTGCCCTACCAGAATCCACTGGCCAAAAGAAATTCACTGTTGGCACAGTGGAGTCCTGGTGGGAAAGGGGATTTGGGAAAAGAAAAAAGATAGCTGGTTCAGATGTATGTCTCACTGGAGTGCTGGTTTTCTAGTCTCTCTTTAGGGGTAATCTAAAATAAAAGAACAGTATTTTACTAAGCATATGATTGTAACTTGAAAATTCTCTCATTTAGAATATTGCTATACCTGCAGATTTATGTCTATTTTCTCAGCTATCTCTTCTCTATTGTATTCATCAAATATGTCAATCTGCAAAATAAACATATCCTTGTAATGTGTGAACAGAATTGAATACACTCAAATTGTCAAGTATGTTTACACCCGATTGGGCGGAGCTTGCCTGGCCCCAAGATGGCCGCAATGTGATCGCTACTATCCTCTCAATATTTGCATCATCCGATACCAAATCTGCCCAAAAACTGAGGATTGCTAACACCGCGGCCAACAGCTGTGCAGCGATGCCTCCGCCGCTGAGAATGGCCGCCTTGGGAAGCGACACCAAGACTTGACCTGGCTGCGACTGTGCGGCCTACTCCAACGCTGCCACGACCCGGTGGGCCCGAGCGCTGTGCCAGCTAGTGGGGAGATGAGAGGCGGCGATTGAGCCTGGGACCCCCCGATTGCACTTACATAATATGTGCCGCGTCGAAGGAATCGCTGTGGGGCTGAGCCTGTCTGCCCGGGCGGTGTCGCTGACTACTGCCGGGTCTACGCCATACAGAAGAGACGTGGTGAGAGCTGGGGTGCTGAGGCCTGCCGCCGCTGTGGGTGTTATTCCTGCGTGGCTTGGCCCGCCCCACATGGACACTTCTTAGAAGCGTGGCGGCTTGTGGAGCCCCCCGGTGCTGAATCTAATAGCGATGCGTATTAAGGGCCTCGGTGTTATCTACGGGTGCCGTGGTGGGAGGCGAGCGCTGGACGACGCGATCCTCTGCTACGCAACACGGAGAAGGACCGCACCTGTGAAGTTGCTGAGAGGCCGATACCAGCTGCCGGCGAGAGGCCGCGAAGAGCGGTAATGTCTGTGCTGCGTGGGTGGCCTCGCGGTGACGCGGAGGCACCCTCGTCTTGCTGCTTTCCCTGCTGGGTCTCTCGTGTGGCCTGAGCCGACCCGTGCACGATATTTGAGGTGGGGGGGTGGCTGGAGCTCCCTCCCGACGATCTCACTCTAGAGACTGCACGGGGAATCTACAGGTTAACTACACCCCTAGGAGCCCCTGCATTGATTTGGCACAGCTTACGTGGCACTCGAATCTACCTCTGGGAGCCAGAAATACAGAGGAACGCCCACTAAAGCGGCGCATATCCTTAAATTCATTATCCCGATCTTTCCGGGCAGTCCAAGGCCCTAGAACTATCGAGCAGGGGCTGACCCACGTGCTTCTCCTGCGGGTTGGTGGTTTTGATGGGACTATACCTAGCTGGAGGAGAGACAGTGGCTAGCAACGCCACACTTGCCATCGGATAACATTTATCAGCAGACAGCAACTCCACACACCCTTCTGAGTAGGGTATTCTGACCTCGGATTAATGAGAGGTGTGGTCTCTATGCCTGTGTGCTTTGGTGACTTGTGATCCACTACCGCCCACAATCCTATGCGACAATGGGGAAGTCCAATAAAACTCAAACCAAGCTTCAGTTCGACCAACGTAAGTCAGCCAGATCGAGAGAAGATGAACTGGATGCTGAACTAGGGAACCAAGGCGCTACTGGACCTGAGCCAGGGGGAGATTTGCGCCATATACTGGAAGCCATGATGCAAAGCCTGTCTACCACAGATGGCATAATTGACTCTCTCTCCTATCGCATGGATCGCATGTCGAAGAGGATGGACCACCAGGCCGAGAGAATCGACATGGTAGAGAGGAGAGTCTCCGATATAGAAGACCAAAATGCCGAAACTACAAGTTCGCAAAAACAGGTTGGGAAACTGGTGGAAGCACTACAGGCAAAGGCGGAAGACCTCAAGGCACGCTCCAGGCGCAATAACATACGTATAGTTGGTCTCCCTGAGTCCACTCCGACTGGCAACATGGAACTATATGTGGAGACCTTACTCACCACCCTACTGGGCCGCAAAATATTCTTTCCCATCTTCGTAGTGGAATGGGCACATCGGTCGCTCGTACCTAGGCCTCCCCCTGGTGCTCCTCAGTGCCCCATAATAGCGCGGATATTGAATTACCGGGACAGAGACTCTGCTTTGCGCAAAGCATGAGAGCTCCATACACTGCAATACAAGGGCTCCGAGCTCTCACTGTACCCGGACTTCACTCCTCAGGTACAAGAGGCACGCAGACGGTTCGCACCCATCAAGCATAAGCGAAGAGAGATGAACATTGAATATGCCATGCTTTATCCAGCTCGCTTGAAGGTCACAATTGAGGGAAAAGGAAAAGTTTACATGGACCCAGGTAATGTGCAACAAGCACTCAAGGGCTACGTCAAACCACAGGGAGGCAAAAAGACACCCGAGAGAGTGGTGGAGGATAACAATTCAGAGAGCCCACTGGACCAGAATGACTGAGACATTGTAGCGGTTCCAAAATGCACTGTGTGTCTCATTTTATTTAAAAGTATAAAGGTGTCTATTCCAGTTGAGAGGGAGGTAACTGCTCCAGTTTGTCATCGGAATAAATTGGGTCATTTGGGGGTGGGATGCGTAGGAGGCTGCTCATGTCCAAATAATTGTAAGCTGAAACGCAATTGATCGGATACTTTTAATTGGTGCAAAGTATATTTCAGTCATGACAACTACGGATGCTAACTTGTAAAGGAAGTATAGTCATAGTGATGTTAAGTTTGTGATATCAGGTCGGGCACTCTTCGCCCCATAGTGTGACACACACGACCAGTAGAAGGGTTGTTAAGTTTTGAGGGTGGGGATAATGATGTTATGTCTAAAGTTGGGGGACGCGACGTGGGAGGGGGTGGGTGGGTTTATTGATCATGCACTTTTTGATGGCGGCAGCACTGATACGATTGAATGCACTCAACCTAACATCCATGTGTTCATTGTGAAACATGATATTTGGTTAGAATATGAGCGGAGGGGGTGACCAAACAACCACACAGGGGGGTCACTATTTGACTTTCTTAACCTGGAACGTACGAGGGTTAAATGATCAGCGTAAAACCCGCAAAGTAGTTTTATATCTGCAATGACACCACATAGTTGTGGCGGTGTTACAGGAGACCCACTTGGCGCCTACCACAGGGCTACTAACGCAGAGAAGAATGAAAGGCTTTTGTGTGGCAACTGGTTTCACATCACATGTGCAGAGGGTTCTCGTGTGGATCCGTCAGGGCGTCAATATCTCGATACGATCAGTCAACACAGATCCAGAGGGAAGGTATGTTGTGGTTCACTGCCGTAGCGGGAACCTGGATGTGCGCTTAGTTGGAGTATATGGTCCAAACTATGATAATCCCCAATTCTATCGTAACCTGCATAGCAAACTCATTACACATTTGAAGATGCCAACTTTATGGGGGGCGATTTTAACTGCGTACAATCTCCCGACCTGGACAGGTCAAGGGGCCCAACACGTTCTCCCTCCGCAGCAGCGCGAGCGATTGCGGCAATTGCCGAGACTGATTGCTTGGTCGATGTGTGGTGCCACCGCTCTCCAACTGGTAGGGGGTACACGCACTATTCATCTGTACACGACATACATACACGTATAGACTATTGGCTAGCATCCCGCGATTTAATACCATTCATAACAAAATGTGAACACTTGTCTCGCACGTACTCTGACCATTCCCCGGTTATGCTACAGCTAAAAATAGATGACCTCCAACCTAGAACCCGAATGTGACGCTTTCCACAGTACTCATTGCTAGACGAGGTATTTAAGGATGATGTATCAAAGGAAATAGATCTTTTCTTTGCTACTAACCTCGGTAGTGTCCCTAAAATGTCCACAATATGAGAGACATTTAAGGTCTTCATCAGAGGGGTGGTTATATCTAAACACGCCGTGGTACTGCACTCCATTAGAGGTAGAATGAAGAAATTAGAGGCAGAATTATCAGATTTGGAGCGACAATCGATTGTGGAGTCTTCTTCTGACATCCTAGCACAGATTAAAACTAAGATAGTTGAATATATAGACGAGGCCCAAACAGAAGTAGTTCATTTGGGGAAATACGCTACTGCAAAAATTTATGGAGAGGGGGAGAGACCAGGCGCTACCCTGGGAGGTTTGCCCGAGGTGTTTGAACTGTGGGATGAGACTGATACACCGCTGAACGGGGCTGCGCAGATAGCGGACAGATTCCGCTCTTACTACACAGAACTATACACATCACGTGCGTTCGACTTGGATGAGACAGACGAGGAATATCTGTCATACATAGCCATGAAGTGGCTTACAAATGCACATAGGGAACACTTGATGGTGCCATTACGCCCCACGGAAATAACTGCAGCGCTGAGTACAATGTCCAATCACAAGGCCCCAGTGTCGGACGGGCTTACCGTGGCATTTTACAAAGCCTACCAGGATCAGTTGGTTCCACATTTAGTAAATTTGTTTGAGGAAATGGCCATAGATGGCATCATGCCCCCAAGCATGAGAGAGACCACTCTGATCACTTTGTTAAAGAAAGATAAGCCCCCACAACAATGTTCATCGTACCGACCACTTTCCCTGCTCAATACGGATATCAAAATATTTGCCAAAGTTTTAGCGAATCTGCTCAGCCCTTTACTTCCATAGTTGTGGCCCCCGAGCAGACCGGTTTTGTGTCTACCAGGTCTCTACCGAATAATTTACGAACCCTCTTTGGCGCATTGGTCGGGATCGACCCAAAGTCTAGTGCCGCTGCAATCTTTCTCGACGCCGAGAAGGCTTTCGAATCCGTCGAGTGGCGATTCCTGAGAGCTATGCTGAGAGGTGTGGGGGTTGGGGAGATTTTTATTAAACTAGTTGATGTTCATTACGAGCAACCCACGGCGAGGGTACGCGTAAATGGTCTTCTTTGGGAGCCTATTCATATCACTCGGGGCACGAGACAGGGGTGCCCCCTCTCTCCCCTACTGTACGTCCTAGCGGCAGAACCGCTGGCGTGCGCATTGCGCGAGTATCATGGTCACTGTGGAATAAGACTCCCACAATACAACTTGATAATCACCGCTTACGCATATGACACGCTCCTTTACGTTAACGAACCTGCGAAGAATTTAATGCTGATACTTCAGGAGGTAGTGCGCTTCGGGCAACACTGGGGTTTGCGCATCAACTGGAGCAAATCCATTGCGTTTCCACTGACCCCTTCCACTCATCCAGTGGTGGTCAGTTATCCCATCGAGTGGACTTCAGAGCTGACTCGCTACCTCGGAGTGCAAGTCCACACCGACCCAGACATTGTTATTCGCGAAAACTACGGGCGAGGAATACAGAAACTCACCGAATCCAATGAGTAATGGATCAAGCTGCCTCTATCCCTACTGGGTCGAGTATCGCTCTTGAAAATGATCGTACTACCGCGGTTTCTGTTTCTATTTGTTCATATCCCCATATTATTGCCAAACTCCTTTTTCCACACGCTGCGGTCCCTCCTGATCCGGCTTGTATGGGCCGGTAAACAGCCACGAGTAAAATGGGACATATTAACCAAACCATACTCCGCAGGTGGACTTAACGCCCCCGATTTTGAGCTATACTATTGTGCTGCGCAACAGATGCATGCATACCAAAGGTTGCACGGGCCTCAAGACAGCCCTCAATGGTTCATCAAGAGGGAGGCAGTGCACACCTTGTCGCTCCCACAGTTTTTGTTGGCGGAGCCACGTCGCCGCTATCATATTATTGACCCAGTTGGGTGTACCAGGAACCTGCTCTGGAGAGTTGCTGGCAAGCAGGGTGTGACTCCGCTCTACTCTCCCGAGCTACCACTCGAGCTGTGCAACTGGTTACCAATGGGGAAGGAGAGAGAATTTCTCGCTGCAATGCGCAGACTAGGCATCAATACCGTTGGTGACCTCTTCAAAGACGGGGTGGTCAAGCAGTGGGATAAGCTACAATCAAACACTCCAGACGCCTCCACGCTGGCTTAATTTCATTATTTTCATGTGCACCATGCATCAGTGCTGGGGGAGGAAATAGGGGAGCCGCAGGAATATACTTCTTTAACTTATTTACCACGAGCCAAATCTCCACTCCATATGATATCACTTCTGTACACCCTCTCCAATACAGTGACTGGGCCCTCAGACGCGAAAGCATTACTTGAGTGGCGGGCAGAACTACAGATAGACATCACAGAAGAGCAGTGGGTATACTGCTGCACAAGCACAAAGTCTATCTCACAAAACGGCAAACATCGCATTATACATTTTACATTTTTACAAAGAGTTTATTACACTCCAGCCCGCTTGTATAAATATAGCCTCAGAGAGGACGATAGATGCTCGAGGTGTGGGGTACCAGACGCTAACTTCACACATCTTGCTTGGAGTTGCCCTGGAATACGCAGGTTCTGGGAGGCAGTGCACATAGCCCTACAGGACATGGCGGGGGGTGTCTGAAGCTGACGCCTCTAGAAGCCTTGTTGGGCTACACCAAGGGATACCCTAAAGTCACAAGGAGACTGTTGTCTCTGGGCATCTTAATGGCTCAGCGCAGGATTGCATTGCGATGGATGAGAGGCACCGCGCCCACGTTAAAGGATTGGTGCGCAGATTTAACCTACTGTAGTGTACATTCTGAAAACTTCAACGCACTTATGCCTGCGCGAAGTAGACCAAAGAACATCTGGGAGCCCTACAGGGCTTACTTGGCCAAACAGGCTGTGGCATCCAAATCAGAAGAGGAACAGAACAGGGCGGGGATTGGTTGATTTAATGATACACAAATGTAGATCCTCAATATGCTCAGTGTTTAATGTACTTCTGTAACCAGAACGAGCTAGTTGGCAACGGATATGTGATATTGTGGCCCCCGGTTGCTAAACAGTATTGTATTAGTATTAATATACAACGGTTGTACCCCCATAGCTCATGTGGCAGAATGCTGTACTAAGTAGACTGTTAATATCATGATGTGTTTCATTGCCCTTGCTGCCGCTGCATGTAATGTACTGATTACCGATAATAATGTTTGTTAGAAAAATGAAAATAAAGTTTAAAAAAAAAAAAGTATGTTTACACCCACCTCTATGCCAAAAATAAATAAGAGGAACGAAAGGTTCATACCACAAAATCTGTTAAACAAATAATTCTCTTCTCGCACTGGATCTCTTAAGCAGCATTTGTAGAGCGCAACAGTGTCACTCCTGGGGGTATCTGGGTGCTGGGGTGCGATGTCTCAGTCAAAAAGCCAGGTCTTGAGGAAATGGCGGGAAGAGGGATGAAACTAGCAGAAAAAGGCAAACCGCAAGGCAGAAAAAGGATTGAGCAGAAAATGCAAAGCAGAGGGCAGACAAACGAGCAGAAAAGGCAAAACAGGGCAGAAAAATGAGCAGAAAAGGCAAAACAAAGCAGAAGAGGGCAAAACAGAGGGCAGAAAAACTAGCAGAAAAGGCAAAACAGAGTGCAGAAAAACAAGCAGAAAAAGGCAAAAAAGAGAACAGAAAATGAGCAGAAAAGGCAAAACAGAGCAAGAAATGAGCAGAGGAGGCACAAACAGAGGGAAGCAGCTAGAAAGGCAGCAAAGGGTAGCGGACTGCGAGCAAGTTGGACAGGAGAACTGTCGCAGGGGGAGCTGGCACAAGGCTGAAACTGCTAAGAGTCAGCACAGAACATTTCTAAATAAACTTCCAAAGACTAAGTTCATTCAGTGTCCTTCCAAATGCCACGATTTATGGCTTTCAATCCTTTCACAAAAACTAATCACAAATTAAACAAAGTTCATCAGCAAGTTATACAGTCTTTCTCTGGATGTCAAAATGTATAGCCTGGACAGGAGATTTGTTGCAGGGGGAGCTGGCACGAGGACCTGCTTCATGGGAATACTCTGCGGCCTCCATTAAGTAGGTCCTAGGGGGAGGACGGGGCGCTGGGTGGTGGAAGGAGGGAAACAGCAGGAAGAGGGAAGAAACGAACAGAAAAAGGCAAGACAGAGGGCAGAAAAACGAGCAGAAAAGTCAAAACAGAGCAGGAGATAGCAAAACAGAGGGCAGAAAAAAAGCAGGAAAGGCAAAACAGATGGCAGAAAAACAAGCAGAAAAAGGCAAAACAGAGGGCAGAAAAACAAGCAGAAATGGCAAAACAGATCAAGAAATGAGCAGAGGAGGCACAAACAGAGGGCAGCAGGTAGACAGGCAGCTGAAGGTAGCGGACTGCGGGCAAGCTGGACAGGAGAATTGTCGCAGGGGGAGCTGGCACGAGGAACTGAAACTGCTATGAGTCAGCACAGAACATTTCTAAATAAACTTCCAAAGACTTTAAGTTCATTCAGTGTCCTTCCAAATACCATGATTTATGGCTTGCAATCCTTTCACAAAAACTAATCACAAATTAAACAAAGTTCATCAGCAAGTTCATACAGTCTTTCTGGATGTTAAAATGTATAGCCTTCTGTACTTTGAAAAATAAACTCCAAACTAAATAATGTTCACAAAACAAATATACACTTGCAGTTCCTTACGAAACTTAAGATACAGAAAATGAAGTTTTAGGAGAGTCAGGAATGTTTTGTCCAGCTTCCTTCACTTTGGGACAGCTTAGTCCAAGCAATTTGTATTTTAAGCAAAGGCATCATGAAATCAGAAATCTTCAGTTTAAATGTCTTGATCCAGTTGCTGAAGGTTCACACATTTAACTGCTTGCCAAAAAGAATTCATAACTATCCTGCCAAGCGTGTCGGGGTCAAGGTTACAGACTAAGATAACACAAAATTATATCTTCTACTAGAACCATTTAGACCAATTATTTCCTGTGACAGCCACATTATGCAAATTTGCATCTTTATTAACAACACTGACAGAATCCCCTCTCCTAGGCCCGGTTTCTCAAGGCTTGATTAATGGAATTTCTTTACTATTTGGGAGCATGAACTTGTGTAGTAAATTCCCATGATTGTTCCTCAGACCCATAACCCTTCCAATTAATTAAGTATTGGAGTTTGCCCTTTACATGTACGAGTCCATGATAGAGTGAACTTCATATTCAATATCAGAGCCTTGCACTGTGGGAGGAGGAGGTTGGCAAAGTCAAGTACCACTTTTCACTGATGTAATTAAGGTTACATGAAAAAACAGATGTATATTTATAGAATCTGATAGAGATAGTATTACACCTATTGTACTTATAACTTGAATAATAGAGAATGGTTTGAAAATAGAGAATGGTCCAATAAATCTTGGGTGAAATTTACGTTTCCCTTGTAGTTGTATATTCTTTGTAGACAGCCATACAGCATCACCTACATGATATTCAGGAACAGGACATCTTCTTTTATCTGCGTATATCTTGAATCTTTCTGATTCTTTCCTCTGCTGCAGGGTTACTAGATTTTATTTTCATTTGTTCAGCATTGAAGCGTGGATAATAACCATGCGAGTGTGTATAACCAGTAGAAGAATGAATGGTGTTGTTATGAGAGAATTCTGCCAACCATAAGTGTTGAACCTAACTGCCTTGACCTTGAATATAGCAGCACAAATATGACGCCAGTTTTGGATGTACTCTCTCTGATTGGCTGTCTGTTTCAGGATTATATGCAGATGAAAGACAGGCTTCAATTTTTAAACTTTTACAAAACTCTTACAAAGTTTAGAAACAAATTGACTTCCACAACCAGAGACAACTATGTTTGGTAATCTAAGCAATCTGACAATATTCTGTAGAAAGATTTAGAAAATCTCTGTAGAAGATGGAATTTATTTTACAGTAATGAAGTGAGAATTAAAAAAAAAAGAATCTTTCACCAGAAAAATAGCGTTATACTCCTGATCCGATGGTAAATCCACAATGAAATCCATGGTAACGGTATGCCAAGGTCTAGGTGGATCTTCTAAAGGCGGAAGTATTCCCCTTGGTCTGGTTCTGTCATTTATGGCTTGCACACAAACATCCCAAGTTGAAATATATCTTTTCCCAATAATAATAACACTTCATCAATTCTAAGGTCTTAAATGCTCCAGGATGACCAGACAAAGGAGATTCATGTATTTCTTTCAAGGCTTTTGATCTTATCTCTTTTGTGGGCAGGTATAAATTTTCCTTTACCCATGGTAAACCTTGATCTCCAGTTCTATTAGCTCTTTCTTTAACCCAGTTTAGAAATCTTTTTTCAGACCATATGCTCTTAATCTGTTCAGCGATTGACTGCATTACTTTTACAAATTTACTCTCCTCAATGATGGTTTCAGAAGTATTAATTTGAACGGAGGCCTTAAGATTTTAAGCTCATGATAGAGCATCTGCTTTTCCATTCATGGGTCCTGGACGATATGTTATTATACAATTATATTTGGCAAAAAAGTGACCATCTTAACTGTCTTAAAGTTAAGGTATATGCTGACTTTAAAAACAGAAGATTTCTGTGATCAGTGAACACAGTGACTGGCGTATTTGATCCTAATAGGCAATGTCTCCTTTCTGTGAATGCTGCTTTAATGGCTAAGAGTTCTTTTTCTGTGATAGTATATTTACATTCCATATTATTTAATTTCCTGGAAAAGAAAGCTACTGGTTGCATTTGTCCTGTCTGTGGATGTCTTTGTGACAAAATTTCCCCAATGGCCAATTTAGAGGCATCTGCTTTGACAAAAAAGGTGATTAATGTCTGGATGACACAAAATGGGAGCCTCAGTAAATTTCTTTTTTCAATTCCACAAATGCTTTCTGTGCATAAGGAGACCAATTGAAAGTTACTCCTTTCTTTAATAAACCTGTAATAGGTGCAATTATCTTGGAAAAGTCCTGGATGAACTGTCTATAAAAATTGGAAAATCCTGGGAAACTTTGTACATCTTTCACAGATGTGGGGGTAGGTCAGTCTAGAATGACTTGTACCCTTCTCTGCTCAATCTTTAGTGCTTCTGGTGATAGAACAAATCCCAAACATTATAAGGTGTTGGCATGAAAGGAACATTTTTCATCTTTTGCATAAAGTTGGTTTTCTCATAAGTTCTGTAGCACTTTCTTAACATGCACTATAGGATCTTCAAGCTTGTCAGAAAAGACCAGAATATCATCTATATAGACTTTGATGAAAATATCAATGTATTCTCTAAGAATGTAATTAACAAAACACTGAAAAGCTGCTGGGGCATTGCTAAGACCGAATGGCATGACTTGATATTCATACAAGCCAAATTTGGTTCGAAAAGCTGTTTTTCATTCATCACCCTCGTGTACCCGCACAAGATGATGTGCCCCACATAAGTCAATCTTAATAAATACTTTATCCTGCTTTATCTAAGCCAACATTACTGAAATTAAGGGTAATGGATATATTTTCTTGATAGTGACTCAATTTAAAGCTCTGTAGTCTATCAAGTTGCAAAGATCTCCATCCTCCTTTGGGATATAAAACAAAGGTGAGGATACTGAACATTGAGAATGGTGAATGAACCCATGGTCCAGATATGCATCCAAAGAATTTTTTTAAATGTTCAGTTTTTGATTTGGACAAGGCGTATACTCTTCTGCATGGGAGTATGGGACAAGATGGCAACCATATACAGAAACTTCAAACCCCAACCCACACCTACGGACTTTCTCAACAGATATGCCACCACCGTAACCGACATGAACCACACACTGACCACCTGGAACAGCCTCTCCACCCAGGATACCACCTCCACCATGAAATCCATCCACTCTGGAGCTCCCACAGACCCATGCCCGCGGAACCTCGGAAACCAAAGGATCGGCCAGGAACTCACCATCCTACTCCACACCTCTGTCATTTCCCACAACATTTTGGGATGCCTGGAAGCACGCCGAAGTCAGACCACTACTCAAAAAATCCTCGCCGACCCCAGCGAACTCAAAAACGACCTGCCAATCTCCCTGCTCCCATTCCAAGCGAAGGTATTATTTAGAATTTATTTAGAAACTTATAAAGCGCTCAGCTACCCCCAACAGGGGTGTCCCGGGGCTAAGACAGGCGGCAGATGCAGGTACTAGAAAGGGGCTAAGGGCTAGAAAACAGCCAGGTCTTCAGGACACGTCGAAAGATAGTTTCAGACTCGGCCATATGCAGAGAAAGTGGCAGGCTGTTCCAGGTTTTGGCCGTAATCACTGCAAAGGCTCTGCCACCCATTCTAGACCCATTCTAGACCTGGAAAAGATCATCAACAATCAACTCATGACACACCTGGAGCAGATCTAGCTATGTGACCCCTCGCAATCCGGCTTCCACAGCAATCACAGCACCGAAACCGCCCTGATCGCAGCCACAGACTACATCCAAACCCTCCTCGACTGAGGGGAAACAGCAGCTTTGATCCTCCTAGACCTCTTGGCAGCCTTCGACATCTTATCCCTCCACACACTGATCGAAAGACTCCACCACATCGACATCCAAGGGGACATGCTCAGATGGATCACCTCCTTCCTCACCGGAAGAACCTAGAGGATCCACCTCCCACCTTTCATCTCTGAACCCAAGGAGATCACCTGCGGTGTCCTCCAGGGCTCATCTCTCAGCCTCACGCTTTTCAATGCATATATGACTCCGCTGGCCCACATCGACAGATCCTACGGTCTTAACATAATTTCCTATGCAGACGAGACCCAACTCATCCTCTCACTCACCGACAACACCACCACCACCAGAACCAACTTCCACAGATGCATGACAAACATCACCGATTGGATGAAGAAAAACTGCCAGCAGCTGAACACAGACAAAACGGTAGTACTGATCTTTGGCAACAGCAGCAACATATGGAACAACTCCTGGTGGCCATCAGATCTAGGTCTCACACCCACTCCTTACAACCATGCCAGAAACCTTGCAATCATCATTGACAACAAACTCTCCATGAAATAACAGATCAACGCCATCTCCTCCAGCTGCTTCCTCAGTCTGCCCATGCTACGTAAGATTTTCAAGTGGCTACCCCTACAAACGAGACGCACCTTGACATAAGCCCTCAACACCAGCCGACTGGACTACGGCAATGCGAACTACGTAGGAATCGCTGCACACCTTCTACAGAGACTTCAGACCCCACAGAACGCCGCAGCCAGACTCATTCTCGGCCTTCGCCGATGAACCCACATCACACCCCACCTCAGAATCTCCACTGGCTCCCCTTACAGAAGAAAAGCCAATTGAAGCTGCTGACCCACACACACACAAGGCTCTACACACCCAAAGAACTGCCTACATTAACCACCGCCTGAACTTCCACCAACCATTGAATAGACTACGCTCTGCCTCCCTTTCACTTGTCCATACTCCCTGCATCTACCGAAGCAGAAGTGGAGGACGCTCCTTCTTCCACATCACAGCAAAGATCTGGAACAGCCTCCCCACGCACCTTTGGTCCATCACCTCACTCTCTGGATTCTGAATGGCCCTCAACACCTGGCTGTTCGAATAAGCCTCCGGGGCCTGCAAGCGCCTGGATACCCTATTGGGTGATTCGCCGTGCTTTATAAATCCTGATTGATTGCGTGTTGCTCAAGGTTCTAGATCTATACAGCAATCATAAGATTTATGTGGAGTAAGTCTCTGCCTTCTTTTTACTGAAAACGTCAAAAAAATCATAATATTGTAAAGGGGTTATATTCTTTAAATTAGTGAGTTCTTCCTTTTCTTCTAGTATAGTGGTCATAGTGAGCTGGCCTTTCGATATTGCCACCACCTTCCCATAGCACTCTCTTCGTAGAATACAATTCTTCTGACAGTGATCTGACTTGTATTGAACTGTACCACCTGCCCAAACTATGGGAGGATTATGCTTAATAAGCCATGGCACACCCAATATTACTTGAAACTGGGCGGGCATAACTAATGCCAAATGTAAATTCTTCTCTATGATTCGATAAACTAAAGAACTGTAAAGGTAAAGTCAAATGAATAATAGGGACAGAGATCAAAGGAGTCCCCTCTACCTCTATTATCAATTCTAGTCTTTCTTAACCTTGGTATATCCCTGTTTGCGCACCCAAGCTAGATCCACAAATTTCCTGTCGCCCCAGAATCAATTACTGCTACCACTTCAGACATTTCATGGTCATATTCAAACCAGCATACTTCAGTACTCATATGAGAGGTTTCAGTTTGCACTGTGTTCAATAAAACTGTTCTTGATAGGGCTGAGTGATGCTTGTCGCTCAATGGGTCGCCATATCCTCCCGTTGAGCTTTACCGTTTCACAACGAAGCTCGGTGAGGGCTCGTTGGACAACATTTAAGAAAATGTTTATCTGAACCACAGTAAAGACATAAATTCTTTGTTCTATGCGATTCTCTTTCTTCCTTGGATAGAGGTGGGTAAATGGACCTGATCTGCATGGGTTCAGGAGATGGTCGTCGTGGTCTATGTCTCACGTTAGCCTTCTCAAAATATCTACTTCACCCTTCTCCTTTCTTCTTTCACCTCTTCTCTCACTCAATCTGTGATCAATCTTTGGCGGCTAGGAAGGCCCTTGAGGAACGAATCGAAACAGTTTCTATAAATGTTAATATCCTGAGAGCAGACCTACGGAAGATATCGTAGAAAGTGACGACGGCTGAGGGAGATATAGTGGCCCTCAAAGGAGAAGTGGCGATGCTCAAGAAGCAGGTATCCCAGATGTCTTCGACTACAAAAGCTTCGGAGCGTCGAGCTGAGGACGCAGAAGGGCATGCCCGACGCAGTAACATCCGAGTTCTGAGGTTCCTGGAACGCATGGAGACGGGGTCCATGGAAGACTTTATGGACTACTGGATACCCACCCAATTATGCCCTTGAGGGTTGTTTGAACTGTTTGCAATAGAAAGGGCGCACAGAGCCCTAGTCCCGCCCCCTCCCTCGGGAGCACAACTGAGGGCCATCATCTCCAAAGTACTGAACTACCGAAACAGGGACTGTATTCTAAGGGCCGCAAGAGAACAGCCAAACATTACTTTTGAAAACAACAAAATCTTCATCTACCCGGACTACATGAAACAGGTACAAGACCAAAGAAAAACCTTCCTGGGGGTTAAACGCAAGCTACAGGACTTACAAATCCAGTATATGCTTTTATACCCGGCAAAACTAAAAGCACTGATGCAAGGCAAAGCTCATTTTTTTGACTCCCCGGAAGAGGCATGGGAGTGGTTGGAAGTACGGGGCAATGCTCTCCCCCCACGGGAGTGGCGCAACTGTAAGCGAGTATGGGGTACTAGCCTTGGGAGGGGGCCACAGCAAATGGAACGAGAGACAGAGCCCATAGTGATGAATACACAAGTGGAACACAGAATTACTGTGGGCGAGAATAGCACCATGATTTGTCGTATGCCTGTGACACGTATGGGGGCTTAGTGCAAGTGACTGCGGGTACTTAAAGTAGTCTGCAGGCTCGGCTGGTGCGGTTGGGGGGACGACGGGACCCGGAAGAGGGTGTGGAAATTGCTAGGGGTACGCCAACAACGAGATTTGGGCTTCTCTGGGATCGCGACCAATAGTTTTCCCTTAAGATTTAAGGTGGTTGAGACTGTTTGGCTCATTACAAGGGTATTGATTTTGGCCCAAGTTGGGCGATTGGGATGCAGTGCACGTCCTGGCACATACATGGGTTGGGCTCTGATCAGTGCGCGGTTGCACGACCATTGCCCGAGGGTGGGTGTTGGGGAGTTCAAATGCAATGTTGTATTGATGTTACTGTTGACAGAGTGCAGTGTGAAGCGGCATTGAGGGATAGACAGTGCAGAGCGAGGTGTACAATGGTTCGACATTGCTATCATGACATCAGAAGTAAGATTCCTGAGTTGGAATGTTAGGGGTCTAGGCACCTGCACCAAACGATATAAAATCCACTCCTTTCTGAAGAGACACCAAATATCTGTTGCCGGCCTCCAAGAGACACACCTGGATGACGCGGGGGCTGATAGAGAAGCAAAGAAATGGTGAGGCCAGCTCTTCCACTCATCCTACTCTACATACGCCAGGGGAACCTTAGTGTGGGTAGCCCCTGGGATGCCATTTATCCATATGTACCTAGAAGACGATATACATGGCCGTTTTGTGTACTTGCAGGGAACCCTAGATGGTTGGGATATTCTCCTATTGAATACGTATGCCCCAAACACAGATGACCCTCTGTTTTTCCAAGATATACAGGACTTAATAACCACAGAATTAGACATACCCCTGCTGTGGATGGGGGACTTCAATTGTATACTAGACCCAGACCTAGATAGGCACCCCCCCAAACAGGGAACTAAACCTCAGATGGCTCGGACGCTCAGAGCAATGATGAGGGAACTGGGCATAAAAGATGTCTGGCGAGAAAAGTACCCAGCCCAGAAACCTTTTACATGCTTCTCCCCTACTCACAACACATATAGCAGGTTGGACAGGGTTTTAGTGTCGGCAGTACCCGCCTTTCCAGATGTAGAAGTGACTCACTTGGCCAGATTTGTATCAGACCATGCCCCGGTGAGGTGCGTGGTAAGGTGGAATCCCCCAACACAGGGTCCTCGTCAGTGGAGATTGCCCCCTGACTTACTCCACAACTAGGTAGGGAGGGAAACCCTGTCTGAGGCACTGACAGATTACATAAAAAACAACTGGAGTGGGACAACGAGCAGAGCTACAGAGTGGGAAGCTTTAAAAGCGGGAGTCAGAGGAGTGGGAATGGGCTTGACATACGGGGTCCACCGCCAGCTACAGGGACTTGAGGGAGGAGAAGAGCCCCCTGGCGGAGGTACAGGTGTGGAACCCAGCATGCCCGGACATTGGAAAGCAAGAGCGATTATTAAACACACGAATAAAAGACATATGGGACAGGTTAGATAAATATACGCTGCGCCAATACCGCCAGCGACTACATGCCAAGGGGGACAAATCTGGGCTACTACTGGCATGGATAGTAAGGAAAGAGCAGACTATTCCCACAAAGACGTGCCTGATAGACGCGGCAGGGGGCATGGTGCGTACCAGAGAGGATTTAGTGGGAGTACTGAAACGACATCTGCGGACAGTATACACGGCAGATCCGACAGTCCACCCAGATCAATACGTACCATTCTTACTGGGATTAGAACTGAAGCGCCTCCCAACAGCGGGACCGAAAGAACTTGAGGAAATCTGTGAAGCATTGGGGGCATTGCCTGGATCCAAGGCACCAGGAGTGGATGGTTATCCAATAGAATTTTACCAGTCATATTCAGGAAAACTGGCGCAGCCACTGCTCCAGGTATTTGAAGAAGAGGCATACAGGCGGGGCCTCCTACCTCCTACCTTCGAGAGGGTGAAATATGCATGATTTTGAAGCAGGAGGGGGACAGCCAGGACCCAGCAGCTTATTGCCCAATGACTATAATCAACTCTGGCATGAAGATACTCTGTAAAATTTTGTTGCAACGTTTAGCCCCACATATGCTGACCCTGATTAATGAGGATTAATGTGGGTTCATTCCCGGTCGTAACACTGGTATGAATATAAGGTGTTTAACTCATGTTCTTCATGAGGTGCTACATAGAGACAAGGAATTGGCCCTGGTACCATTGATCTTGAGAAAGCTTTCGATACGGTCGACTGGGGGTATCTACTTGAGGTATTGAGAGTCATAGGGTTTGGTCCGCGATTCCGGTGGTGGGTAAAACTCCTATATACAGCACCAAGTGCTAGGGTGCGAGTGGGTCAGAATCACTCTGAGGAGTGGACACTTGAGCAAAGCACACGTCAGGGCAGCCCGCTCTTGCCACTGTTATTTGCGTTGACCATTGAACCACTGGCAATATGGGCGTAAACGGAGCTTGAGTGATGGGGTATTCAGACGGGAGAGTCGCTCCACATGATCTCACTTTATGCCCTTTTCCAGCCTCGGTCCGGACAGGTAACAGCGGTGGGGCACTGGGGCCGCGTGGGGGGGATTTCGAGGGACGATGCTGAGGGAAAATGAAATAAATAATTAATTTTCCCTTGGCATTGTCCCTCGAAATCCCCCCCCATGCAGCCCCACCGCCCCACCACTGTTACCTGCACGGACCCTGGCTGCCCTTTTCTACGTCACCTCACCCCGTGAGGCGATGCCGAGGCTATTACGGCTTATGGAGGACTTTGGAGCGTACTCGGGACTGCGCCTTAATAAACGGAAATCGTTGACTTTCCCGTTGGCTCGCCTGACTGCTGTACCCGTGGAGCGACTGCCTGATCTGGGTTTGCGTTGTGAGGTAGAGCGATTCTGCTACCTGGGCAGATATTGAACCTTAATGTGCACAGAATTGTTGATGGACTGAAAAAGTCTGTAGTCTTTTGGAATAAACTGCCGCTCTGGGTAGACTAGCTGTTGCTAAGACGGTTGTGCTACCGCGCTGCCTGTACATTCTCCAAAACATGCTGTGTCCCGTCCCCATGTCGGTATTTCGGCAGTTGAACTCTATATTGGTGTCTCTTTACTGGGCTGACCATCGTAGTAGAGTAGCACTGGCCACTTTAAACCAGCTGTACGGGGGGGGGGACTTGATGTCCCCAGAATGGATCTGTATTATTATGCGGCACACCTACAGCACACCTGTGGCTAGATGAGGGAGATAACTGGGAGAAGAGACTGCTGAAGGGATGTGTAACACCTGACAACCTCCCATTGGCACTGATGAAGGGAGCAGGGATTACAGAGGATATGCCGTTTATAGTCAAACAAACCACGAATATATAGCAGAGATTTGTGGAACGTGTCTTCCGACACGCTCCATTCCATCGAGAGCTCCCAATATGGATATTTGCCCCGGTGTGCAGTATGATGGAAAATATGTCCTTTCAGGCGTGGAACGAGGGAGGCTGTGAACACATGGCAGACCTATACCCAGCCGAGATATTCATCTCCTACGAACAGGCGTGTGTGGCCTTTGGGTTGGGCCGAGGTCATTACCTCCATTACGCTGGACTGTCTGACTTTTTCAAAGTACCTTTCCTGTATACCCCGCCGTCCCTCAGACAACCCAGACGCTGGATATAATGCTTACCTGCGGAGCGGGAAGTACACTTGTCTCTCTCCTTTATAGGGCAATGAGGGAAGATTCAGCGGGAGCCCCCCCCCTCGGGCACGTGCGGCCTGGGACTTGACTTGACTGAACCATTAGGGGTAAAGAACTGGACACTAGTAAGCGCACTTACCCATTCAGTGTCATCCAATGCATGCTTCCAATTAATACACTTCAACTACTTACATCGCAGCTACATGACCCCGGATAGGATGCACGGTATAGCACCAGACAGCCCAGATATGTGTCCTAGGTGCTGGACAGGTGCGGACTTTATGCATTTGGCGTGGAGATGCCCTGAGGTCAATCAATTTTGTGGTCAGATGGTGAAAATGGTCCAGAGGGGCACGGGCATTAGTGTTCAGGAGTCCCCGTTGCACTGCATACTGGGACATATTCGGAAACCTAAAAAACACAAGGTAGCGTATAAACTCCTCCAGCTCCTGATCGTATTGGCGAGACACAGGGTGGCAATAACTTGGATGGGCAAGTGCCCTCCTTTGATCGAAGCTTGGCTGAGAGATGTGCGTGAATGGTCATTAGCAGAGGAATTCCATATGAAAAATAGACGAAGGAATCCAAAAATAGAAGAGGATCTCTCCACATGGAGAGAACTATGTAATGCTTTCTTAACCTCGGACCCCAGCGGTAGGGATCAGGAAGAGTCAGAAACTCCGGCAGACACGTCAGAGACAGAATCAGAATGAGTGTGTAGCTGAATGCCTTTTCCCTGACATTTTTTACTATGCTTCAAATACTTCAAGAGATCCTATTGTTGTCATGAGACACTGCTGTACTGTATCCCAAGCATGTACCAGTAACACTGTACACAAGTTCTTAGGTGTTGAAAAGATAAATAAAGGTATTTAAAAAAAAGTTAATTCAATTAATTTCTTACAATTTGTTGGTCTGTCTGGAACTTGAGCTAGCATATCTTTAAGTTCCTCATTTAGCCCTCGATAAAATATTGCAGCATGTTTCTCTGTAGGCCAAGCAGATTTTAGAACTAATAGTTAAAAATGGGTGAGGTATGTTACCATATCTATCTTCCCCTGTTTTAAATCTAATAATTCTGAATCTACACTTTGTGTTAATGCTTGTTGATCAAATAGATGACAAAGCTCATCCTTAAACCTATCCAGATTATAAAGTAACAGACTATCTTGCTCCACTGATATCACAGACCAAGATGCTGTGTCTCCCATCAAATAAGACAGCATAAATGCTACCCTACATTCTGGTGTGGGAAAGGAAGAAGGTTTACAAAGGAAATGCAACCTGCATTGATTAATAAAAATATTTAACATTTCAGGGTCTCCAGAATGCCTCTCTGGGGTTGCAAGAGCAGTTTGTGTAGACAACACAAATTGTGGACCTGACAGAACCGGGATCGATTGAGATTGTGGGAGTTGCACTTGCTGAAGCCTGATTAGGTAGTGGTACTTGTGAAGCACATATTTGGTCAATTCTTTGCGACATTTGTATAACTTACTGTTTAAGCCATTTATTTTTATTCCAAGCGCCTACAGTCTCCTTCTGCAATTCTACTATCACTCTTCCTATGTTATCTAACGAAAAGGTTCGGAGATTCATGGCATCTGGGCAAGAGAGTCTTTGGGCTTCCTAAACTGTCATGAATTCAGATATACCTGTCTTATAGTGATGCCACAACCTCCGCAGTACTTTCCAACTTGCTCTACCAGAATCCACTGCACAAAAGTAATTCACTTTTGTCATGGTGGGGTCCAGGGGGAAAGGGACTTGGTAAAAGAAAAAAGACAGGTGGTTAAGATGTATGTCTCACTGGAATACTGATTTTCGGGTCTCTCGTTGGTAGTAATCTAAAACAAAAGAACAGTGGGGCATATTAGCAAGACCCACGTTAAAATTATCGCCGTTTTAGCGGCAGGAAACTGCCGCTAAAACGGCGATAATGGGCTTGCTAATATGCGTTATAGAATTCAATAGAAGCCCAGGTTAGATGTGCAGGACATCTAACCTGGGCTTCTATTGAATTCCATGACGCATATTAGCAAGCCCATTATCGCCGTTTTAGCGGCAGTTTCCTGCCGCTAAAACGGCGATAATTTTAACGTGGGTCTTGCTAATATGCCCCAGTATTTTACTAGGCTTATGATTGTAACTTGGAAAATTCTCTCACTTGGAAAATTGCTATACCTGCTGATTTACATCTATTTTTTCTACTATGTCTTCTCTATTGTGTATAGCAATATGCAAAATAAACATACCGTTGTAATGTGTGAACAGAATTGAATACAATAAGTGTGTTTACACCCACTTCTATGCCAAGGATACTTGAGAGAAAAGAATGGTTCATAACACAAAATTTGTTAAACAAATAATTCTCTCTTCACACTGAAAACTGCTAAGTCAGCACAGAACGTTTCTAAATAAACCTCCAAAGACTTTAAGGACATTCAGTGGCCTTCCAAATGCCATGTTTTATGGCATGCAATCCTTTCACAAAAAGGAATCACAAATTAAACAAAGTTCATCTGCAAGTTCATACAATCTTTCTCCAGATGTCAAGATTTATAGCCTTCAGTACCTTTTAAAACTAAACTCTAAACTAAATAATGTTCACAAAACAAATATGTACTTGAAGTTCCTTATCAAACTTAATTATACAGAAATTTACGTTTTAGGAGCGTGAGGAATTTTTGTCCAGCTTCTTTCACCTTGGGGCAGCATATTTCAAACAATTTGTCTTTTAAACAAAGGCTTCATGAAATCAGAAATCGTTGATTTAAATATCTTAATCCAATTGCCTGAAGGTTCACACATTTACCTCCTTGCTATAAAGAATTCAAAACAATCCTACCATGCATCTTGGGGTCAAGGTTACAAATCAAGATTAAAAAAAGTATATCTTCTTCTTAAAATTTCTTTTTTTGTTTTTTAAATATTTTGTATTTGGAAACAGTTCATAAATCTTGAATACAAAAGACATTAAGAAAATAAAACAATTCATTTAGACATCAAGCAGCATACCCACCTAGTGAGAATTTCAAAGTTTAAAAAACCATACACCATAAAAACCACAATGATAATAAAGTGCCATAGTTTGATTCCTTGAAAATACAATCTGATTTAACCATAATTTTAACTTATAAAGTCACACCTACTATGTGCAATCAAAAAGGGCTCGAGGCCAGATATTATAAAGTTCAGGATTGAGTAAAAAAACCTTTTAATCAAAGCTAAAAGAGAGTGGGACGAGGAACAGTGGCTAACCCTAGCAGATGCACTAGACAAGGGTGATCAAAAAAGTTTTTGGAAACTAGTAGCAGCGAAGTCCTCCAATTGTAACCCTTTAGACTCAGTGATAATGCCTGAAACTTGGGTAACCCCCTTTAGTAGTCTTTATGAATGCTCCCAGAAGAATGTGGCAGAGAGCTCTACCCAAGAGGAGGCTAGTGGTTCCTATACATCTAATGTGATCACACCACCTTCCATGCCAGCTGTTCATTCCCCCCTTACATATACTCTATTAGAGACCTATAAGGCAATTTCACAGATCGAAAAGGGCAAGGCCTCAGGTATGGATGGCATCCCCGGTGACCTTTACCGCTCTGAACCTGAAATCTGGGCCCCTTATTTGAACGCTTTATCGAATAACATAATAAAAGATAATATGATCCCCCCGAAAATGGCAAGGTGCTGTGATCATACCTATTTACAAAAAAGGTGAGCGCAACATCCCCTCTAATTACAGGCCCATAAGCCTTCTTGATAACACCCAAAAAATCTTTTGCAGACTGGTCTTATATAGACTAAATGAGTGGATTCTACATAACAACATTCTGGAGGAGTCTCAAGCAGGCTTTCGTACGAAAGTCAGCACACTGGACCAGGTCCTCCGCTTCAAGGTGATAACCTGGAAATATATCACCTTGTTGCGTGATCACCTTTACGTCGCTTTTATCGATTTAAGAGCGGCGTTTGACCTGGTACCAAGAAATACACTATGGGAGGTGTTAGATGGGTATGGCATCCCCCTAGACCTCCTAAGAATACTCAGGCTCCTTCATGAAAACACTTACGCAAGGGTGAGATGGAACCCGACAGGGGATTTGACAGAAAAAATTGCAATCTCGAAAAGGGTTAGACAGGGATGCGTCCTTGCCCCAACTCTATTTAGTCTTTTTATTAATGGAGCTGTAAAGAGTTTGAAGGCATGCAAACACGATGCCCCCAAAATTGCGGGAATACCGACCCCAATACTTATGTTTGCAGATGACACCCTGCTAATATCTCGAACTCCCATGGGCCTCCAAACAGAATTAAATGCCTTTGTTAACTTTTGTGGGGAAAGAGGGCTAGAACTTAACCCGCCCAAATCTAAAGTTATGTTGATTAACCCCCACAGGGGGTACAGAGGCATAGTGACTGCAGAGGCATCTCCCCTAGAGGTAGTCCACCATTTCGACTACCTCGGGGTGAGGCTAAGTGACACCCAAGCATGGGGACCCCTGATGGAAAAAAGTAAATCCATTCTCCATCAGAAAGCCTCTGCCATAGCGAAGCGTTATAGGGCAGGATCAGGAGGACCCATTTCCCCGGTTTTAACCATATATAAAGCCTCAGTCGTGACATCAGCACTATATGGAGCTGAGATTTGGGGCTATGTTGATGCTGAAAGGTTAACAAAAGTTGAAAATAGATTTATCAAATCACTATTCAAACTTCCCCAAAGTTCTCCTCCCACCCCTCTACATCTTGATCTGTCTCTTAATCCTATCCACTTAACAGCTGTTTTAAAACCTTTATTATACTGGATCAGGTTATGGACCACGCACAAACTGACACTTTACAGAGAGGTTGTGAAAGACCTTTTGGCTCTGGATAGAAATGTGAACACACCTTGGCTGAAACATATCCATGAAACAATACTCAAAATAGGCATTGCTGAGCTTTGGACAGCCCCGGGAAAAATAGTAAAAGCTGATGCCCTAAGAGCAAAACAATCGTATTGGGAGGTAGTTTTAGCTCAAACGTGGGTAGTACATCAACCTAATACCCTCAAGTTCCTGAATCACAAGTGCATACCAGGGTTTGAACCATATAAGAATAGGATGTACCCATACGAATCAAAATGCCTGTATGTCCAATACAGGTGCGGGGTTTTGCCCCTGAGATCCTTTACTTCTAAATGGTTCAACACTTCTCCCAAGATTAGTTCCTGTCCAAATTGCCCAAATATAGAAGAAACAGAAACCCATTTTCTTTTATTTTGTCCCCTATATAGGAAGGCCCGAAAAAAGTGGTTGCTGGCCGCTTGTAACCTTATGGGTGTGAGACATTACTGGGAAGCGGAGAGATTATTTAAGAGTGATACTAGAGAGCGCTTCGCCCTTGCAGTCTGACGGTATCTGCACATTGCTTGGGCTTTAAGAAGGAAGGCCACTCTCAATCTTGAAGCCTGATAGAGAGTCTATAAAACTTTGTTTGGACACGACATCCAGTCTGTACACTGGTATTGCCCCAACCTCCTACTGAGTGCATCCATTTTACTATTTATGCAAGTTCATATGGCTATGGGGAAAAATGTACATAATTACACATACTTGCTGTACTTTGTTTTCTTTTTAACTTTGTCTAAACCTTCAATGATTGCCTTTTTGCACACCTTCTCTGTTGTCAACACATGAATTCCTTTGAGTAATACTGACAACAGTAACTTAATTGTGAAATCTTTTGTATCCATAGCCTTTTAACCCAGCTGCTTAGATGTCGATTTTCCCTTCTTTTTATTGATATATTGACTTTTAATCTCTTTTTATAGTATGACATTTCGACCCATGATCTCTTTTACTGCATAACTGTATAAAGTATTTTAGAGCATTTATGTTGTATTGATTGATTGTGTTTTGGCCGGGCGAGGAGCAAGATGGGGCCGGGGGAGGAGCAAGATGGCGGACTGATGCCGCCAGGGAGAACAGGCTCACAGAGAGGCTCCCGAGCTCTCGCACCCAGCATGGCATTTTAAACGAGTTAAGGTCTGATAAGCGGTAAAAACTATGTAACCGAGGAAAAGACAAAGCATTTTAACAAAGCGGCCTCAAGATAATATATACGACAAGAGAGAGAATTACTGGGGAAAGAGTTCAACCGAGACGAATGCAGGCAGCAGCGCGGGGCGGTATTGGATGGCTGGTGTACGTCTGCCGGATTGCTCGCCTGGTGGTCGGGCGATCCTCGGCAATCCATTGGCAGAGACTGGCCCTCGGATTACTCACGGGTTCAGATTCGGCTTCTGGCAAAAACATGGCTCCACCAAAAACAGCATCTAGAAGCACTCGGGCAGGGTGGCTGCCGGTGAACTTGATAGGAACAACAGGCGCTGTGCACGCAGATGAGGCTGAAGAGATACTGGCGACTCAGCGCGGTGATTCCACGAAGACTGCTACGAAAGTCGGTAAGCCGCTGCTGCGTCTCTTACAGTCAGGCAAGGCGGCGGAGCTGCTTGCGGAGGGAGCTGCCTCTGAGCAAATTACTGGCAACAAAGTTGCAAATATTATTCTGGAGGTGATCCCAGGGCAACAAAATAGCTCTGGGAACGCTTTTTGTAACATGAACACTCTCAGGTTTACGCAAGAATCTATTTCTGAACAGCTGAAGGGGACTGATAACGCCGTAAATACTGCAATACATATAGGCGAGCCAGTGCCAGCGCATATATTAGCACCAGAGCTAACGGGGCCTCTGTTAGCAAGCAATCCTATGGAGGGTGTGGTACAAGGTGAACTCGAGGAACCTGGCAGTCCATCTAGTCGATATAGCAGAGAAAGCTCAGTATCTGATGATGTGCTAGGTTTGGAGCAGAATCAAGGGGCTAATGGCTGTTTCTTAGTCACAACTTCGGCTGCATTTCCCGCCTCAGCCCCTCCCAGTTCGAACTCTGATATGCATAAGGATAACAATTTGCAATTTACACCTCGGATAATGTCTGATGAAAGTGAGCCACGAGATGGGGATGCTTCACTTGAGATGCAGGAGCTCCAACAGACTTCTGTTAAATCTCTGGAAAAGAGGGCTTCTCCGGCACCCAATAGGTCTGCTAAAAAGAAGAATGCAAAATCTAAAATTATTAAAGATGGGAAGAAAAATCATAATGGGCTGGATCAGGAACGTACTGTTCCTCTACGGATTAAAGATACTTCAGCTGATAGCCCCCTATGTCGCTGGGTTCAAGCGAAGGGTGGGTTAAGTCAATAGTATCTCGGCTATCAGGTACTAGCCCAACAGATGATGGTACTGGTAATATCGGGGCGACAGAAGGAGTAGCAGACAACTTTGAGTCAGGACTTGTGACACTTTCTGGCCAATCACCCATCCTCAACTCGGCCGGTTCGCCATCGGTATCTGGTGTTCCTCAAGCGCAGCAACAGGGAGTGAAGGAACAACAAATGGGGAAGACTCAGGAGTGCGCTGAGCCGACACTGTCCTTGATTCTTCAGGCTTTAAAGGACCAGAGATTAGAAGCGCAGGAGCATTATGCTCAGGCTAGAGCTGACAACCACGCCCTTCAGCAGACATTGAAGGAGGTAACATTAAAGGTTGGGACACTGGCGAACGATGTTATGGAATTACAGCAGAGAGTAGTTAACACCGAGGAGACTACCTCACAAACGGCTCGTTCGCTTTAGATCCACGATACCTTTATCACAGCGATGCAGCTCAAGATCGAGGACCTGGAGAACCGCCAGCGGCATAACCTAAGATTGTTTGGAATTCCAGAGGGGAAGGAGGGGTCGTATCCCAGAGCATTTATAGTTCAGCTCTTGCAGAAGGCTTTCCCGGATCTGTGCGATTGGGTTTGGGACTCCCAGTTGCAAAGGGTTCATAGACTCCCACTTGTACAGCATAAGCAGGGGTCTCGCTACCCAAGGCCATTTTTGATATTTTTTTGTAACTTCCTGCTTCTGCAGGCGGCAATTCTGAAGGGTCGTCCTAGCTCCCCGGTGACGGTTGACTCTTTCACTATTTTCATGCGTTCAGATCTCTGTAAAGTGTCAATGGACAGACGTTGGCAATTGCGTCAATTGATTGACCCTTTAAAAGCTACGGGGGCACAAGTATTTTTACAGGAACCTGCACGCCTGAAAGTTCTGCGGGGGGGCCAAATGTATTTCTTTCTGAATGAAGAAGATGCAAAAGAAGCTATCGGTAGATGGCAAACAGAGGCGTCGGATAAATCTTGAGGACTTGGGTTTTTTTTTTGGGTTTCATTTTATCTTCTTGCTTTTCTGGGTTTTTGGTAATTGTTAACCTTTAAACGGTTTTTGAGTAATGGGTGTGGGCTCGGCTGGGGAGCCACCGTGGGTGCACTGTCTCCAAGAAGCTGCCAAATCAGCAGCAGCTAATAAAAGGGGATGATTCCTCCTTTACGATACGGGGTGGGGGGCGGGGTCGTTAAGGGTGAGGGGTGGGGCGGGTGGACTTTAGAAGGGCAAGAAAAGGTCAACATGAGGGTATATAGGAAATTCGGAAGCAAGTTTGTAATGGAGATAATGAAAAGGGAATGAGTACAGGAATAAGGATGTATATAGAGCTGGGTAGTAACAAGCTGGAAGGGAATAATCAGTGTAATGGATTGTATTAAGTGCTTAGCTTGGAATGTCGCAGGTCTTAATAGCAAAATTAAGCGGCAACTAGTCTGTGAAGAGCTAAAAATGTATAATCCCCAGTTAGTCTTGCTAACAGAGACACATCTCTCATTTAAGGATCGGGGTCTTCTTAAACATTTGGGATATGAAACTATAGTATGTACGTCGCAAGGTTCCTCAACGAGGGGGGTTGCAATACTAAAGAATAAACGTTTTTTATGTATGACACATAAGACACTTGCTGATCAGGGAGGTAGATGGGCAATGGCACAGCTGGAAATAAGAGGGAAGAAATATGTTTTTTGTTCACTGTATGGCCCTAATATTGATGACTCTTCAGTGATTTATTTGTTGAATATGGAAATGTTGAATTGGGAGGGGGAGCGGGTGGTAATGGGAGATTTTAACTGTGTTATGGATTATAGTATAGATACAACCAGATGTGGGGCCACCCATAGAATGCGGAAGACACGGGCAGCAATTGTAGAATTGGGTCGTCTACAGCAAGTTAGGGATGCATAGAGATATCTGTATCCAGCTATCCCAGGGTATACGTATTATTCTGCCCCACACCGACTCTATTCTAGAATTGATATGGCATGGGTGTTGGACCAAATCATGCTGTCGTCAGATTTTGAAGTATGTCCATGTGTTACGTCGGATCATAATCCTATACTATTATCATTGAGGACCATAGCTGGAAGTAAGACACTTAGACCTTTTTCTTTCCCTAGATATCTACTCTCAGATGGAGTGTATCTGGCTAACATTAGGAAACAGCTTGAATTATTTTTTAAAGAGAATATTGGGTCAGCCTCTCCGTTTATGGTCTGGGATACCTGGAAAGCAGTTATTAGAGGCATAACCCAACAATATGTATGGCAACAGAATAAAGCACGTAAAGGAGGCTATTCAAGCTATGCGTAGAGTGGAAGAACAACATGCAGCAGCAGTCCTGTCGGGTACTAACAATCAACGACAATTGCTTATCTCCTTAATAGATCTTAGATTAGCTACAAAGAAGACATTCAGGCAGAGAATCGCGGCAAGATTTAATAAATATCGTCTTACGCAATATGAATATGGTGAGCAAATAGGCAGGATCCTGGCTCATAAGGTTGCAGAGGATCGGGCCAAAACTTATATTAGAGCTATAAAAGGGGCAAATGTCATATCCTATTCACAACCACAGGAGATTTTAGAGCAATTTTCCATTTATTACCAAGAGCTATATACCCCAACTATTGCACCGAAAGAGGAAGATATACAACGATATCTTCAGAGTAGACACTTACCAACTTTGAACGAGGAGACATCAGCTTTATTGAAAAAAGATATCTCAAAGGAAGAGATAGACTTGGCAATATCCACTCTGCCATCGGGTAAGGCGGCTGGGGAAGATTCTATACCCATTGAATTCTACAAGCTTTTTAAAGATGTTTTGACTTTGCCGTTTAGTCTGGTTATACAGGGTATTGGCACGAGTGGAAAGATACCAGAGTCATGGAACATGACCCAGATAGTTTTCTTCCTGAAAAAACACAAACCCCCTGACGAGTGCGGCTCGTATCGGCCAATCTCGCTTATTAATGCTGACGCCAAAATTTTCGCAAAAATACTCGTGAATCGTCTTGCCCCAGCTATGCCCGGGCTAGTATCTCCTCACCAACATGGTTTCATCCAAGGTAGGGGTACTACAGCACACGTTAACATGGCGGTCGGGGCTTTCAATATGGCAGCGAAGATGTCAACCCCTCTCGGTATGGTACTCTTAGACGCCGAAAAGGCTTTCGATAGGGTGGGGTGGGATTTCTTGTGGGCTATACTTACAATGTTTGGTGTTAAGGGACAATATAAACAATGGATTCAAGCTCTATATAACCAACCCCAAGCTAAACTAGTATACTCAGGCTTACAGTCATTAACTTTTTCGATCCTCTGCGGTACTAGGCAGGGCTGTTCCCTCTCACCTTTGTTATTCGCTTTATATATCGAACCATTTATCTATGCTTTGCAGTTTAACTCTCAAAATATGCCATTAGTGTCAGGTGTAACCCCGCTTAAGGTTATTGCCTATGCAGATGACATCACGGTTTTTACAATGGAACCAGCTAGAGCGATAAAGGTCATTGAGGATGAAGCAGCTAAGTTTGGTTCCATTTCAGGGTATAAATTGTCAAAAAAACACAAATACTTCTTAATTTTAAACCGGGAGAATCAATTTATGGGGTTTGCTCGGTAGCTACTTATCTAGGGGTTAAGCTCTCTGCACAGATAGATAGGATATTTTCTTTAAACTATGAATCTCTGCTGAAAGATACAGCTAGATCATTAAAGAATTGGCATAAATTGCCTATAGGTATTATTGGGCGTTCTAATATTATTAAAATGAAGATATTACCCACATTTTTGTATCTATTCCGATCCATTCCTTTGCGGGTTCCCAAATCTTTTTTTAAGAGATTAGAGGGTATTCTGAGCAGCTTTATCTGGGGCTATAGAAAAGCCCGGCATGCAATAGACTTGTTAAAGCTTCCATATGAGCAGGGAGGGCTTGATTTTCCTGATTTTAAAATGTATTTTTGGTCTGCTTTTGCTGGGCGTTTTCGCAGCCTTCTAAATCCTGCACATACAAGTTTTTTTCATCAATTCATGCTGGGGGAGGATAGTAGTATCTACCTATATAGAATTAACGACCCGAATTTTTTAAAAAGAGTCAAGTTTAAGACTATACGAGATAGTACATATATATGGCGTGCCATATCTTCGAGATGTAATATATCATTTTATTATGATAAACTTCCTCCGTGGGGCAACCCGCTTTTCCCGGAGGTGTTCAAAGATGCCGCTAGCAAACGTTGGGCTAGCTACGGGATTATATGTCTTGGGGATCTTTTTGATCATAATGGTCTGGTATCTTTTAGGAACTTACAGTTGCAGTTTAAGCTACCTGATCATATGTTTTTTAAATATCTCCAAATTAGGGACTACTTTGTTAGACATTTAACTCTGACAAAAACGACTAATTCCGAGATTTGGGACTGCTTGCATAGGGAGAAGACAAAATCTTTGATAAGCTATATGTATAAATGCTTCAATAATTACAGACAAAGCGATTGTGAAAGATTAGCGGAGCGCTGGAGTAAGACTCTGGGGACAGGGGTTACAACACGTGCTATAGAACAAGCATTAAGTATTATCGATGACTCAGTTCATTCTATTAACGTGCGGCTACAGCAATTTCGAACTATATGGTTGTTGTACTATACGCCAGAAAAATCGCTAAATGGGCTTTGCCCGGTTCAGTCAGTGATCGGACGAAATGTCCTAGATGTGATTTGCATGCGGCTTGTATAACGCATATGTTCGCAACATGTCCGGAATTGGAGTTATTTTGGCAGCAGGTGGGTCAAGTATTCTCTCAGAGATTGGGGATAGAATCACCTGTTACAGTCATGGAAATTATGTTTGGTTTTGAGAATACGAATTATAGACTTACCCGGCTATCTTTAATACTACTGGTTGCCGCCCGGGTATGGATTGCCCCAAAACCTCCCTCTATAAGTGATTGGTGGATGTTGGTCAGGGAAACGTACGAAATGGAACACGCACTGGCAAAAGTAAGGGGCACTCGCTCTTTGATGAAATTAAATGCAATATGGGGGCTTCTATTTTAGAAACATGTCTACGTGAATCTAACTGGGTATGATTTCAATATCTGTTTTGTTTTGACAATTTTTTGCTGCTCAATGATGTATATCATCCTGTTTTTAATTCCTGTGTCATGTTTTTTTTGCTTTTTCTTTCTGTAATAATGTGTTGCGCTTGTTGCCCTCTTGTTGACAAAAAAAAATAAAAATAAAAAATTGATTGATTGTGTTTTATGGGCTGTGCCCGAAATAAACGGTATTATTATTATTATTAACTTATAGCTGTTTCCAACATCATAGCCTCCCCGAACTGTTTAAAATCCTCGTTCTCCCACAGAGCCTTGAATTTTTTATAGGAGCCTGCTCTCAGAGTGTACTTTCTTTTGTGTTCCTTAATTCTACCCAATTTACTTAATAGCTGTGTAAAAGTTGGAATATCCACTGATCTCCATCTCTGCAGAATCAATGACCGTGCCACCAAAACCAAAATAAATATCTGGTTTTTTTGTTGAATGGTTGCTGTAAGTTCTGCAGAATAACCTAGCACCATAGTCTGAATATCCAAAATCTGTGGGAGTTTCAGTGTGTTTTGGCAATATTTGTTAATATTTTCCCCAAATCCCTCTAATTTCCGACATCCACAGATAATATGAGTTTAATTCCCTCCTCCCTCTAAGTTACATCTAAAGCAATTTGAAGAAATCTGGGGGTTAATTTTCTACATAAAATCTGGTGTACGATACAGCAGCCATTTGGTATAAAATTGCATCCGCTTAAAATTGCCCACTTTCAGCAGGGAACTTTTGAACTTATTGATCTGGTACCATTCTGCATTAGAGATGGACAACCCTTCTTGATTTTCCCACTTTCTCTGCGCCTTCAGACAGAGCTTATCTTCTCCTTGAGTCCGAAATAATGAAACCCAACCACTTATTGAAATGCGATGTATATGATTTACCAAACATCCTACGACATTACCGACATCGCTGATCCATGTAGGGTCAAGTTCTGACAAAAAGTATTTGATCCTAACATAAGACCATTGCATAATAATTTTGCTATGCTTAAGTAGTGGTTCTATTTCATACCAGGTTTTCCACTTTCCCTGCAGAAAGTCTCCTATTTTTCTAAATCCCTGGCTTTTCCGGTTCGCCAGAATTACTGGATCTAATAGTAAGTCTTTACCTACATAGATGTCGGAAAGGTAAGTTTCTGCGTTCAACGTGGGGATCGAGAAATGCCTGAACAGCAGTTTTTTCCGTTTAATGCTCCATTGGAGGGTTTTGTATCTTACTTTTTTGGGGGGTTTTATTAAGCACATAAAATCTTGAATTAAATATTCCTTGTAAATCAGATCTAAAAAAAAATTATACCTATTGATATTTAAAACCTTCGTGGATCTATATAAGGTGTGTGCAAAATTGGCATAATAATACTCTTTCAAATCAGGAAGAGCTAAACCCCCTTCAGACACTGGCCTAAAGAGCGTTTCCATTGACAACCTTGACGCCTTATTTGCCCATATGAATGTGGAGAAGAGGCCTTGGACTTCCTTGAAGAAATTCATTTGGACCGCATTGGGAATAGCTAAAAACAAGAAATTAAATAATGGAAGAATCATCATATGAATAATAGCTAACCGGCCTATTAGCGAGACTGGAAGTTCTTTCCATTTCGACAATTTATTCTTTATTTTATTAATAAGAGAGATATAATTTAGGGCATAAAGATCATCAATGTTTTCCGTAACATATATCCCTAAATATCTCTTAGGCCGTGAGTTAACTAAAAGACTAGATCTGTTGATAGTGACTCGGCTGAGCAATTGCAAAGCATGATCTCTGTCTTAGATGTATAAATTTTATAGCCCCCAATGGCTTGAAATTCCTGAAACAAATTAAAAATGTGTAATTGCACTTCCCTTTCAGGCTTTAAAAATAGGGTGATATCATCCGCATATAGTTTGATATTAGTCATACCGGTCATTGGAGATGTTGTGCTACTTAGAGAGCGGATGGCTATTGCTAGAGGCTCTATAAAACAGGCAAAGAGCAAGGGGGAGAGCGGGCAACCTTGTCTTGCCCCCCTAACTACTCTACAAACACCAACCCCTTTAGAATTCACAATTATTTGAGCCGTGGCCTCCTCATAAAATTTTGCGATGACTGTGATTAGTTCAGGGGGAAAACCGAATTTGGCCAGTGAATAGAATAGGCTTCCCAGCAAACAAGGTTGAAAGCCTTTTCTGCATCTAAAAGCATTATCTGGGACTGTATTTTATTCTGTTTAAAATAATCCAGCGCTTCAATGAGGTAAGTGGTGTTAAAAGATAATTGCCGCCCTGCAACAAAGCCGCATTGATCCTTATGGATTATAGACCCTGTACAGTTGCTGATTCTGTTAGCAATCAATTTGGCGATAATCTTGTAATCAGAATTCAACAAACTAATGGGTCTGTAGGCGTTTATATCTTCCTTGTCTTTATCTTTTTTTAAAAAGCTAACTACCACTGCTGTTCTAAAAGAAGATGGTATTTCCCCGCCTCGCAAAATATGATTGGCCAGTAGCACAAGTTCCGTATTCAGACTTATGCTAAACTTTTAAAAAAACTCAATTGGAATCCCATCTTCCCTGCAAGCTTTGCCATTGGCCATATCTCGAACCGCTCCTTCTATTTCTTGTATCACCACATCAGCCATTAGACTTGAGGATTGATCCGTGGTTAGATTTGGAACTTGTAATCTACTAAAAAAAAGAATCTAGCTTTGTGCTATCCACTTCTTGCCTAACGTAATAGATCGACTCATAATGCCTGACTAACTCACTTTGTATTATGTTTTCGTCTGTAATGCGACTCTTAGTGAGTTTATCACTTAGTGCAAGAACTCTGTTCTGAGCTTGTTTATCCTTTGTTTGCCAGGCTAGAAACTTGCCTGTAAACTCGTTCTCTTCATAGACCTTCTGTAGGTAGGCCGAATTAGCAGTGTAGACTTTAGAATAATAGTAATCTTGCATCTCCTGACGCGCCTGTCCCAATGCCTGTTTATTCCTAATGCTTTTATCCCTCAGGTATCGCTCGTTTGCTTGCTTAACCTTTGCCTCAAGGTGATTTCTCTCTAACATCTGTGCCTTTCTTGTGGCAATCTGCTTGGATGATATAACCCCACAAATTGTTGCCTTAAAGGCCTCCCATACATTCTCCAGTGAGGCTGTATCTCTATTAATCTGGAAATAGCCCTCTATCTCCGCATGGATTTTCTCACACCAGTCTTCGCCCTCCAACAGAATTCTATTAAATGCCCATTTCGGGGTATTTGAGTTTCTGCCAATATCTCATAATTCTAGTTTTAACAGTGCATGGTCTGAAAAGCTGTTTTGTATGTATACGGAATTTGCCTGTGATAGGTCCCTGGAGAGCAAAAAAATATCCAATCTAGCAGCCGAGTTATATTTTGCTGAATAGCATGAATATTCTTTTCTTTCTGGATATCTAAACCGCCTGGAGTCTATCAGATTTAAATCCTTTAGCGCTTCTCCTACCTGGGTTTTTTTTTGTTTCCTAGACCCTGACGAAGAATCTAAACTTGGATTCTGTAAGTAATTAAAATCCCCACCCAAAATAACCAAGCCAGGTATTAGTAGCAATGCTTGGTAAAGATCCGTCAAGGGGGCGGGATTATCCTCTATTGGGGCGTAGATCGTCGCTATAGTGATCTTAATGTTATTTAATGTTCCATTAACTATTGCCGTCTTTATCCGTCTGTGAGTATGAGAACTGAAAAGGGAAGAATTTACTAAAGAAAATAGCTACCCCTCTCTGCGCGCTGCCTGTTAAAGACAGATGGCAACTCCCCGCCCACTGCTGAAACATATTAAATGAAGGTTTTCTCTTAACTACATAGTGGGTCTCCTGTAGGAGAACGATATCTGGGGAGTAGCCTTTTAGCCATTCTTCAAAAAGCCCATGCTTTAGTTTTATTATTCAGGCCATTAGCATTAAAGGAGAGAATTCTTACCCCCTCTCGGGTTGCCTGCTGACTAGGTGCCATTACTGATAAAAAAAGAGAGGTCGGGCCAAAGTATACCTGAGCAATTCCTAATCCAATTGCTGAGTCAATCCTCTTTAGTACTAATAAATATAATCTGACAGCTTGCATAAAAATCTTAATAATATTTGACAATACATAAGGTTGAATAGAGAACTGAATTGGAGAGCACTTGACCAATAAGATTGTAAAGCATTTGAAATGAGTATTCAATGTAAACATCCCTGTGTTTTTCTGAAGACACACAATCTCTTGATACTTAGAAATCCTAAACTGGTGCCTAAGAAAGCAATAACTCCGTAAAGTGCTTAATCTAATGATCCTATAAATATAAAGTGACAGTGCAACTGAAATACTTGACACAAATGAACGATTTAGCCTTCTCCAAAAGAAAATTACATACCCCCAGACTATATACATAATTTGTAAATAATTGGAAAACCAATAAGTAGCTCGATTAAAGTGCACATTGATGTACAGGCCTGTGATTTTCTCAATCCCTAACGGCCCTTGAACTTCCGAGCATTCTTTCTTAAACAAATCTTGACATTGACTTCCCCCTTGATTTCTTACTTGATTGGCATAAATTTCTTCCGCCTTAATGATGCCTAATTTCCTAAGGATGTGCAAATTCTATACACCTAAATTTTCTTGCTTAATACCTGTATATAAAGTGCCAATGCAATGTGCTACATCCATAAGCCATATAAATATAAAGTGACAGTGCAAATAAAGTGCTCTACAAGATATATCCCTCTATCCTTTTCCAAAGGGAAGTCACATATTGCTGAGCTAAAAACCTGATTTGTAAAAAGTGCCTGTGCATAATAAGTGCATTAATTCTTCTTGACAATGACCACCCCCAGCATGATGCCTAGCATATGATACATGATACCCTGTGGATGCACGTGCTCTTGGCACCTAAACATCTTTGCTTGATACCAAGGAAAAACATGCCAGATCGAAGGACTTCAAGTGTAAGCCAAATAGATATAAAGTGACAGTGCAAATAAAACAATTAACAAAATTAACAAAATAAAACAAATATCCGTCTCAAAACCTGTGGCCGGAAAAAATGCCTATGCATAATAAGATCCGTAGAGCCGGGCCAAAATGTGCAAATGACATCAAAAGTGCATACACTAATTAACATGCTGGCTAGAGCGCTTACTTGATCATTGTGTTTTCCTTTCCTAGACATTTTTACTAGTTAAAAAAATCAAACCTTGACTCAGCAAAGTGGCTATAAAGTGACAGTGCAACTAAAGTGCTTAACACAGGTAAACATTCTGACCTAGAAAATAAATTCAAAAATACAGCCAGCTGCAGCCAACTGGCACATTCTAAAGTGGGCAGAAGCTAACTGAGGTGAAGTCAGGAACACGGGCTCAGGAGAAGGAAAAAGACGATCAGTAGTTAAAGGAAGCCATGAAGGGGGGGCGGCTCAAAAGTATGCGCCCGGTAAAACAAAGGAATGCAACAACAAACCCTATAGCAGGCACTAAGACCAGGAATCAGCCGCCAGAAACACAGAGGAAGCCGCGTGGCAAACTGGGCACGGAGAAGACAGCAGGCAGCTCGCGTGTTTTGCGGAACGCCCAACAAAGAATGGACTTGAAAGTCCAACAGCTGATTGCCCAGGAAAAAGCACAGTCCTCTGTGAGTCAGGGCGTCATGTCTGGAAAAGGGCCTAATGACACTCATCAGGCAACACCAGAAACATTCCAATTTCAGGGGCAGGGCTCTCCCGAGCTGAGGACAGAAGAAGTATATACTAGCACTGCCCCCTCCCAGAAAACGCCCGCGATAGAGTTCTTCTCTACCCCTGCTTGCTGTAAGCAGTTTCCGCTTTTTTCTAAGTCCCACTTTTCCACAACAGCTGCAACCCCCGTCAGCCAGCCTTCAGCCACACCGCTACTGCAAATCTCTACACCACAGGCTTCTGCCCCTACACTACCCCGCACTCTACAATTGGATGACGCAGAGGGACCTGCAGCTCAACACCAACCCGCAAATTCGATCTCTCAGAGGGATAGCAATAACGAAGCCTCTCGGAACTCGAAAGAAACGGATCCTACTCTTCAAAGTATGTTTGAAGTGATCCTTTCAGAGATCAAGGAGCTCCGGATCTCGCAGGCGGTGGAAATTGCTTCATTACATGCCAGGCTCTCCCAGATAGAAGAATCATTAGGTAAAATCCCCGAACGTCTGGATGAGGTAGAAGAGCAGGTTTCCAATCTGGAAGATAAAGTTTCAACCTACGATCAGGAATTAGCCCAATTCAAGCACAATGCAGAAATTCTTGAATCCAAGCTACAGGACATGGAAAACTTCAATAGAAGATCTAATTTGCATCTGGTAGGTGTTCCAGAAGCCATTGAAGGTCCCCGGGTATGTGAGTGGGTCGAGACCCTTCTGAAGAAGGCAATTCCTGAACTCGAGGGAGACTTGACTATTACTAGAGCCCACAGAGTTCCCTTCCAGAGGTCTCCTAATGCGAAATTTCCTCGTACTATCCGATTTAACTTTGCAGATTTTCAAATAAAAGAGAAGATTCTTACTAAAGCTATAGCGAAAAGGACATTGTCTACGCAAGAAGTACCGAATTTTAGAATCTTCTCAGACATGTCAGCTATGTCACCAAAGAGGCGTCGGGAATTCATAAGAATGCTTGACATGTTCAAATCAAAGGGTGCGCAGGCATCCAGTTTTCAGCAATCAAAACTGAAGGTTCTGGCAAAAGGAAAATTCCACATTTTTGATAATGTAGTGAAAGCGCAAGAATTACTTCAGCAGATTTCTAATTTGGGATAGGGCTGTTAGAAAGGAGCAAGATATAAGTAAGGGAAGCGGAAAATATTAGGTAGAGTAGGGGCTTCTGTAATAATAATGCTTTCAAAATAAGGAATAAAGTTGGTCGGGGTCACCAGGGCTGCAGAGGCTATCTAGCCTCAAGTATCAGAAGCGCACAAGGGAAGGGGTGCAGCTACATGGCACCCAGCAATCACAAGGGGGGAAGGGAGGAGTTGTGGGCTACTTCTCCACACACACAGGGAGGGGCATGGTTGAGGGGTGGGGGGAGTACAGGGTGGGAAGGGGAAGCATAGGGGGAAAAAGGAGACAGTTCTTATAAATGTGGAGACAATCACAAAACGACTAGGAAGGACATAAATAATATTCAAGTAAGAATTCAAGATAGTATGGAAATTGGTGTACGCACTTTAGAGGTTTTTTGCACATTACCGTCTAGCTCCATGGATCTGTTCATATGCATAGGCACTTTTTTAGATACAACTTTTTTGTATTGGTTTTCTTACTGCTGGTTACTCTACTGGGGAGGTTTATTGGCAAAAATGATAATTGCACTTATTCTGCACAGGCACTTTCACAACTTAGGTTTAAGCACTTTATTTGTACTGTTACTTTATATTTATAGGGCTTATAGTCTAAGTATTGCGACAGGGATTATGAAAATTATAGGCCTGTTCGATAAAAAGCACTGCAACCAAGCTGCGATTTTGATTCTCAGCTGTTGCAAATAGTATGCTCTGATGGATGTTTGGTAACCTTCTTTGAGAGGAGGCTGATGTTGAAAAGCACTTTAACAATGTTATTTTGAAATTTATTTTGAAGCACACAGAAAGAGACGGCAGTCAGAGGAAAGAGATTAACCATTTTGGGATGCAAGCAGCTGCAGAGTTGTTCTTTTAATATAACTTTCAAATGGAGTACTCTCTCCAACATCTCATGAGACAAATCTTCCTGAAAAACGTGCCTGTAGCTTGTCTCACCACTTTGTCAACTTTTGGACACCATGTTGTATTAAGGAAATCAACTTTAATTTTGTCAAATGTCACAACACCACTGTTATTTTTACATAGACAACGTATTAACCATTTAGTGCGATTATTTTCCCATGACAACCACAATATGCACTTTTGCATCTTTATTAACAATACTGATAGAGGCTCAAATGATAACAGTGACTCAAGCCAACCTTTATGAAGCTCTTCAGAGAGTGACGCTGATGATATTGATCCAGCTTAACAAGCATCTTGCAGTAGTGACAAATGCATTGCTCGGCATTATCTTTGGTGGGATTGCAATGGTTGCAGGAGCAACTTGATTTCTAGAAAAGCCACTGGGGGCTGCTCCAGATGTAAATCCAAGATGATTTCAGCTAGACAGCTCTTGCACCAGAAGACGTGTTTTACTTGCAGAACATCTATTTTACAAAAGAACAACATCCAATTTTCACTTAGTTCATACTCACATAAAGGTTTGACAGGTTCCAACCCACAGCAACTGACTACATTGGTTAACATTAAATAAGAACCATTATTTAACAGCTTGTGGTGCATGGGGATGGATGAAGTTGGAGTCACCGATAGGACTCAACTTAATCCAGGCATCAACACATTACATATTCCATGCAACAAAATTGAATCACGCAGTAGTGAATGACTTAGAGGATTTTTGCAGTTGGAAACACTGATAAATACAGAGTCATCTTCATCTTCATTTAAACACATGTTAGAAAAAGGAAACAAAATAGATGTGAATTGTGCATTCGGTCATACCAGCTTAATGATGAATCCTTTTGACAATTATGAAAATGAAAAGTTGTCATAGGCAGGGAAATAACTTGTTATATCAGCATGTAACTGGAGGATATTCACTAACTGTGGTGTTTCTTCCATTTGCTTGAGATTTAATAATGTGTATGTGGATTCTTGGATCCATAGAGCTAATCTTTCTGGAAGGAACTGGGAGGAATTATTGGTTCCATTTTCAATCATATCATTTATTTCAGAGTCAGAGATATTCATTTGTGATTGCCAATTGGTGAATAGTATAAAATTAACCTTTGTTTTTGAGGATTGTTTCATATCTTTTATTGTTTCCAAAGAGGTAGTCTGCTGGAAATGTTTCATTTCGAAAAATAATTTCTCTTGGTATGACATATACTCTAAACTGGGCTTCTTTACCTTGAATCTGCCAGTATTTGGTTTCCCAAATACTTTCCTCATCTACATTTCCTTTCTAATACTCATATCCCTGTATGGTTACGTTTTGAATAAATATCTCTGAATGAATCCATTGAACGGTAGTGTGGCCATTGTGAAAAATAAAAAGCTGAGGGATGTGACCTGTCTTCACTCTGGAAATAGGAAAATGTCTTTAAGAAATTTGGAAGACTGAAGGGGCAGAGCTGCACAATGCTCCCATTGAGTGTAATTGAATATCTCTAAAGGATAACTAGTTCTATGTATGTAGCACTATGCATAATTATGGAAACAATACATTTATTTATAGTTCAATGCATTCAAATAAGGAACTTAAATATATAAAATGATACACACCTATAACTCAGAGGTCATACATTTACAGTTTCAGTATCCCAGTCATATGCAACAGAACCAGGACTAATCATATCATTCATTGAAACTTTCAACATATAAGGTTATTGCAATGTCTCAGTCGATCCCATAATCTGATAAGGAACCTTTTCCCAAACTATGCCCTTGAGCACAGGATAAGCTGTGATTTTTGCAGCATAGAGCTGTCATCAAGCTCTCTGGGATGAGAGATGCGGTTGAAGTTCTTGAACCACTGGTTGTGGAACAGTTCTTTGCTGGATGTAATGTCCATTCAGTAGCACTAGAGTGATGGTCAGCGTTGTCAGCCACATGATGAAAAGAAGCACTCCAGTAGTGATCCAAATGTGGCAGAATCAAGTACCTGTAACGATTGAGATTCATTCTCCTAAATTGTTGTTTCCCAAAAAGGTATGATCGATGTTGCATATGGCTGGGTCAAACTGGAATGGTATGGTGAGCACAAAAATGATGGATTTAGGCCTAGATCTCCGTACTGGGGGTGAATGTTTGACAATGTTCAGCATTCCTTCTGTCATTTTTTTGTGTTGCTATGATCGACGTTGACCCATGAGGTGGTTCATAATAAAGGTAATCAACAAGAGAGAGAGGGAGAAGTATAAGGAGTCACTCTTAATCCCCCTAATGGTAATATCAAATAAACAACAGAAGAGTGCGCCCAAAAGAAAAAGAGAAACGGCAAAAGAAGTCACTCTTGTTTAATAAAAGAACCCTCACTCACCAACCTAGTTGGTGACATGCTTCATCATTGGGTTCCCACCAGAGAGGCTGAGTGCCTCCCTGGTGTGCTATGACGCCTGATTACAGCGGAGCGGGTTTTTTTGTGATGCAAATGTGAATAAGTGAAAAGTGGTTTAAAAAGTGCTTAGTTCATCCGTAAACAAACTTTATTCGTGGAGAACCAAGCACTACTTAAAGCAGTGTGATGGATGTTACAAAACTGGCTAAATTGACCAGATACATCCATAGTGTAGAAAAGAAAAAGGTGTGGTCAACATGTTTCTGCCTCCATTCGCTTTTTGTGAGGCTTTCGTCAGGACCAAAACACCACGGCGGTATGCGCACGCTAAGGCGCACCCTAACCTGTGGTGTAGAAAGAACCGGTATGACTTACAGTTTAAGTAGTGCCTTCAGCATTAATAAAAGCCATGTGTATCTGTAAAGAAAAGAAAACATACAGAGAGACAACACCTGTCACATAACAATACATATATTAGGGTTAGCGTACTGGGATAGTCCCAAAGTGACCATGCTCATGCCATTTGTATGGTGCTTTTCATAGTACCACTATAAGCTATACCATGGTAGGCTGAAGTGCCTAGCAGTGCTTGTGATGTATATATATATATACTTATAGCATAGGTACATAGTGACGTTTACGTGCCATTTCAAATGCCAGGCTCTAGTTCTTATACTAGTTCCTACATGGTTTTTATGGTCAAAAATAGGCGCGTTTGAGACTATTGCGCCGACACGGACAATGCCGATCGAAAAAAGTCAAATAAAAGACATGACTGAACTATTAAAATCACAAGGTACATGCGAACATACAGCTCGTTGTAACCATAGGCTAGGCAGACTGATAATGTGGAAGGAAACCGGGCTTACTTGAAGTATCTGGTAACCTTATACCATGGGTCCTGGTGGGGGGCGTTGGCTTGTAGTCACACTGTACAGGTGAAAGCAAGTAAAGGAAGATGTTAACCATTAAGTATTACCTTCAACGACCTGACGCGTGTGTGGAATCGGTACTCACTACGCCAAAGCTCAGTGCCCGTACGAAACCTGCATACTCCCTTCCTGAGGACCCCGTGGATCTCGCCACGCTGGGTCTGGGAGTTTTTAAAGCAGCTGCGCGTTCAGGTCCGCATTGGTCCTGGACCGCATTTGACGAAAGCCTCGCAAAAAGCGAATGGAGGCAGAAACATGTTGACCACACATTTTTCTTTCCTACACTATGGATGTATCTGGTCAATTTAGCCAGTTTTGTAACATCCATCACACTGCTTTTAAGTAGTGCTTGGTTCTCCACGAATAAAGTTTGTTTACGGATGAACTAAGCACTTTTTAAACCACTTTTCACTTATTCACATTTGCATCACAAAAAAACCCGCTCCGCTGTAATCAGGCGTCGTAGCACACCAGGGAGGCACTCGGCCTCTCTGGTGGGAACCCAGTGATGAAGCATGTCACCAACTAGGTTGGTGAGTGAGGGTTCTTTTATTAAGCAAGAGTGACTTGTTTTGCCGTTTCTCTTTTTCTTTTGGTCGCACTCTTCTGTTGTGGTTCATAATAAACCATGGCATTGCTTGAAACTTTCGCAACTGTAGCAATGGCAGCATCAGATTCATCTATGGAATCCGTTGCTCCCTGGAGATGCAGGATACTCAAATATCCCTGGCTGGTACTTAAGCTAGTGATGTTACTGTTTTCTTCTAGATGTATCTCATTTACAGTAGGGAGAGGCTGAGAGGTTCTGCTCTGGATCCTTCTTGTTGTCCGTGAGGGTCTGCTGTACAGAATCACCCACAAATTGCTTCTTAGTGTGGTCAATGGACACCTGTTAGTTTTTCTTTGAACCAGACAAAGGAGGCAGGATTACAGTTCATTCATCTTTTACCCCAAGAACTGGAAAGGGTGGTCTATAGGTCAGTTCAAAGGCTTGCTTAACATGGATCTTTTCTTAAATTGGATCCCCTTCTTTAGGGACCCACCTGTAAGGAACTGTAAAAAACCTTCTCTTTTCTGGTGGCGTCTTCAAGATGCTTCACTTAGGACAGCTTGTTTCTGACCTCTTGAATGCTCTTTAAGGCATTCAAACGTTGATCAGTACAACCTCTTTGTCCCTCATCACCTTCTTAGGATCATCTAGTCCAGGCACATAACACAGATACTCTGTATTACTTTCTCATCAATACGGATTGCTGGATTGCAGACAAACTCCCAGGGAAGATGTGAGAAGCTGGCCTGGTATATGATGTCCACTAATGTAAGTGGGCACCTTGCACCAGTCCAGACAGCCCTTATGGTGATTTAATAGGTCTCAGACAACCTTAGAAAGCCATCCAAGTGGTAGCTGTGGAGAGCAGCCTTCAGGCTTAGTCTTGAAGTAGTGTAAAGCAGCTTGTTTTACCAGAATGCAATCTTATAGTATAGATTAAATGAAAGAGAACCACACAAGGTATTTATAAAAATATGTATTTATTATATAATACTCTCTAGTATGTTCCAGTATCTCCACATGGAGATATACACAAAGCACACAATACTATAGCAAAGAAATCACAGTAAATAGCACTAATACACAGTGGGCCCCAGGGGGGACCAAAGCATATACTAAGAAAGTGGTATAAGAAACATGACTTGAGTCAGGGCAATGTTGAGAGGTTGTAGAATCGTTGGGGACCCAAGGAACCACCCAAGGTAAGTAGACAGAGACCACACGGAGGGCGCGTGCAGTGTGAGAACACGACTGCGGGCTCTGTACAACTCTACGTGTAAGTTGCGGTTGGATTTTTAAAGATTAGGGACCCTTCCCAGTGGACCCTGAGGAAACCCCGTGGAAGACAGAAGGTTGGAGAGCCACCCCACCCGTGGATGCCGTAGTACCCAAGTTACCTATCCCAGGGGAGCCGGGTGCATAGGTGTGAAGTGGCTTCGGAAACCGCCGTCGAACCCAATGGAGGACTTCAGGAAAGTGCAGCTGCTGGAAGAGGAGAAAGTGTCCGGAGGGATCCAAATGTGGATTCTTGATGAAGAGTACCTGAAAGCAAAGGGGACAGAGTCTGGGTCACTTGAGAGTGACCAGGGGCTCAGTAGACGAATGCCCACCGATATCGGGTGCTTCAGGGGAGATGTCGATGACCTTGACTCTGAACTGCGGGGACCAGGTGATGCTGAGGATGACCAGGAGCCGGATACGAGCTGTCCCACAAAGGACAGCTGGGGGTCGGTGTCCGGCGGGACCACCAACAAGCCTTGGCAAAAACAACCCACGCAGGAAGTCAAGAAGTTGCAGGAAGAGGACCAGCAAGGTCCAGGAGACTCACCACAAGCAGGGGAGTCAGAGCAATCAGGGGAGCCCAAAGAAGATGTAGTTGACCCTCTGCAGGACCCACAGGTCGAAGACACTGGAGTCACAGGAGGACCTCAGGCAGCTTTACAAAACAACAGGCCACGGAGCACACGGTGTGGTGTGGTTTAAGATCTTTGCAGAAGAAGTTGCCAGAGGATGGGGCTACTTGGAGCCCAAATCACTTGCTGCAGAATTGCCAACCAGCATTTGCACTTGCAAAGGTACGGGGTGCACAGGGGTTCGGGTATTGCAGCCCCCACGAGAGATTCTGATCTCAAACTGGGAGAGAGAGCAGCTCGGGCCTCGAGGGACGTAGAACCCCACCTCCTGTGTTGTTGAACCCTTCGGAGTCCGTAGGAGCTTGGGATCAGCAGACCGGTCAGCAGTGTTGCGGTGCCTGCGAATGCAGGGGAGTGACTCCTTCACTCCAAGGGAGATTATCTTCAGGTGTCTTGGATGCTCCACAGGCCCTACACGGATCCTGTATAGTGCACAGGCACAGACGAGGCAGCAGACTGAGCGGGAGACGAAGTCAGGCCCAAACGAAGTCCAGAGTGCCCAGACGGTCGAAGTGCAGTGGTTTCAGTTCTGAATCTTGTCCACAACGAATCTAGGAACCTACAGCCAGGTAAGCCCTTAAGTACCCTAAGGAAAGGGTTGGGAAGATTCATGGGACCCTCCCAGGGGAGGTTCTGGACATGGGGGAGGTTACTCCCATGTCCTTTGTCCAGTTTCGAGCCAGAGCGGGAGCCAACGGCTCCCAGGACTGGTTTGAACTGTACTATGCACAGGGACACCAAATGTGCCCCTCATGCAGACTCTCAGGCACTGGCAAGCACACCCACCCAGCCCTAATACACTAAATCCTATCTGGGAGATGGGCACACCTCCCTGTGACAGGATGCCTATTGTTCTGCCTTCCCCTGCTCGAGCTTGGCTCAGCAGTAGGAGGGCAGAAATGTGTCTCTGGTCGGCAGCAACCATTTTGTGCTGTCTGGGACTAGAAGGCTGGTACCGGGAACAACGAGAGCCCAACGGAGGGCTCTCCCGGTGGGTGTAATCATCCCTCCCGTATGATTCCAAAATGTTTGACACCAAACACGATAGGGTTTGTTGCAGCTATTTTCGAGATGGTCATCGCACGGTCACGCAATGCCCCTCTATATTAGTCTATGGCTGCTTCACTGACAACCCAGGCGAATGGACTCCATAGGCTGCAGGGGTGTCCTGCTCATGCAGGGGCACCCTCTCACTTAGAACCAAGCACCCTGCCCTCAGGGTTGTAAAGGCCTGCTATAGGGGTAACTTATAGGTTTTAAGTGCAGCGACCCTTAGATATAGTAAACCTATATCTTAAGTAAGTGGTGCATGCACCAACTTACACAGGCTGCAATGGCAGGCCTGTAGTTCCATTTTGCATGGTCTCTCATGGGTGGCATAATACATGCTGCAGCCCATGAGAGACCTCTGGGGTACTTATGCCCTGGGTACATGGGTACCATATCTTAGGGACTGATAAGAGTACCCCAGTATCCAATCTGGAGTGTATCTGAGTACATAGCATAACAGTTTAGGGAGAAAGCAAATAGACTGGGGTCCTGATTAGCAGGATCCCAGTCAGACTAGTCAAAAACAGCATTACATCCAGCAAAAAGTGGGGGTAACCATAAGAAGCAGATCCTACTTTCCTACACAACCCCCCGCAAACGTAAGGAGATGAGACTAACCTTGCCCAGTTGAGTCTTCATTTTCTAAGTGGAAATATCTGGAGAGTCCATCTGCATTGGCATGGTTACTCCCAGGTCTATGTTCCACTGTATAGTCCATCCCCTGTAGGGAAATGGACCACCTCAAACGTTTGGGGTTTTCACCCTTCATCTGTTTTAGCCACAAGAGGGGCTTTTGGTCTGTCTGAACAATGAAGTGAGTGCCAAACAAGTATGGCCTCAGCATCTTCAGGGCCCAGACCACAGCAAAGGCTTCCCTCTCTATAGCTGACCAACATTTCTCTCTGGGGGTCAACCTTCTGCTAATAAAAGCTACTGGTTGATCCTGGCCCTCTGCATTTAGTTGTGACAACACAGCCCCTACCCCCAACTCAGATGCATCTGTTTGGACAATAAATTGCTTGGAGTAGTCAGGACTCTGCAGAATCGGAGCAGTGCACATGGCCTGCTTGAGATCATCAAATGCCTTCTGAGAGCTAACTGTCCACTGTACTTTCTTGGGCATTTTCTTGGAGGTGAGATCATTCAAGGGAGTCACTAAAGACCCATATCCTTTCACAAATCTTCTGTAATACCCAGTCAGGCCCAAGAAAGCTCTGACTTGAGTCTGGGTAGTTGGAGCAACCCAGTCCATTATGGATTTTGGATCTTGCTCTGGATTTTGCTCTGTAGTGGTTGAACTTGGCCTCCACCCACAAGGTGGCCCGGGTACACAACCTTACTCTGCCCTATTTGGCACTTAGTAGCCTTGATAGTGAGGCTTGCTTGCTGCAGAGCCTCTAAAACATTCTTCAGGTGGACCAGGTGATCCTCCCAGGTGGAGCTAAAGACAGCTATATCATCAAGATATGCTGCACTATAGGCTTCCAGACCTGTGAGAACTTTGTTCACCAGCCTTTGGAATGTGGCAGGTGCATTCTTCAAACCAAAGAGCATCACAATGAATTGATAATGCCCACTAGGGGTTGAAAATGCTGTTTTTGGTTTGGCATCCTCAGCTCGTCTGATTTGCCAATAGCCAGCAGTCAGGTCAAATGTGCTCAAGAACTTGGCTGTATTGATTGAGGACTTTCCTCCAATCAATCTGCTGTTGGTCAGTGAGGCTGCCTGCCAAGGCTATACCATCAACTGACCCATCATCAGGGTTCTGTGAGAGGAGATCAGGGAGAGGGTCACTCTCTTCCTCCTGTCCCTCATCAGTTGCCATGAGCAAGCCCATGTCAGCCCTGTCCACAAAAGGTTTGAGCCTGTTCACATGGAGCACCCTGTGGGGGCTCCTGGGAGTACCAAGGTCCACCAAGTTGGTGACCTAACCTTTTTGCTCAATGATGGTGTGGGGTCCACTCCATTTGTCTTGGAGAGCTGCTGGGGCCACAGTCTCCAACACCCACACCTTCTGGCCTGGCTGGTAAACAGCACAGCCTTTTGGTTATGCCAAGCTTTTTGCAATTATTGACTGGCCTCCAGGTTTTTACTTGCCTTCCTCATGTACTCAGCCATCCTGGAGCGGAGACCAAGTACATAGTCCACTATGTCTTGTTTGGGAGGTTTGAGGGGTAACTCCCATTCCTCCTTCAGCAAACACAAGGGACCCCTAACTGAATGCCCAAACAGAAGTTCAAAAGGGCTGTAGCAAACCCCCTTCTGAGGGACCTCTCTGTAGGCAAAGAGAAGGCAGGGCAGAAGAACATCCCATTTTCGCCTAAGCTTTTCTGGGATGTCCATGATCATGCCCTTGAGGGTCTTGTTGAATCTCTCAACTAACCCATTGCATTGGGGATGAGAGGGTGTGGTGAACTTGTAGTTCACTCCACACTCCTTCCACATTGCAGTGATGTAACTTGACATGAAGTTTGTACCTCTGTCAGTTAAAACCTCCTTAGGGAAACCCAGTCTGGAAAAAATTCCCAAGAGGGCCCTGGCCACCACAGGGGCTGTGGTGGTTCTAAGGGGAATGGCTTCTGGCTACCTAGTGGCATGGTCCACCACCACTAGAATGTAACTGTGCCCAGATGCTGTAGGAGGGTTCATGGGACCAATGATATCAATCCCAACCCTCTCAAATGGAACCCCCACCACTAGAAGTGGTATCAGGGAGGCCTTTGTAGTACCACCTGCCTTACCACTGGCCTGGCAAGTGGCACAGGAGCGACAAAACTCCTTTGTGTCCTCAGACATGTGAGGCCAGTGAAAGTGAGGGACAAGCCTGTCCCAAGTCTTACTTTGGCCTAGGTGTCCTGCTAGGGGGATGTCATGTGCAAGGGTGAGTAGGAAGCCCCTAAACCTCAGAGGTATAACCAACCTCCTGGTAGCACCAGGCTTGGGGTCTCTACCCTCTGAATAAAGGAGTACTCATCCCAGTAGATCCTGTGGGACCCACTGACATTCCCAGCAGCCTCAGCAACAGCTTGCTGTCTGAGGGGTTTGCTGCTCCAAACTCAAGTCTGCCCTGGAAGGGCCCCCTGTCCCAAAGAACTCAACCTGATCAGGCTCAAGCTCATCTGGGACAGTTCCTTCACAGGGACTGAGATCATCTCCCTCAAGAGACTGATCCTCACTATGAGTCTCGGGGGAAGACACAGCCGTACCCCTCCTGCTCCTTTTCTTGGAAGGCACCTGGTCCATTGTTCCAGGATCCAGGGCCTGTTCAGTGGATGTCAGTTTGGCCTGTGACCTAGTCACAGGAAACACATCTGCAGAGATGCCCAACATTGCTGCATGAGTCCTAAATTCCATATCAGCCCAAGCTGAAGTCTCCAAATCATTGCCCAACAAACAATCTACTGGTAGGTCTGAACTTACCACAACTTTTTTAGGGCCAGTTACCCCTCCCCAGCTGAAATTGACAACTGCCAAGGAATTGCATTGTTTACATTGGTCACTTGGTACATCTCACCAAGTATGATCTGTCCAGGAGACACAAGTTTCTCTGTTACCATGGTGACACTGGCCCCTGTGTCCCTGTAGGCCATTGCCTCTGTTCCATTGATCAAAGGCTATTGTCTGTACTTGCCCAGGTTACCGGGACTGACAAGTAAGGTGGCAATATCCATGCCACCATCACAGACTAGAACAGCCTGAGCTGGAGTTCTGACTAAGCCAGAACCCACCTCAGATCCCAAGGTTAACACCTCTAATCAATTGTTCCTTGTACCACCACTTGTACTTGTGCTAGGGGGAGCAGTTGCCTTAGGGGCAGTGGTGGTAGGAGTAGTCTCCTTGGCTTTTGGACAATCAGCATCTTTTGTCCAATGGGCTTTTACCGTACAAAAGTAACACCAAGGTTTCTTTTTGCCTTTTCCTTTGTTGGATTGTGACTCCCCCCCCAGATGCAGGTTTTTGGGGCCCTGATGAAGACTCTTTGTCTTTACTCTTGACCCCACCCTTATCCTGAGCTTTTGAAGAATCTTGCTTCTTCTGGTCACCACCATGGTTCTGATTTTTCTGCTTCACCCTGGTTCTGACCCACTTATCTGCCTTCTTTCCCAATTTTTGGGGAGAAGTCAGATCTGAGTCCACCAGGTGCTGGTGCAATAGCGGATTCTGGCAATTATTAAGGATCTGCTCCCTCATAATCAAATTGTACAATCCATCAAAATCATGCACTTTGCTGCCTAGCAACCAACCTTCCAGAGCCTCAATAGCACTATCCACAAAGTCTACCCAGTCCTGATTCTGTGTCTTCTGGGTGTCTCTGAACGTAATCCTGTACTGTTCAGTGGTTAAGCCAAAACCATCAATGAGAGCACTCTTCAGAACTGAGTAATTGTCAGCATCCTCTTCTCTAACAGCGAGGAGCTTATCTCTACCTTTGTCAGCAAAGGAGAGCCACAGGATAGCTGCCCACTGCTCTTGGGGGACCCTCTGCACTTTACAGGCCTTCTCTAAAGCAGTTATCTATTTATGGATGTCATCCCCAACATGGTAGGGAGGGACAATCTTGCTCAGGTTCCTATTATCAAAGGAATTTTCCTTAACTCTAGGGACACTGTTGCTGCCACCATGGGACTCTAGTCCCAATTTCTTCCTAGCCTTCTGGACTTCTAGGGACTCTCTGTCAAGGGCCAGCTGCTCTTTCCTGAGCCTAAGCCTAGCTTTCTCAAGTTCAAGCATTTGGTACTCCCTATCCAAAGAGTTTCCCCCTTTACTAGAAATGGAGGTCCCTACTGACAGTCTAGAGGCATTGGACTCTGCAGAGGAGGATCTAGACCTCCTTGGTCTACTCTGCACCTTCCCAGGAGGATCAAAGTGGGGATACTCTTGTCCCTCTGTGTTCTCCTCTGTGAGGTCTGAATTGTCCAGGTGGGAGCCATCAGGCTCCACCTGGTCAGGGTTAGGTTCTAGGTCAAAGAGGGGTTCCCCTCCAACCCTATCTTCATACCCTGGCCCACCCACTCTGTCCTGTTCATCTGACCCAGGGGTTTTCCTCAAGTCATCTACCAGTAACACCTCTACCAGGCGTTGAGTGTTGGCACTCCTTCCTGTCTTCAGCTTCCTAGAGGCACACAGTGCTTTCAGTTCACGGAAAGAAAGTTCACTGTATCTAGAAGGCAGAGAGCCACTGACATCTCCTTTAATAGACATACTAAGTGTGGTGTGGTGTTGCACCTACCTAACCTAGTGGGAGCTAAACTGCCTTAGGTTGGAGAAAGGGTGTGCTCGACCCTCAACTTACCCAACCCCAAGTTCAGTAGAACTTACTATTCTAAGCTTGTATTATATGTGCCCAGTACTAGTGGTTTTTCAGTTAATCAATGCAAAGATTTATCTGGTAAAACAATGCAGGCTTGAATCCCACCGCTGCCACCAATGTGAGAAGGTGGCCTGGTATATGATGTCCACTAATGTAAGTGGGCAGCTTGCACCAGTCCAGACAACCCATATGGTGATTTAAGAGGTCTCAGAAAACCTTAGAAAGCTATCAAAGTGGTAGCTGTGGAGAGCAGCCCTCAGGCTTAGTCTTGAAGCAGTGTAAAGCAGCTTGTTTTTACCAGAATGCAATCTTATAGTATAGATTAAATGAAAGAGAACCACACAAGGTATTTATAAAAATATGTATTTATTATATAATACTCTCTAGTACGTTCCAGTATCTCCCACACAGAGATATACACAAAGCACACATTTACATTTCTTTGAGGTAGCAGGCACCCTAGGAAGAAGGCTAGTTTCTTGTTTAGCTCTCTGCCTCTTCCCTGCCTCCATGACACAGGAGACCTCCACACTTTTCCTGTCGAAATTAGTCTGGGGACGTTGTCTTTAACAAAAAATAGGGGAACTGTTTTTGATAAATTAAAAAAGTATGGGCACGTCATGACACACAGATCTCACCCACCTCGACCTCTGGTCACAAGGATGGTTTGGGCCAAGTCATTCCTGTTCCACTTGAGAGCTCTGGGCAGAAGATGTATAGGCAGGAAGGTGTAAAGGAGGCCTGAATTCCACTGGATATGAAATGTGTCTCCAAGCAAGAGCCACCTTAGAAACTCCAACGTCTAGATGTGCTGACATTACATGTTCTAGGGGGTGGTGAATAGATCTAACCAAGGTTCTCCCCAGTCATAGAAAATGCTGTGCATCACCTCTGGATGGAGACGGCATTTGAGATCCATGAGGCATCGATGGCTGAGTTTGTCCGCCCTGGCATTCAGAGAGCCCCCCAGGTGTGGTATGACCAGGAAGATGTCCTGACATTCCATCCATGTCCAGAGACGCAGGGCCTCTTGACACAGGGTCCACAAACCCACTTGCCCTGTTTGTTGCAATGCCACATAGCTGTGGTGTTTCCCGTGAATACCTGAACCAGCCTTCCCATGATAGGAGGAAGAAAGGCTTTCAATGCCAGGTGAATCGCTCTCAACTCCAACAACTTTATGTAGAGCTGAGACTCCGCCAGAGACCAGAATCCTCTGTTCTCCACCTCTCCCAGATGGCTGCCCCAACCCAGGAGTGATGCACCTGTCATCACTGTGAGCTCTTGGTGGAGAAGGGGTCTGTCGCTGACCCAATCATGGATCGTCTGCTACCACTGCAGATCTTTTGCAGTTCCCTCCGATATCTGGAACGGGTCAGAGAAATTCCCCTGATGCTGCGCCCACTGGGACTTTAGATCCCACTTCGGATCCTGCATATGCGAGCGGGCATTTGTTACCAGAAGGATGTAGGAGGCCATGAGGCCTAGCAGTCTCAGAATCATTCTCATCAAAATGCAGGATAGAGGATGAAATATCTGAATCATAGCCTGAATATCCAGGAATTTTCACTGCAGAGGATAGGCCAAAAACTGCACTGCGTCCAGAATGGCTCAGATGAAAGCGAGCGTCTGAGAGGGAGTCAGGTGTGACTTTGGCATGTTGATAGTGTACCCCAGTGAATGCAGAAGGTCCAATGTAGTCTGGAGTTTGGATGATGACCGGCTGGGGTGAGCCTGCCTTCAACAGCTAGTCGTTGGGGTAATGGAAGACTGGAACGCCTGACCTCCACGGAGTGGCTGCAACCACCGCCATCAGCTTTCTGAACACTTGAGGGGCACTGGTAAGGCTAAAGGGGAGCACAGCATACTGAGAGAGCTCATGGCTCGCCATGAACCACATGTAACGTCTGTGGGCCGGCAGGACAGGTGTGTGAAAATAGGCGTCCTGCAGGTCAAAAGCTACCATCCAGTGTCCTGGGTCCAGGGCAGACAGGACCTGAGTCAACATGAGCATTTTGAATTTCTTCTTTTTCAGGAGGTAGTTAAGAGGGTGCAGGTCTAGTATAGGGTGGAGACCTCTGTCCCTTTTCAGCATTAAAAGTAGTGTGAATAGCAACCACGTCCTAATTCTAATGTCGGTACCATCTCTATGGCTACTTTGGCACAAAAGAGCCTGCATGCACTTCCTGACACTGCAGGGAGAGGTGGTCCTGCGTTACCCTGTCTGAGGATGGTGGGATAGGCGGCGGAGTTTCTGTGAATGGGAGGGTGTAACCCCACTGAACAATTTGAAGCACTCATTTGTCCGAGGCTATGGACTGCCAACGGGGCAGGTGGTGCCTGATACAACTGGTTGCCCATGATAGTCAGAGGGCATATTAAAGGGGTTTGGAGGCTTCATCTGCCGGGGGTGACGGGCTGGCTAGATCCCTGGAATCAGGTCCCACAGGGCTTGTGGGAACCGTGTTCATGGCAACAAAAGGACTGAGGAGCCTGTTGACATGCTGGCTGTGGGGGAATGGACGTGGTTGGTAGCCCCTACCGTAGGCACAGAAAGGGCAAACGTCAGAATGGGGCTGGTGCAGGTTGTGGAGAGTCCCAGCGGCCAGGCGGTGGCCATGCAGTCCTCAAAGCACTCCAGCGCCAAACAGGTGAGTGCCATCGAAGCGCAAACCCATAAGGGATGCCTGGACACCTCCCGAAGTAGACCTCAACCAGGCGTGACAAAGGAGTGCCACTGACAAAGCAATCGTTCTGCCTAGTGAGTCGGTGGTATCGTCTGCAGCATATAGTGTACCTTCCATTGTCCTGCCATAGGCAATTGCCTCGGAAAGGATGGCTCAGTCCTCCGAGACTATTGGCAGCAGTTGCACAATCGAATACGCAAACCGTGTGGGAATACCAGCTTAAGAGGCACGCAGTGTTCACTGACCACAGTGCAAGGCAGGTGGAACAGAAATTCCTCTTACAGAAGGTGTCGACTTTCTTGGATTCCGTATCCGGTGGTGTGATAGGGAACGCACAATGACTGACTTTGGACGTGGAGGCCAGGGCAATCAGACTGTCTGTGGTAGGGTGATGGGTGAGTAAAGCTGGGTCCCCAGGAGTAGGGTGGTGGCGGTGGGCAATTGTCCTGTGCACAGGATCCCCTGTCCACGGCTTGTCCCAGCCCCGAGGTGGACATTAGTGAGGGCTTAATTAAAGTGAGGTTCTGTGGTGGCAACTCCTGGTTGGAGCACCTCCGTCAAGACATTCTTCTTGACTGCCTCTGAGGGCAGGGTAAGGTCCAGGACCTCAACCAATCTCCTCACCAACATGGCAAAGGAAGCACCTTCTTCCGTGCCACACTAAGATGAGAAACTAGGCCAGTTTCTTGAGAGGTGTCTAGACCACTGGCCTCCACCATTTCCTCATAACAGTTATCCTCAGGTTCTTGCATAGGGTTGTGGTAACCATAACGATCACCAGATCCCCTCAATCATATCCCCTACAGGGCCTCTCAGTAGAAGCAGGCCTTGTCTTCGACCCACAGGGTACTGTTCCGGTCTGTGCCAGAGTCGACTGACACTGGTATAAGCGTTGGGTATAACGATGGGGTTTGCTCTGCTGAGTGGCATCAGAGGCACCGGGAATGACAGCACTGGGATGGGTTCTGGGGACTCAAAGGTCTCGACTGCCGCCCAGTGTGAACCATACAGCTGGAATCAAGTTGGGGCACCTATGTGAACCCCTGGGAACCCAAGATACTCCAGAGAGAATGGCCTGCACAAATTGGAGGTGTATTGCCTCATAAAAGTCTTTTAGCTGGTTGGGAGTTGATCCGGCTCTGGGAAACTCCGGGAGGTGCAAAGCAGATCCAGACTCAGGCTCCACAACTGACATGTGGAAGTGGGGCCTAGATTTGGGGTGTTGTTCCTACACCTCGTCCAAAGACTTGGACTGTCGCAGTGAAGTGGAAGAGCTATGACTTCTTGGACTTTTTTGTGGGACTTCCCCGACAATGACTTGGAGTGTGATCGCCGAGAACAACTCTAGGAGTGGGCCAGAGACCTTCCTCACAACCTAAACCTGGAGCTGTACGGAGTCGTCTGGTGTCTGGGTTCTGGCCAGGCCTGGAGTTGAGATCCAGCTCCAGGCACCACAGACAAACCAGGTGGGGTGTGTGACATCTGCCTGTGACAGGCACTACAAGGTTTAAACTCCATAGGTTTTTTTAGGGTACATCCCTATTTGCACACTGGGAGCAAAAACTCAAAAGAATTTCGACAAAATGTCAAAAAACAGTCCAAAAATAGACAGGACTCTGCCCGGAACTGCTCTGATGGCACAGAGAGAAAAGAGCTGAGGTCCTCTCTGGTTGGGTGCCTACATAGGCACCACGCACATCCCTTCCAGTGCAGATGATGCCGACGCCACCATCTACCGGCACGCAGAGGTATTGGCCAAGAGTTGCCGGCCCGACACCTGGGGAACAGTGGTGGCTAGTGACATTTGAAAGTGGTGAGCATAGTTAGGCATTTTATGTAGCGAGCAACGTGAGCAAGCCTAATGGACAAACATTGGGCAATTGGTGCATTTTAAAGCAAATTCATTTAGTGATAAAGCAAGGCATATAAAGCAGTGGGAACGTATAGTTTTTAAATATTAAATACATTAAACACTGCCCCATATCTTACTGCATTAGTATGTTCAACCGTTACTGTAATGTGAAAGTTGTACAGTGCGACAATTTCAGGCCCTTTAAAGTGTGTACTTTCCCAGTGTCTTGCAATGTATGCAGCACAAACCCCCACCGGAGTGGAGATACAAGCAGCAGGTAAGAGTTGCTCCTGTGTCCGGTGGGGATTTTGGCATTTTAGGATGCCTTCCCATTTAGGATGCCAGAAGGGTGGACCACCCACTGTATTATAACTACGGCAGTGGGACCGCCGCAACCACTGGGATCCCTGATCCTGTGGTGGTGGCACAGTGGTGTGAGACTGTAATATACTGGATGTGCTGCTGCGGCACTGCCAAACATATTACAAGTTTCCTCACTGCGACCCTTTTCAAGGCGGTGAGCCCGCCATGAAGAGGGTGGCGGTGAGGAAACTAATGGGGCCCTACAGGGCCCCCTGTTGCTTCTGTGCATCGGGGTGCATGCAGAGGAGCACATGGTGTGCCCTCATGTCTGTAAGCACCCCCTGTTCCTGCATGGAACAAAATGCACAAAATTGTGCATTGTGCAGGAATAGGCTACGGGGCTCCCACAGTGGTGGCTTTCTAACACTGTCTTATGAGCCTTAGAATTGCACCGCCGTGGGACCCCCGCTGCAGGACCACCCAACCTGTATTGCAGTCGGAATACGGCGGGTGGGCTGTCTATGGGTTTGGCAGTGTTGCAGTGGGGTGCTGGCAAGGCGGCCCGCTGCAACACCACCAAGCTCATAATCAGGCCCCAAGTCCTTTATAATGAAGTGTCACCCAAAGCTTACTAAAATGAGGACATTTGTGCTCGGTGACTATGAGATTATAAAAGTTCCCCATTTTACATATTTAGGTGTGCCTCTGGATGTTGGTTTACCTGGAAATTTCTTTTAAGCATTTGGGCTGTACAATTCCAAAGGTCCATTGATGCAGTTTTTTGATTTTTTAAAAGGTTGGGACACAAACCCAGGAAAGAACTTTTATGTATTTTTAGAAGTAAGTGCCTTTCTATCACCACATTTTGGGCTGGTGTATGGGGGTATTCCAACAGTAATTGCTCACAGACTATACAAAATACATTCTTAAAAAGGCTTCTCTCAGTTCCCTAGTCAACATCCACAAACTTCTGTCACAAAGAAGTTGATCTAGGATTCATAGAAGACCGTATCCCATTGCAGTCTTGTTACTCTGCTCAGAGTATGGAGCAACCCAGAGGCTCATTTTTGTAGATCCACGCTGGCTGACTTTATCCCTGGATAGGGCTTTAGATTTTCCTTGGCTCAAGTACATCAGAGATATTTTTGCAATGTTGAGCATTCCAGAATACTTTCACTTGTCAGATACCCTCACCGGTAGAGTCGTACCCAAAGTGAAAAAGCTCTACTTCAGATATTTTAACACTATCCATGCAACAAACAGGGTAGTCGGGACATTAGAGGATCTACAAGAACCCTTATATGCCAAAATGCCAAATCACATCTTGCACTGTATCTCCAAATAATTCCACAAGAGTGATACAAATTTCTACCGAACAGATTCCGCCTAAATACCATACATTTTCTAGCAGTATTCCCTATCCAGGGTACCTGGTTCTCCTAACTCCCCCACTGCCCCTGTGATGGGCTTACACCCCAAAGCACAAAGCACTTTATCCTTCTTTTCACTCTTTATATGACACAAAGGAGGCAGTTTCTTCGCCCGGTCCTAAAATGATCAGGAATCAGAACCCACGATTTAGCTTTCGATTACCTGCATAATTTGGGAACTGAAGAGGTCATTTACGCAGTGCTATTATTCTGAGTGCCCTTCGGGTCCATAGGAATTATTGACTGAGAGGTTTACTTTTTGTTTTATCAGGTCTGCCCTGTTTTTAAGAACACTGCAAATCTGTTCCAGGGCTTTACAATATCCCCCGCTAGCTCAGATCCTCTAAATGGCACAATGGACCCATTTTAGCCCAAATTTAGGACTTTCTGAGGTTTTTGCTGTTTTATGGTCTTTGTAATTAGCAGGAAACGTCTTAAATATTTATGGGGTGTTTTCTTGATGCATGTCTTTATATGATGTTCTTTTTAATATTTGTACTGCACACATTTATGGTTAATTTGAACTGAACTAGATTGATGATTGTATATAGAGAGAGACTCACTTTCTCTCTCTCTCTCTCGATGCTATAAGCAACATCAGTCGTCCATGGGCTCTTCCCTTTTGACCGCAGTCGTTTTGGAGGAGCATGTGAGTGCTATGTGGAGGAGCCCCCAGGAAGTGTGCCGGGACGAGGATTTAAGGATGACAGCAGTGGGGATTAAGGATCTCGTAGCGAGGCGGTTTGGTGACTGCCAGCATGAGGTCTACATTTTCCCCGGTCTAGAAATGCCTTGCTCAGCAGTCTGGCGTCTCCCTGGTGACTGGGCACCGTGAAAGCCTACGCGGAAGCGGTGAGGATTGTTTGGCATAACAATATTTTGTTTACTGGACTTCTTCGACCCCGTACTTGAGCCTATTATATTGCTACATTCTGTGCTGCTTTTCAAGAGTGAGACATTGAGGCTTCCCCTTTGAAGGTTGGACCGGTGATTTGCCATTTTTTCTGGATATGACTTGTTTCAGTTACCGACATATGGAACTCAATGAAACATTCATGTTTCCTGGGAGATTGGGGTCATTATTTGGCTCCATTTGAGACATTTTCATGATGACTTAGTCGTGTACACAAGTCTTATACTGTATTGCATGAGGCTTTGCTTTATAAGTGACCAGCTAAAGTCGATACTTGCATAACTCAACCTGAGGCATTATGGGATTTGTAGTCCGGTTGGGGATCTGAACGACAACATGATGGCTGACAATTTTGTCTGTAAGATTACACACTAGGTGTTTTGTAGCCTTGTTGCGTGTTACACAGCCCAATATTTGACTGCCCTTACTTATGATGCGAGCCTGTGCAGTATTTTGTGGCACATTGTATATGGGGCGTTCCACAATCTCGCTCCCCTTATGTATCAATAATAGTTGGTGAGTTAGTCTCCTAGGTTTGTCACTGCCGGATTTCATCTTGAGGGACATGTTGTCTCCGTTAAGACGGTTTTCTCATTATATTAGCAGCATGTTTTTATCACATTTTAACACATGTTTTTTATTTGGGTTACATTTTCTGAAGGGGTCGGCGCCATGCTAAGAGTACGCACACACACATTATTGTGTTTTCAATATTATATGCCCTACCTATAGGCATGCAATTTGGTTTTCCGTGTGCCTTTACGATGGTTTAAACAAGTACCATCACTGACAATGTGGACTAATTATGCATTTATATGTATGTTATATCGTTGTACTTTGCTCGAATATGTTCTTTGCGATATTTTACTCTATTAGCCACAGGAGTGTTTGTCAGGTTGTAAAGCGTTCTTTTTCATGTGTTTTAGGCATTTCGGAACATCTTTCTTCCATGTCTATTAAAGTGTATCATGCCTAGTAGGGGGGATGGGCTATATAAGCTCACATGCTAATGGCGCTGGCCAGATTGAGAAAGGCTGCTCAGGCAGCCGAAACGTTTCTCTTCAGATGCGGGGTTGAAGGAGACCCGAGAAATAAAGGATGCCTTATACCTTCAACCTGGAGTGCGTGCCTTCTTCCAGTGTGGAGCAGGATGGACTGTGAATATATATATATATATATATATATATATATATATATATATATATATACATATATATATACATCTGATTCCTTGCACAACGAACCGGACACCAACACGGGAGTTTCATGGCAATAACGTTTTTATTCCATAGTTATGCTGCGACGCGTTTCGGCATCCACTGCCTTGATCACACAGTGATCACAACCAGCCACTCCAGTAACGCGTTTCAACTCAAAGGAGTCTTGGCCCTATATATATATATATATATATATATATATATATATATATATATATATATATATATATATATATATATATATATATCAACAAAGCAGTCCAAGAACGAAGGGCGCACTTTTCACAGCTGGTGCGCGTGGCGGGGCCGGACTTGCCCCGAAAAACAATTTGTCACCAACCAAGTAACACGCTGCACTCTCCCAGATTTAATAAAGATTTATTGAAGCCAGTTACACTCCTTCTCCACCTACGCGTTTCGACCAGCAGGTCGAGAGAGATAGATAGATAGATAGATAGATAGATAGATAGATAGATAGATAGATAGATAGATAGATAGATAGATAGATAGATAGATAGATAGATAGATAGATAGATAGATAGATAGATAGATAGATAGATAGATATATAGATAGATATATAGATAGATATATAGATAGATATATAGATAGATATATCTATGGTATATATGACCAAAACTCCTTTGAGTTGAAACGCGTTACTGGAGTGGCTGGTTTCATCTCTCCATTAATTCGGAATTTGGAATGCATTGCACAAATCACTCACGCACACACCCATCAACTGTTTCATACATTCTATCTGCCTTCTACGTAGAATAGTGTTTTAGAAGCATGGTTTTAGGCAGCAGTAGAGATGGCGTCTTGGAAAATGACTCATGCTCAAGCCCATACTCAGGTTATGGAGGACAGCTCTAAAGCAGGATCAGAGACTGAGACAGCAGATACTGAGACAACATCTGAGGGAGAGGACAATGGAGCAGAATCTAGAATTGATTTTTCAGTTGGCGGAGTCCCATCCGACGACTCATCTTCCAGCGATTCAGAGGGAGGCAATGATGACAGTCGTGCTGTCCCTTCTCAAGCTGTCCCAATGCAGCAGGACAACAGTAGCAGGTTAGACCACCCCAGAGAGCAGGCATGTGCAGCTGCAAGCACAGATGGAGTGCTCTCTTGGCAGCCCCCCAACATAGTTCAGCCCCAACTTCAGCCTTTCACTGGCAACGCTGGATGTAAAGTCAACACAGCCAACTTCTTGCCAATTGACTACGTCCATCTCTTTTTGCATGTTGACTTCCTTGAGCAAATTGTGTAGCAAACACATGTGCGTGCCAAAACAATTTCTGAGGGAGCATGGAGTCACTCTAGGGTATCATTCTAGAGCACACTAGTGGACTCCCACTTGGCTGAAGGGCTTGAAGATATTTTTGGGCCTTAAGCTCAATATGGGGTTAGTGCAGAAACCAACCCTGCAGTGCTACTGGTCTACTCACACGGTTTGGGTACCCCCTTTCTTCCCACTGTTATTGAGCAGAGATCGTTTTTTGATATTGCGGCGCATGCTACATTTCAGTGACAATTCTGCTGCATTGCCCCGGGACCATCCAGACCATGACAGGTTGTTCAAAATTCAGCCTGTCGTGGAACATATGTCTGCCAGGGTTCCAGAGATTTATACTCCTGGAAAGAATATAGCCGTCGATGAGTCCTTGATCCTGTATAAAGGGCGGCTGCTGTTCAGGCAGTACATTGAGAGCAAAAGAGCTTACTATGGCATCAAGCTGTAGATGATGTGTGAGAGCTCTACTGGCTATGTGTACAGCTTGAGAGTGTTTACAGTGAAGGACTCCACTCCAAACCCTATAGCTTGCCCTCCCATGCTAGAGGTCACAGGAAAGATTGTATGGGAGCTTGTCCAGCCACTCCTTCACAACGGATATAACCTTTATGTGGACAATTTCTATACAGGAATACAGCTGTTTAGTGAGTGCTACAAAGCTGGCACTGTGACCTGAGGTGCAGTTCGTTGTTGCCGCAAAGGATTCCCCCAGGAGCTTGTTTGCAAGAAGCTCCAGAAATCCCAGAGCACTGCGTTGTGTTCCAACGAACTGCTTGCAGTCAAGTTCTCGGATAGGCGTGATGTGTACGTTCTCACTACAATTCATGATGAGAGCACTTCCCCATCACGGTTTGGAGTCAGATGGCCAAAGTCCACAAGACCACCTGTTTCCTTGATTACAACAAGTACATGGGCGAAGTGGACAAGAACAGTTTCTTCAGCCATACAATGCAAGTAGTAAAACTCACACTTGGTACAAGAAACTGTTTAACTACCTGATTCAGGTGGCAATTAGGAGATATGTTGTTTATCGTCAGACAACCACAGGAAGACTCATGTCTTTGCTTGACTTTCAGTTGTCTGTGATTGAAAGTTTCACTGCTACAGAAGCAGCAGCCTCCACTTCATATGTTCTGGAGGACATAACAAGGCTGCAGGAGCGACACTTTGCTGATCGCATTCCTAAAACACACAAAAAGGATCGACCATATCGTCATTATAAACTGTGCTCGAAGCAGAGAAAGAGACAGGAGAGTGGTGTTTACTGTCCCCAGTGGCCATCTCAGCCAGCTCTGTGTTTTCCTACTTGCTTTATGTTATATCATACTAAGAAGGCAGATAGTAAAGGTAGTATAGATACACGTCATGGCTTCATCTTCACCTATGGAATCAAACCCATTGGTGCCACACTAGCATTGAATTACTATGGCACGAATGGGTCAATGATTGACCTGCTTGCCTTCTCTATCCTCTGTCAGAACTTAGTAGATGTTCAGTTTTCTGTATGACAAGTGTGACTGGTATTTAAATTGTATATTGTATGTTACAGGAGGACAGATCTAGCATCTAAGGCTATTAGATTATGCGCTAACCTCCCATCCACAATTATATTGAGTCAGTGGGACTATTGGACAGGACGCTTCTTCTGGCTCTCAATATGTCATCCCTGATCACAAACCTACATCCTCTTACATGTCGGATTCAATGAATTGATTTGTTCTTAAAATTGACCTTAGTGGATGGAAGGTTAGCGTTAAATACCAGATGGTCTATAACTCATCCCGATTCATTGAAGGGAGCGGAAGTAATTCCCATCTTTAAGAAAGGCGAGAGGAACCTCCCAAGTAATTATAGGCCTATAAGACTCATTGATTCCATATAGAAGGTATTTTGTTGCACTCTTTTGGCTAGGATTCAAGAATGTATATGTGACAGCAACATAATGTCTCCATTCCAAGCGGGGTTTTGCCAGAAGACAGGGACAACAGATCAGATCTTCCGGTTCCTCCTTCTATATTGGAAGGTAGTGACCATTGGCAAGGGGAGTCTTTATGTTGCATTCATCGACTTGAAGACAGCTTTCGATCTTGTGCCTCGAAACCCTTTCTAAGAGATATGGAGATGCCCAAGGAAATCCTGACCCTAATTATTCGCCTCCACGAGGACAACTATGCCAAAGTGCGCTAGGGCGAATAAGGCCAACTTACTGACGCTATCCAAATCAATAGGGGTGTTCGTCAAGGGTGCCTTCTGTGCCAACCTTATTCTCGCTCTATATCAACCAAGTAGTTGAAAATCTATTTATCATCCCAGCAGATGCACCAATGCTAGGGCAGGAAAAAATTGTAATGCTTCTATGTATGGACGACACCGTCCTAGTCTCGAAAACTCCTAGGTTCCTCCAGACGCTTCTAAATCAATTCAAAGCTTTTTGCGACATGCGAGGCCTAGAGATCAACATAACAAAAACGAAGTATATGACATTAAATCCCCATAAATCATATAGAGGGTGACCGATCCTAGGTGGTGTCCCGTTAGAGAAGGTGGGTAGCTTTGCAAACCTTGGTATCAAAACTTTGGAATATATGTGCTGGAAACCGCATTTAACCAAGGCAAATTTGAAGTACAAAGAAATAGTTGGGGCCTTAAAGAAAGAACACTGCCATTCATACGCCAAACATGTTGCAGCCGCACTTGAGATATATAATTCTAAAGCGGTGAGCTTTGCCTTATATGGGACCAAACTGTGGGGCTTCGAAAGACTGGAAGATCTCACCATGTCAGAGAACAAATTCTTAAGGAGTTTGGTGTCCCTTCCCCGAGCACACCACTCCATCCTCTAAAGCTGGATATGTGCTGCAAATCTGTTGCCGACTTTGCCAAAAGAGCAATGGGCGTATTTTGACTGAGAATAAGAACGACCCCCAAATTGTGCTCTTATGCCACTGCACTTGAGGAAGTTAGTTCTCTGGATAAATGTAATAAGATAGGCTCGATAAAAGGCACTAAACACCTACTAGGAAACATTAGGGTCAAGGGCCAATGGGATACTGCTAACCCCCAAGTGCCGCCCAGCAAAAAACAAGTGAAAGCGCTGTATTGGGACTGGGCAGCCCAGATAGATTCCAGGAACATCACAAGGGTCAGGTTAATAGCCAAATTTATCGATTTCAAAATGACTATGGGCCAGATGTACGACGTGATTTTGCATGCGCAAACGGGTTTGCAAACCCGTTTGCATATGCAAAATCACTGTTGGCCACGTACAATTCCTAAATAGCAAGTCGCAATTTATTTGCGACTCACTATTTAGGAATTGTGAGTCGCAATTAGGAAGGGGCGTTCACTTACTAATTGCGTCCGCAATGCTATGTGTGAATGTTTGAATGTTTTGTGACCGCAACTGCGGTCGCAAAACACTCGGAAATTACCACCCTCTTCAAGAGGGCCACCATCCCTGGGAGGGCTGGCATTCCCAATGGGCTCGCAAATTGCGAGAGGCTCATTAATATTAATGAGCCTTGCAATTTGCAACCCCATTGGGAATCGCAAAACAGTGTAATAACACTGTTGTACATTTCATTTAGCGCCTCGCAATTTGCGACTCGCAGTGAGTCGCAAAGTGCGAGGCGCTAAATGAAAGGGTCGTACATCTGGCCCTATATCCCTGGAAGGCTACCTTGACCTCATCCAGTCACCAACTGACAGAAAATTATATATCCAGTTCAGATTTGGTACACTCCCCCTGAATTCTTTTACAAGCACCTGGTCTGGCAATCAAAAATATTCTAAGTCCTGTCCTAGCTGCTCTGCTCCTAACGAATCACTTTCACATGTCCTTTTCGCCTGCCAGGCGTATTCCTTTTCAAGAGGCTGGTGGCTCACGCCATTATGCAAGCAGTTGGGAACTAGAGAGCATGGCGTGGCCCTGCACATTCTTAAATCTGATGCTAGACCATTGTTTGCCTGCTCACTTGCAAAATGTTAGGGCCACATGTGGGGAATTAGGAGGATAGCACAAAAGCCTCCGTAATCTGCTTTAATAGGACGATTTTAAGTCAGCCCATCCTCTACCAAGTTAGGGAGTTCATAATGAAACTCTCATATGTATAAATATATATACAGGAACTCTAGACAGCATGGCGGACCCTATTGCCTAATTTGTTGCCATAATAGTGGATTTTGCTGCCATTGCTCCCCTTGTTTTGTTGGAAGGCTTTGTTATATAGATTTTAGTTGGATATCAATTTTAACAAATTTTGTGCAAGGGCTGTGCAAATTAATCTGTCTATTTTACATTTTTTTCGAATGCAAAATTGTATATAATGGATTTATAGCACATTGTACTTTTATGGTCAGATTACCGAAGTAAAGTCTTTTAATTGATTGAATATTTAGATACTTTGATCAGTATTTGTGCTTTGAAGCCAGCATTTCTGGAGGTGCTAAAACAACCAGTGTAAGTAGAGGATTAACTTTATATATCTGTGGTGGTAAGATGGTCCTTAGTAAGAACTCCTTAGTTTTTTTTTTGTGTCATTATGGGTAGCTGTGGATTTTGTACCCTAGCTTAGCTGTCACCTAGGGAAATCTGCATTTTTTTTTAAAGTAAACAACCAGGGGAGTACAGGGGTGCATGAGTTGTGTGGCTCTCTCCAGGGTTTTATTACCCAGAATTCCCAGCACAGCTCAAACTTTGCCTAAAAACACATGTCTCTTGCATTTCTGTGAGGAAAAGTTCTGGAATCTGCCGGGAGCCACAAACATCCACTCACCCAGCATTCCCCCAAGTCTCCTGATAAAAATGGTACCTCACTTGTGTGGGTAGGCCTAGTGGCTGTGACAGGAAATGGCCCAAACCTGCACATTTTTGAAAAGTAGCCAACCAGGGGAGTACAGGGGTACATGAATTGGATGGCTCTCTCCTGTTTTTTTACCCAGAATCCCCCGCACGGTTCAATCTTTGCCTAAAAAACACATATCCCTTGCATTTCTGTGAGGGAAAGTCCTGGAATCTGCAGGCAACCACAAATTTCCTACCACCCAGCATGCCCCCAGGTCTACCGATATAAATGCTACCCTTGCAAAAACAGGTCATTTTGTGATAGATAATTTTGATGTCTCCACAATACATTTTGGGCCCTTCCCTGTCGTGGGTACTTGACCCACCCACACAAGTGAGGTAGTACGTTTATCTGGAGACCTGGGGAAACGCTGGGTGGTTGGAAATTTGTGCCGGCCCAGTGATACCACAACTTTCCCGCACAGAAATGTGAGGAAAATGTGATTTTTTCAGCCAAATTTGAGGTTTGCAGGGGATTCTGGGTAAGAATACAATGGGGGATCCATGCAAGCTACACCTCTCGGACTCCCCTGGGTGTCTAGTTTTCAGAAATGTCTGGGTTTGGTAGGTTTCCCTAGATGACGCCAAGCCCAGGACCAAAAACGCAGGTGCCCCCTTGCAAAAACAGGCTGTTTTGTGATAGATAATTTTGATGTCTACACAATACCTTTTGGGCACTTCCCTGTCGCGGACTCTTGGCCCACCCACACAAGTGAGGTACCATTTTTATCAGGAGACTTGGGGGAACGCCGGGTGGAAGAAAGTTTGTGGCTTCCTGCAGATTCCAGAATTTTCCATCACAGAAATGTGAGGAAAATATGTGTTTGTTCAGTGAACCTTTGAGGTTAACAAGTGATTCTGGGTAACAAAACGTAATGAGAGCCACGCAAGTCAGCCCACCCTGGATACCCCTAGGTGTCTAGGTTTAAAAAATGTCCAGGTTGCCTAGGTTTCCATAGGTGCCGGCTGAGTCAGGGTCCAAAATGTAGAGCTAACCACATTGGAAAAAAAAAGGTCAGTTTTCGGTTGAAAAATGCGCTGCGTCCATGCTGTGTTTTGGGCAGTTTCTTGTCTCAGCAACTAGGTTTACCCCCACAAGTGAGGTACCATTTTTATCGGGAGACTTGGGGTAATGCTGTGTGGGAGGAAGTTTGTAGCTCCCCACAGATTCCAGAACTTTCTATCACAGAACTGGGAGGAAAATGTGTTTTTATAGTGAAAGTTTGAGGTTTGCAAGGGATTCTGGGTAGAAAACGTGGTGACAGCCACACAAGTCAGTCTACCCTGGATACCCCTAGGTGTCTAAGTTTCAAAAAGGTACAGGTTGGCTAGGTTTCCATAGGTGCCGGCTGACCTAGGGTTCAAAATGTGGAGCTACCCACATTGGAAAAAAAGGGTCAGTTTTCACTGGAAAAATGTGCTGCAACCATATTGCTTTTTGGGCCATTTCCAGTCCAGGGCACTAGGCCTACCCACAAAAGTGAGGTACCATTTTTATCGGTAGACTGGAATAGTAGAACATTTATTGTTACCAATGGGAATTAGCTGCATTTGTGCCTTTTAAATGTAAGCCTATGTTAAAAAAAAGATGGCATTTTGAAAAATACCCTCCAAATCATACGCTAGTATGGGTACCCACAAATTCAGAAATGTAAAAATAACTACTGCTCCTGAACTCGATATTTTGTGCTCATTTAAAAAATAAATTAGTTTTCGTGATACATATTTTTCACTCTGCCTACTTTGCTATAAGAATTGGTCTATACTCTGCCCTCAATGAAAAACCATTGTATGGTGTAGCTCAGTTGATGGCTCTGGGTACCTTGGGGTCTTAGAGAACCTACAAACCCTGTATATCCCCACAACCACAAGTGTCTAGTGGATGTAATGGTATATTGCTTTTGTCAATCAGTCATCGTGACTAAAAGTTACAGATGAAAATGTTGTCACAGATGTCTCTTTTTTCCTACTCTTTTTCAATACTTCTTTATTTCAACAGTTACTGTCCGTGGGAAAACCTTGAGGGATCTACACATGTAACCCCATGCTGAATTTGGAATTCTATCTACTTTTCAGAAATCTATAGCTTTTCTGGATCACCCATGGGTTGTGCACTGGTACTGAAGGAAGTGACCCGATTACGGTCACCCGGGTCACTCTTGACCTCCTCTAGCCTTCCATTCAATGAAGAGTCGATGACACAGTAGAGAATACAAGCAAACTAGTTTATTCACAAAGTACAGTGCAGTGGAGTCCAAACTGACCAGCCTCCTATGATGGCTGACGAGGGACTGACTCTAGCAAACACAGAGTTACATTATGTAGGTTGCGGAGCCCATAAAGACTCGCCTACTATGGAAAAGTACTGGTAGCTGTCATAATACAATGGGGGTACAGAGCACAAGTTTCAATTCCGCTGCCTGGCACAAGGTATCTACTGCCCAAGGTCGTCTGACATATCCTCCCTACTAGACAGGTGGGAGAAGGCCTCTATGTAACAGAAAAGGCATGCGTTAATGAGCAAGATTCGACATTGGAGAAACGAAACTTACTAAAGGACCATTTCTCGTAAATGATCAAGTAACAGTTTTGATTATAATACAAAATGGCGTCTTCGAGAGCTAAAATGGTGGTGCAGATGTCAACCTACATAACAGAACATCTGCACTTTCTAGTTACGTATGCATACAGCGAGAATATATAATGAATTAGCTATATAAATGCTAACATAATATCAGGTAAAATACGAGTAACATGGTAATAATACATTTCAATTCTAACAGACCCTCCTTTTAGCATTTATAAGCTAATACGGACACCTTTATTCTTGCTATCAGGTAAAGGTCTTTACAATTCTAAAAGTAGAGAACATATAAAGATACAGTTAATAACATATCAGGTGTGGATGTATATACGTATATATGCATAATGGAACATATGGAAGGGAATGACACTAAACATTAGCAGTACAAGTAACATCAGGGACAGAACCTGCAAGAGAAGTGGTTGAACCAAAAACACCCTCATCAATTTGCATAATAGTATCAAACTCCTTTTGAAGTATTAACGTTGCATTAGTGTCATGAACTGAAATCCTTTTGGGAGAGAGATAAGTAGCACAATATCAACAGCATAAGAGAAGACACTGAATCAAAACACAGCAACAAATTAAAAGGAAAATGAAATATATCACCTTTTCTAGAATCCAACCCCAACCACCAAATAAAGACCAACTCCAGTTACCGCTCTCCATTCCTCGAACATTTTCCAAAATATCTAAAATATGTTGAGTGATATTTCTTTCCATATTTGTGATACCGACCACACACTGCTCTCCTATCATTGCGCATGCACCACCTCTCTTAGCTAAAATAAAATCGACCGCATTTCTCGTTTGCTCAGAGTATATGCGCATACTTTCTAACTGGGTGGTGATGTCACGCAAAGCTGCCACTATAGAGTTGGACAAAATCTGCAATTTGCACCCAAAATACTCTCTAGCTCGTTCACCCCTGGCCATGGCAGTGCCACCAAATGTGATAATAGCGGAAAGTATATAACCAAAAGTGATACCATTACTGTAATTGTTGACTTCCAAATCGGTAACTCCCTCACAAAATTCCTTGGTCAACGTTCTTTTCACCCATCTTGTATGTGGTTTACTATACTTGCAGGGTACTCCAAGAGGTAACACCATTCCCAGGGCCACATCCTCCGTGCCGTTGTACATATTAGAATAAGTACCATTTGATAAAAAATAGAAACCTGGGTGTGCATAAAGCGGACCTTGATAATCCAATGGAGCATATCTAGTACTCATGCCTTTCATACTAGGGTCATCCTTTTTTCCTAAACGCAATATATTTTTGTACACTATTGATCCGGAACAATTTAGGTACAAATAAGCATAGGTTCTATTTATTATTGGGCAACATGCAGGGTAAATACCTGCCTCCTGAGTGACTGTCAGATCTTGATAATGCCAACCTGTCAGAGTGACATTTCTTTTATCAATATACAAATTATCGCAATACATTTCAGGCATGCAACCTGGGTACCCTGTCCTTCTGGGTTTTCTATAATACAAACAAGGGCCAGGATATCCCATACCGAATTCACCTTTTGCAACTACAAAATGGGGAGGACGAACATATGTTTAATTCACCAACGATAATGGGTAAGCAGTCCATAAACCTGTAACAGAATCAGTTGGATAACAAGCTGTGTTATCTCCGAAAAACTTCCTGTGCGTATCTAAGAAAACATTACTTCGTATGTCTCTTTTACTACGATCTGAAGAGACAATCCGATATAAAGCACACGATGGTGTATCACCAGAACACTCCAGAACCCAGAACATCCCCCCTCCCACTAATAAGAACAGTATTATGGAAATAACACAGAACACCTTCTTTCTGAGCAACCAATCAAAGCCGAGCTGCCCCGGTCGCAGGGCAACAAAAGGTTGTTCGTTTTCTACAATGGGACGACCAAACAGATACATTTTTACTATGGATTTTACAAATAGAATCACCAGAGAAAGAGACGTCACGTAACGGAACCAATGATGGAAAGGACACAAAAAAGAAAAAATATAAAAACATTGAGAAAAAAATCAATCAGGGTCAGTTACAAGCCTCCCTGGCAGGCTTCTATTGTTCAATCCTCGGTGGTGCTTTTGAGCACTGTACGGTGGAGCCACACTGTTGCAGCTCATCAGCAAATGTTCACTGTCCTCAGGATAGGGCACTCTCCCTCCTTGGAAAATACCCTCAACTTATCCTGTCCTGCGTCACAGGCAGTGCACCAATCTTCTGATCCCTAATCTAATAGGAAAAAGCAGTAACAAGGGGCATTTTGCTAATCTTATCCACGAAGTCCATCCCTGCTACACTCACTTCTCTTTTGGTGCACTATCCTTGCGTCGGGGACGCAAATTGTACCTTACTACTCCAGGCACTGTCTCATCACGAAGAAGAATCTGAAATTCAGGGGGTGTCGGAGATCGAGGCTCAGGCTCCTTTAGGTCAGATGAAGAAGAAGCCTGGGCAGCCCTAATTTCTGGGGGAACTGCCTTGTTCAAAACTGCCTCACTCTCTTCCTCCGTCTGCGCCCAAGTCAGCTGGGAGTCAGAAAAGGGAACAAAACGTGGAACCTTCTCCGTTTCGTGGTCCCCTATCCCCTCGCGAACCCATCCATCATAGGGGAAGGGAAGCGGCACTCGCCGGCAATGAAAGGTATGGACCCAATGCTTACGGCCGTCCACTCTCACTGCCGTCCTTGTCGTGATGAGGACCAAATATGGTCCTTTCCATCTGGGTTCCAAGCTGTCTCGCCTCTGGAAATTCTTAATGAGGACGAAGTCTCCAGGCTGTATGGTGTGCCCGGGCCCCTCTGGTGCTGGAGGCAAAGCTTCATGTATCTGTTGATGAATAGATCGTAGACTTTTAGTGAGGTCATATAAATAATCAACTAACAAAGGATAATTAATTTCAGAAAACGTTTTCGGTCTAGGGACGCCCCACACATTTGAGGGACGGCCAAAGACCACCTCATATAGCGATAATCCAGTTCTAGAATGGGCTGTCATTCTGGTGGACAATAGAGCAAGGGGTAATGCATCTGGCCATTGCAACCCAGTACTTTCCTTAATCTTAGCCAATTTGAGCTTGAGAGTACCATTGTACTTCTCAACTAAACCTGCTGACTGGGGATGATTTGCTGCATGAAATTTTTGCTTGATATGCAGACCATCGCACACCAATGGGATCACTTTTGCATTAAAGTGACTTCCGTTGTCACTCCAAATCAAACGGGGCAAGCCGTAGCGCGGGAAAAACTCCTTAATAAGAGCTTTCGCCGTCACCATGGCTGTGTTTTCTTTCGTTGGGTAGGCCTCAATGCATTTACTAAATGCACAAACAACCACTAGCACATATTTCAAATTATTAACTCGTTGCATCTCAATATAATCCATCTGGAGTACCTCAAAAGGGAGAGAAGGTGGCGCAAAATTACCAGAAGGTGTAGGGGTACCTTTTCCAGGATTGTGCTTCATACAAATCATAGTATTTCACTAGATGAGCAGCAACCTTTGAAATATTGCCATTTTACCACACAGGATCCAATAGCCTACAAATGCCTCTTGTGCTAATATGAGCCGGACCATGTGCCATTGTAACTACGGGAAATACATATGCATCCTGTAACATCCATCTCTGCTTCTCGGTTTTATCAGTCCAGCACCCTTCTTCATCTAAACACCCTGTACTTTCCTGCCACACTGCCAACTCCTCAACTGTTGCCTCGCTCTGTATTTCCCTAACACTCTTTAGTGAATTTTCAAACATGGTAACATCTGGTACGCATCTAGCAGGTCCTGCCACAAACATTTTCATCATGTTTGACCTGGCTGTCTCTTTTGCTATCTGATCTGCAAAGGCATTTCCCTTCCCCACATCATCAGTGATTGCTTTATGGGCACTACACTTCACTATTGCCAATCGTTTGGGAAGGGTCAAAGCTGTCAAAAGCCTTTCTATCAGCGGACCGTTCTGAATCTTCGTACCATGAGAAGTCAAGAATCCTTCCTCTTCCCGGCCGGGGACATCCAAAATTATGGGCCACCCCGAAGGCATACTGGCTGTCAGTGTAGATATTGACAGTCAGTCCTTCACTCAATTCACATACTCGCTAAAGAGCTATCAACTCTGCAGCTTGCGCAGATTGGTAAGGAATACGTAATGTCTCAACTACAGTGTGCAGCGTGGTAATAGCATACGCCGCTGTAGTGGTGCCATCTGACAGTTTAAAACAAGAACCATCGACATATAGTTCCCCTTGTGGGTCAGATAAGGGAACATCAGTCAAGTCTACCCGTCCCTTCGTCTCTTCTTCAGTGCAGAACAAACAATCATGGACATCTATGTCCTCATCTTCCGAAGGGAGGGGTAGTAACGTGGCTGGGTTCAGAATGGCACATCTTTTGATAGTAATATGAGGTGCAAATAAAGTCAATTCATAACCGGTAAGACGAGCACTGGTACGGTGCTGCGTCTTTGTCTTGTTCAAAAGTACATCCACAGCATGGGGTACCATTACTGTGAGATCATGATTAAGAACGAGCCCTGCCGATTGTCGAATAGAGACCGCCGCAGCCACGGCGGCTCTTAAACAACTCGGAAGGGCTCTGGCGACAGGGTCAAGCGTAGCAGAAAAATAAGTACACAGCCTCTGCTTACCTCCAAAGGCTTGTGTTAACACCGAAAGCGCACACCCAGCAGTTTCGTGTACATACAACACGAAAGGCTTCTTATAATCAGGCGTACCAAGCACAGGTGCAGAGCAAAACGCAACTTTTAATTGCTAAAAAGCATGCTGACATTCATGCGTCCAGGGCAAGGGTTCATGCACATCTTTAGTTGTTAAGCGAAGCAAGGGCTGTATTAATAAAGAATAAGCGGGTATCCAGTGTCGACAATACGAGGTGATGCCTATGATAGCACGCACTTCCCTCTGAGTCACAGGGATAGGCATCTTGACAATGGCATCAACTCGTTCAGGTGTTAGCCTCCGACCCTCCTTCGACAGCAGGTGACCTAAATAGGTCAGCTGCTGTTGACAATATTGGAATTTGGAAAGGGACACTTTATGCCCTTTATTTGCCAAATGCTTCAATAATTTAACCGTAGCATCCCGACAACCCTCTTTGGTATCGGAGGATATCAAAATGTCATCCACGTACTGCAGTAATACATTACCTGCTGGAAGAGAGAGAGAATCCAATCGACTTTTCAAAGCTTGACTGTAAATTCTGGGACTTTCAGTGTACCCCTGAGGAGCTCGACAGAATTGGAAGCTCTTACCAGCCAAGGCAAATCCAAAAAGATACCTACTATCTGGATGAATAGGAATACTAAAGAAAGCATTTTTCAAATCAATCACAGAAAAGAATTTGGCTGTGGAAGGAATCATCGTCAAGAGAACAGTAATATCTGGGACCACCGGGAACTGAGGAACTACTATCTTATTAATTTCCCAGAGGTCAATCACAAAACGCTAAACATCAGGATGTGCATCAGGGGAATCCAAAGGTGCCTTCTTAAGAATAGGGAGAATGGGGCTATTGCATACATTCGCTACTGTCTCCTAAACCACCCCCTATTCGAGCAGGTCCTGTTTAGTCTGCATCAAAGCTTGTTCTCCAGCTTGTGATATTTTGTACTGGGGAATACGAGGGAGCACAGCGTTCTCCTTGACCTTTATGGAAATTGGTGGTATCTGCAACAACTCCACATCCGTATCCCCTGTGGCCCACAATGAGGACGGCACATCTTGAAATTCAACAGGAAGTGGCGCATCCTTTGCCAAACACTGTTTTGCACTAACCACATCAGGTCCAATAGTCATGTAAACACCATCCGGTGAACAATAAATGGTAGCATGCAACTTTTTCAACAAATCCAATCCTAATAAATTTTCCCCACAATTCGCCGTTAACAAAAATGGAGAGTCCACAGTAAAAGGACCAACAGTCAAAGCAAGAGGTTTGGAAATGGGGTTCACAACGGGTACGCCTGAAAAACCTACCAGAACATTATTACGGCCAGACAGGGACCAGCAAACGAGAAACAGAGCTATTCATTGCACCTGTATCAACCAAACATTTCTGTGCCGAACCATACAAATCTGCTGTAACATAAGGACCACGCTGATCCACAGAAATTTGGACTGGTCCCTTTCCCTGTCCCTGGCTGTCCTAACCAGAGGACATCCCTGCAGCTTCATCCATATCATAATCATCATGATACTACTGCCTTCCCCGGGGGTCATCAAAATAGTTCTGATCAGAACGACCCCCCGAGGATGCACCTGTTTGAACCTCATCCTGACCAACCTCATAACGGCCCCTTCGACTCGAACCCCACCCTCTAGGTACTGCAATTTTCTGTAACAAATCTGGACACTCGCTTCGCCAATGTCCCTCCTTTTTACAATACGCACACTGATTCGGCCCTAGGGGTGCACCACCTCTACCAGCACCCAGTGACCTCTGAGCCGGACCAGTGCCTCGCCCCCTCCCGGACCCTCTTGCAACCTGCTGTAACAACACCCTCGTTTTCAAATCCTTACTCTTCTTTTCCACCTTGTCCTTTTCCTCATTTTCTCGATGCTCATAGTACTGAGCCATACTCAATATCACCGAAGGGGAAGAGGTAGTCCAAGTGCTCTCAGAAGCCTGCAACCGAGCTGCAATCTGCGGAACCAAATTCGTGACAAACCTGTTGACAAACAAACGAACACCAACTTCAACCGACAAATCCTGCGCACTGAAATCCAAGAACACCCCTTCAAACCGGGTAAAAAAATCAGACACACTCTCCTCTTTCTTTTGACGACATGCCGTCAGCTTATCCCAATCTACTCATCTAGGTGGGATAAGAGAGAATGCATATAAGTAATAACACGACTTGGCAAAGCCAGAATCTCAGCCCTAGGTTCTTCACTTGGCTTTCGCTCCTTATCCCGTGCCTTAATCTCATAACAAGAGCCACCCAATTCCACCCTTTGATCCTGAGTATGCACCTGCCTCCATATATCCACCGGCACCAACAGCCCGAAAAACATCTCAATATCTGCTAGGGTCATAACTGACGAGGAGGCGGCCTCTGTTAACTCCTTATAATACGCCGTAGGGTTTTTCCTGGGATCCGGTAACTGACTCTTAAGAGCTAGCACCTCACTTCTCTTCCACGGGGTATAAACCCACTTTTCCTGAAAATGAGCCACCACCCGTTGTTGAACCACATCTCCCCTCTGGTTACGCTGCTCTGGAATCTCAGGATGAAAAATAGGATGCACCTCCCTCATCGGAAATTGGGACACACTAGTCGGAGTACGATGATGTAATCTTGCTCAATAACCGAGTAGCATCCCAACATTACTAAGAACTTCTGCAGGGGCCATACCAGCTGAATATACACAATCTCGAATGTCATAAATAATTTGAGGCGCTGTGCCTCCAATACACTGTTCCCACAAACCAATCAATGTAGCCGACATATGCTGAAGGGCATGCTGTTTTACAAACGGATCAAAATCTTTCATCACACTCCATATATCCTCCACACTATAAATCGGACTCCGAGCCCATTGTGCAGCCTGATTTGCAACCATCCTTTTCTCCTCTTCACCTACATCAGATCGAATCAATACCCGCTCCATTCGCTCCTGTGCTGCCGCCCAATTCCCTCCATCCGACCCTCGCGCCGATGTCCCAACACTAGACAACACTACAGATGAAATATCTGGGGAAGACACAAGGGATACAGACGCAGGTGACAGTATCAGCAATGACTCTGTAGTAGGTGTAAGAGAAAGAGGAGAAACATGTACAGAAACAGTAGACACTGCAAGGGTGCCTGCAGTCACCACACTCGCAGGTTGCGACACCGGAGAGGAGACAGATAAGGCTGGAGCCGAAGCCGTTGTGTCTGCAGAAAGACCAGAGGAAGGCGGAGGAACAACGGAAGACTGAGACGATGGAACAACAGGATATATTCTCTGCGGGGCATAGGGAGGTAGGGGGCGAGTTTCCAGCAGATCCTCCACAAAAGGATCCTCATCCTCTCGAACATAAGACTTATTGCATTGTAATCGAAACTTCCTATCTGCACACTCAATACCCTTTTCTGTTTGTTCTTTATCATAAGCTACAGCTTTCTGAACCACTGTTTGCATTGCCTTCTTCCTAGACTCCTTCTCGGCTCGTATACGCCTCTGCTTAGCTTCCTTCTGCCATACCTGCAAAGTGTCAAACATCGACTGTCTACTTCTTATAGCGAATAATTTGTCCTGCAAATAGTTCAATTTTTGTTCATCAAAAGTACCATCCAGTGGCCACTGAAGCTCAGTATTGTCCCTCGTATACTTATGCCGCAATGTACGAAATATAATAGGGCCAATACCGTGCTTCACATACACCTCAAAACTCGGAGTGCCATCTGGAGGCGCAGGCTGCCGTTCCTCCAGCCGATGCTCAACAGAGCAAAAGCGACACCCCAGGCACCACACTTTACTCCAACAAGGCATCCTAGCATCAGACGCATTCACTAGCCACTCAATCAACACACACACACACGCAATAAAAACACACACACACAAACAAAAGAGCTCTCAAAAGCAGTCCTCAGACTGAGCCAAGACAAGTCAGTCCTCAGACTGCACCAAGACAAGATAGGCTCTAGCCCCAGGCCTTCATCAAGAATAAGCCAAATTCAACAAGCGGCCTGGCAGAACATTCACAAACGCTCCGTATCACAAGGGTCCACAGACCCACCAAGTTAATCAAGACAGCGCCGCTCTTACCAGAAATCACAATGAACTCACCTGGTGCACACAGGTCAAACAAGATTATTCTCCACTGCCGACTCTTCGGACCAAACGGTCAGATCCAAGGGTTTCACCTTCTCAGGACCCCAGCCGAGATGACCACTAGACGAGGAGCCGCCCGATCAGACAGGCGGGGCAGCCACGAGTACCAGGCTCTATCATATGGGGATCCCCGATCCGCCCATCCGACCCACACAACCCCGACCCCACAACCCGACTATGGGCGGGATGGGCCATCTGGTGGAGTCCCTGTTCGGGCGCCAACTGAAGGAAGTGACCCGATTAGGGTCACCCGGGTCACTCTCGACCTTCTCTAGCCTTCCATTCAATGAAGAGTCAATGACGCAGTAGAGAATACAAGCAAACTAGTTTATTCACAAAGTACACTGCAGCGGAGTCTAATCTGACCAGCCTCCTATGATGGCTGACGAGGGACTGACTCTAGCAAACACAGAGTTACATAATGTAGGTTGCGGAGCCCACAAAGACCCGCCTTCTATGGAAAAGTACTGGTAGCCGTCATAATACAATGGGGGTACAGAGCACAAGTTTCAATTCCGCTGCCTGGCACAAGCTATCTACTGCCCAAGGTCGTCTGACATGTCCTCCCTACTAGACAGGTGGGAGAAGGCCTCTATGTAACAGAAAAGGCATGCGTTAATGAGCAAGATTCGACATTGGAGAAACGAAACTTACCAAGGACCATTTTTCGTAAATGATCTAGTAACAGTTTCGATTATTTTACAAAATGGCGTCTTCGAGAGCTAAAATGGTGGTGCAGATGTCTACCTAACTAACGTAACATCTGCACTTTCTAGTTACGTATGCATACAGCGAGAATATATAATGAATTAGCTATATAAATGCTAACATAATATCAGGTAAAATACGAGTAATATGGTAATAATACATTTCAATTCTAACAGTACTCACCACAAACTGGAAGTAGGTCGAGAGCACAAAAAATATGTACAATAAGCTACCTCTTAGAAAAATGCTAAAACTGTAGTACAAAATTTGGTTTTCTGATTCAGCTCTGCATGTTCCTGAAAGCTGGGAAGATGGTGACTTTAGTACAGTAAACCGTTTGTGAATGCCATTTTTAGGAAGCAAAACAGACACTTTTATCTGATGCACTATTCCCCTATTTTTCTTTTAAAAACTCAAACTTTTGCAATATTTTTCTCATTTTCTCGGTCCGCTCCAGGGAAATCCACAAACCCTGGGTACCTTTAGAATCCTCAGGATCTTGGAAAAAATAGGACGCAAATTTGGCATGGATACCTTATCTGGAAGATTATGGAGCCCTAAGCGCAAACTACCCCATATAGCCAAAAAAGGGATTTGCACGGGGGAGAAGCAATTAAGGGGTTAAGATAAATGAGTAACAACAGTGATTTGTTATAAATAATTAATTTTGGAAATGTTTCAATTCTGAATCTGTGAATTAAATCATTAAATAGTATTGAGGGCTGTGGATGGAGTTTTCGCCTTCAGTTATGTGCACTTTATGTTAGATATGTATGCCCATTTTCTCTGCATATCTCGTCCATCTGCACATCTTCAACCGCCTCTCTTTCCTCTTTAACACTCTTATCATTCTTTTCCCGAATGCACCTCTTCGCATCTCCCTCACTTCTCCACTTCCAAACATATACTGCACTCACTCACATTTAAGCAATTTATTTCCTTTTCCCATGTAAATATTTTGACATTTGTGTGCCCCTTTCACACACATTTCCACAAAATTGCAATGAAAACTGGACTACATGACCATTGTTCTGTGTGCTCTGTAGAGAGGCCAACCATTTGACAGGCACTTTGATTTGGCTTCACCCTCAGATCTCTCAATCAAAGTCGTCATAAATACCTGGCACGGCTCAAAGTATGCATTATGCAAAAGTAATAAGGTGCACAGAAAAAGATACAGAAACGCAACATGATAAAATAGCTAACAATCTTACGAAATGCAAAATTAAGTAAAACGTGAAATAAAAGAAGAACTAAATCGTTGAAATGCATTGCCTTAATGTTTTTTACATTCATGTTTGTAAATCAATCCATGTTTTTGGCATTAATATTAAGGGCATGAAGATAGAGCCAGTTTTATTGCCATACAGCAAATAACTGTCTTTACTATAAGCACATATGCTTTGTGCTTGACTCGGATATTTGGATTAACTTTGCAAGGGAACAAAAACCCTGCTCGTCTTTTGGATCAATTCGTGTGGGATCAAGTACAGCAGTTCTACTTCTAAAGTGGGCAGCGATGTGCCGCCAGGTCCTGGGGTGTCACAGTGGGTGAGGTTAAGGTGACCAGGGCTCACAGCACAATATGCATAACACAAGATTAGCATTATAACACTTACCATTACAGAGGACAAGGCACCAAAACACACGTTTGCATCCACTCCTACATGTGACGAAAGGGAAAGGGTGGGACTTATACCTGTGAATGACAGATGGTTACCCTCACACTCACACAGGGACGGAGACTCCGACGCCTGAAATTGTGATGCTGAAAGCGTCACTGGCCTACAGTGGATACTACCATAGACTACAATGGCAATAAAGGGCTTTAGAACTGTAAGCCCTGTGTCATGCGTCACAGTTCAGAAAGTTGATTTACTGCCTGGATTCCGTCTCCTGCTTCAGAGCGAGGCGATGCAGGTAGCGATCTATTTAATAGTTTACAGGAATGTGTAGATATTTCAGTGGGGTGCAGCCCAGAGTCCTAATGGAGAAACCACCCCTGCTGTTCTATGGTAAGTGTTAGACCTGACAGCCTTAGGATGGTCTTCCCCCAACTTTTTGCCTACCTCCGTCGTCGTTTTTGCTGGCTTTAGGACTCTGTATACCTTACCACTGCTAATCAGTCCTAAAGTGCTGGTGCTCTCTCCCCTAAATATGGTTACATTGGCTTAAACCCAATTGGCATATTTAATGTGCTTATAAGTCTCTTGTAAAGTGCACTACATGTGCCCAGGGCTTGTAAATTAAATGCTACTAGTGGACCTGCAGCAATCATTGTGCCACCCACTTAAGGAGCCCTCTAAACATGGCTCAGACCTGCCATTGCAGAGGCTGTATGTGCAGTTTACACTGCCACTTTGACTTGGCAAGATAACCCTCTTGCCAGGCCTGAACCTTTCCTTTTTAAACATATAACTCACCCCCAAGGTATCCCTGTGTAACCCACGGGGTGCGGAGCAATGTATTTAAAAGGCAGGACATGCATTTTTAAGTTTTGCATGTCTTGGTAGTGAAAAACCCCTAATTTCGTTTTCACTACTGCAAGGCCTATCTCTCCCAGCAGGGCGCTACGTCTTTTTAGCCCTTCACCACAGGGGGGAGCTTGCGGAGCACTGTGTGTGGCGTGCGGGTGCCTGTGCTGCTCCCCAGGGCTCCATGGTTCAGCACACTATCGGGGGCAGCACGGACGGCTGGGATCCCCTGGGGGCCACCCAATGCTGGAGGGCTGGTGAGTGAGCCACGGTGCGCAATATCATGGGGTGACAGTCTCCCACCACAGAGCACTGGCCTTAACAAATTGGAGGTGGCCACAAACTTTGAGGACCAGCGGGTGACCCATGGAACCCCCCCCAACCCCACCTCCCCACTGAGGTTGCTGCGCTGCTGTTGCTGCGGGCCAGACTGCCTGGAGGCCCTGTGGGAGAATTCGCCCGCACTGGGAACTGAGGGTTAAAAGAGACGGCTTAGACTCATGCTAATGCGGGCCGGGCGGATGACCCCGGGCATGGAGTGGTGAGAGCGGCGCTCCCTCTGACCCCGCCTAGAGCACACTTACACGCCGACGCAGCGGGCAGGTGTGGGGCGCCAGCTGAGTCAAGTGTGGCCTCAGACCAGGAAGCAGTGCAGGCCGCCGCCACCTGGGGACTTTCCTGCCTGACTTTAACACATGGCGGGGACCCTACTCGAGGGTACTTCGAGATGGAGCTCCATCCCATTGCGGCACAGGGAGTGCGAACAAGCGCAAGGTGTGGCAGGGGCCCGTTGGCTCACTGAAGATTGTGAGGTGGAGTGTCGTGGAGCACAACTGCATGTGCTGACCTGGCCCAGCAGGCAAACACAACCAGGGGTCAGGCCAATAAAGCAAGTGCTGGCATACGGAGCCTAGCGGGCGCTTCCCATCAAACACGACGCAGGGAGAGAGTACGCCGCTACCCCTATCGCACTCCTTGAACTAGCAGAGTCTGGAGATAACAAGGCGCGAAACCCAAAGAAACCCATCATCTACACGCGCTTACACCCGTGGGCAGACTGCTGAATATGCGGGCACTCTCACTGATTGGTCTCCCATAGAGGGCCCCAATTGCCTGGAATGGACAGTGACAACACACGGCTGGGTTAGCGGCTGAGGTCTGCTGGTGTCCCGGGTGGCGGCCACCGCAGGCACGAGCTTGCATAGTCGAGAACTGCAATAGGGGATCGCACTCCTCGGCGCCTCTGCCAACTTTGCCCCTTGCTATGCCACGTTCTAAGGCAACCAAAGACAATCCGGTGATGTCTCTTTGGAATAAGACCCCTCAGCCAGAAGTGGCAATGCATTCCACAACCCCGACACATGCGTCGGCGGGGGAGCCCTCAGCGCCGATCACCCAAGGGGATATGGACCTCTTTCTACAAGAGATACGGACTGACATTTCCTCACTTTAAGAAGAGTTCAAATCGGGCCTTCGCGACATCCGGAGAGAGATGTCTGAAATTCGAGATAGAGTGGATGATCTAGAGCGGATGGTCGACGCCAGATCAGAGGATCAGGAGATGTTGTGGAGACGCATCAACGCATTGGAGGACCAACAAATTGAGCTCCAACCCAAACAAGAAGACCTAGAAAATAGGAGTCTCCGCAACAACATCCGCATACAGGGGGTCCCAGTGGGCGCCGAAGGCACGGACATCATGACGTTCACAGCAGAACTCCTGCAGGTGGCCCGGGGTGACAAGGACGCATCCCCACCCGCCTTAGATCGGGCTCACCGAGTTGCCGCGAGGGCGGGCCGCATAGACAGTGGACCCGATATCCTAACCAGAGTGCATTTTTTTACAGAAAAGGAAGCAATCATGCAGGCGGCTAGGGGCAAGTCAGAGATTAAATTTCAAGGGCACATGATCCAGCTTTATCAGGATCTCTCCCCTGTCACTCTCCGTGAACGCAGTGACTTCAAACCTATCACCGACAAGCTGTGCGCCCAAGGTATCCGCTATCAGTCAGGCCACCCCTTTGCACTCCTGTTTCAGTGGGAGGGTAGGTGCCGCTCCCTACACTTGCTGGCAGAGGCCAAAGCACTACTGGGATTACCGGACGACCCCCGGAGGAAGAGGCTCCACCCCACCCGGCTCCTCAAGACGTGATCTTAAGCCTCGGTGGGCCACGGTCCCTTAGCGACACTCGAACAGACAATGCGCAGAGCTAACATCCCAAGATGCAAAAATTGACATTATCAATCATCTGCGCACTCTCAGCAGGGGCACCTCCCCTGTCCACTCGACTGCTGACTCTGTCTGAACGCGCTACAACCTAAAGGTGGCCACAAGTGGGACACACAGAATTTGTCACTCCGAGCTCCTCTCTTTGAACTATCACTTGTATCGGTGGGCCCCCGGGGAGACGGGGGACCTTGATGACCGGGTTCCGTTGCCCCTCCTGCGAGGCCGATGGCCACCCTCCACAGACTTTTTCTTCTAGAGGGTGACTCCACCAGCAGGATTGGAGCACTTTGGAGCCGATCTCTGCATCTTGAAAAAGTTCTAGTTAGACCCTGTTGGTCCCCTGCTGTTTTCTGTGGTATTTTATTTTTTCTTGCATGTTGTACACGGAGTTACACTGAGCAACGGCGAGGGAACACTTGTTGTCATAGAAGGTTGGGGGGGATGGGACTGGGCATGGCGAATAACACCCAGTCCTGGGATAGCCCTACCACAGAGGAACAAACATGGGGGGCAAATGAGCAGGGCCTAACCGCCGCTAGGCCAGGGGGCGTAGGAAGCTGGAACATCCTTTTCCATACTGTTCAGCCTGCACATCTTCGTCCCACTCCCAGCCCACCCAACCAACACCTTCAGTGCACACGTCATCCCCACACACACCATGGGTTATCCTAAGCTGCTCTCCCTCAACGTACGGAGCTTAAATTCCCTGAACAAGCGGAAACAAATCTGGCGTTATGTGTTGCAACATGATCCAGATGTTCTAATGCTTCAAGAGACCCATTTGGTAAAGGCCAACCTACACCGCATGACACACTCGAAATACCCCAAGTGACACTGGGCATACACAACCGCTAAAACTTTGGAAGTGGGCATCCTCTGTAAAGCCAGCTTTTATACCTCTGTAGTCAAAGAAACCCCGGAAAGGGAGGGTTGTTACTTGCTTCTCCAACCTCTTCTAGGGCAACAAAAACTGTCACTGCTCAATCTGTACGCCCGAACTCTTCACAAGACACGTATATCCGACATATCATGCAGAAGCAACTGGAGGGGGTGGGGGGATTATATAATAGTTTGTGGGGACTTTAACTTGGTCTGGGACCCTTCCCTAGATAGAAGTAGCGCGACATACCAGACCACAGGGGCTATGTCCGCGAGCCTTATGAGGGACATTGAGGATTGTGGGTTGATCAACGCATGGCGTTATAAACATCCAGGGGCGAGGGACTACTCTTTTTACTCTCATGTACACGCCTACTATTCTCACATAGATTATGCCTTTGTCAACCCCTCTATCCTCCGCCGCCGCCTTCATACGGGGGAGCTCTCAGACATTTTTATCTCTGATCACGCACATCTGGAGCTCGCTTGGGATACGGGTCCGTCCCACCCTGAGCATATCCCGCGCTGGCGTCTACCCCCGCATCTTCTGCACGATCCAGTGGACATAGAAGAGATACGTAAGGGAGTCACTGATTATTTCTGCCTTAATGCGCTACCTGAGACCTCCTTTCACACACTTTGGGATGGGTTTGAGGCTACCATGAGGGGCACAATAATGTCAATTACAATAGCATGGGGAAGGGAGGCGAAGCTGGTAGAATCCAACCTTACAGCTGAGATTAAACAGCTGGAGCGCGTGGACAAGGCAGCCCCCACCCGAAGAATCAAAAGGCAATTAGCATTGTTGCGCAGTCAGTTACGTGCCCAACGTACAGGTAAAGCAGAGCGTACTCTTCTGTCCCTACGTCAGAAATATTATGAGGGTGGCGACAAAGTCGGCAAGATCCTGGCCCGTAAAGTGCGACATATGCGCGTCAAGTCACACATTGCCAAAATAAAAGTAGGGAGCACAGGCTGGGCGACTGCAGAGAAAGACAAAAGCTAGGCTTTCCGGACCTATTATCAGCAATTGTATTCCGGTGACGCTCCCTCCCCCACAAGACTACATTCATTCCTCTCGGAATGTGACTGGGAGCCCCTACCTCCATACCACTCTACCCTCCTAGACGGCCCAATCACGGCAGAATATCGTCAGGATGCAGTTTGGGCTCTCCCCTTAGGCAATGCTCCCAGACCAGACAGGCTTCTGGTACTTTTTTACCACCTATTTCTTCCCCAGCTGCAAGAACACCTCCTACGCCTGTTTAACTCTTTCTCACAAGACACTGGTCTCCCCACCACAATGGCAATGACGGAAATCTCTCTCATACCTAAAGTGCGGAAAGACCCGGCACAATGCTCCTCATACCGCCCAATAGCCCTTCTCCAGCACGGATGCCAAGCTTTTTACTAAAATATTAGCTACCCGCTTCGACCCATACCTTCCTGGCCTTACCAATCTCGATCAGGTGGGTTTTATTCGCCAACGACAAGGGGCTAACAACGTCCGGCGTATGACTCATTTAGTAGAAAAAACACTCCAACTTGATATTGCCGCTTGTCTTCTCTCGCTTGACGCAGAGAAGGCATTTGACAGGGTGGACTGGACATACCTTCAGGCAGATTTTAGCAAAATAGGCCTCGGACAGGTCTTTATTACTAAAATCATGGCATCGTACACAGCGCCGACAGCCTACATCCGGGTGAACGGGAGGGCCACGAGTCTGATCTCTCTACACGAGGCACACTGCAGGGATGCCCACTCTCACCCCTGCTGTTTGCGCTGGCAGTTGAACCCTTCGCTATCCGCGTACGTGACTCAGATGGGATTGAGGGCATAGCCTTTGGCGGCCAGGTGCATAAAATTAACCTGTTTGCAGATGACCTCCTTCTCACCCTCACTCAGCCCGCCATCTCGCTTCCTAAAGTGGTAGAACACCTGCAGACCTTTGAAGCTGTCTTGGGCTTCAAGATTAACATGACCAAGTCGTTCATCCTCAACCATAACATTCTGTCCCCAGAGGTGCAAGCATTGCAGAGTATAGTCCCCTTTCAGTGGTCGTCGGATTCTATCAGGTACCTGGGCCTCCAAATCACCCCCTCCCTCACCACATGGTCCCATGTTAACTGGTCACTTCTTCGTCGCTCGATTCTGACGGACCTACAGAGGTGGAAGTCTCTGTATATCTCCTGGCTGGGGCTTGTGAACGCCATTAAAATGAACATCCTCTCATGAGTCCTGTATATTTTCCAGACACTGCCCACAGCGATCCCGCAGGAGGACATCCTCCGCCTCCAGAAGGACCTGCGCGCCTTTATATGGAATGGGTAAACAGCCTCGCATAGCCCACTCACTACTGATGTGACCGCGTGACAGAGGGGGGTTGGCGTGCCCAAACCTGTTCGAATATTATTGGGCGGCACATTCGAGATATATCTTCGAGTAGGTTGTGCGCGAAAGTGAAAAGCACTGGTTTCACAGGGACCGGGCGGTGGCGTGTCGGCCCCTGTGGGACCTTGCCTGGCTGCCTAAGCGAGCCCGTCCGCGTAGCACTTACATCGCAACCCCGACCAAGACGGTATTAGAAATTTGGGATAGAATAGCCCTGAAGAAGGGGCTCACTACTTTCCTATCCCCTAATACGCCCATACCGCACAACCCTGACTTCCCCCCGGGCCTGTCGATGTCCGCATTTCGTAACTGGGTGAATGGAGACTGCCGGACCCTAAGGGACCTTTTCCCGGGAGATACCATGAAGTCCTTGGAGGAATGTAGGAAGGAATTTGCCCTACCGGCCACCATACGGCTCCAATACCTCCAGCTGCAGCACTGGGCATTGCACCCAGGGGTACATGCAGCGGCTGTTGACCCATCACTGTTTTCGAGAAATTAGTACGCGCCTCCGATGGCACTAGGGGACAGATCTCTAAAACTTACCAGGTCTTGGAACACTCAGCCCCCAGCTGCACCCATAGCTATCAAACCGCCTGGCATGATGCTACCCCCGGGGGAATAACTAACAAACAGTGGAAAAAACTGTGGCGAGACATCCCTAAAACCTACCGCAGCCTCTCCTCCCGCGAGACTGCGTATAAACTGATGTTCCAATGGTATCATACGCCTGCCCGTCTAGCTGCTATTTACCGCACTATTCCAGCGTATGCTGGCGCTGTGGACAGGAGGAGGTCCTGGGACATATTAAGGGCATCATAGGTTTCCTGCTGCCCCGGCTTCATCACATGATTGTCTTAGGCATACGCCCCCCTGGCATTACCGCTATGACACACGCTGATTGGGCGTTGGTAAGCCATTTATTATTAGCTGCGCGACAACTCATAGCATACGCCTGGAAGCAAACATCGCCCCCCTCCGTGGCACAGTAGTTTTCTAGGGTATGGCACCTTCTGGCAATGGAACGGATGTCACATAGCTTAGCTCATACGGACAAGAAGTTCCAGCGTATATTGCATCCTCTGATACACTACCTTATGCGCATCGAATTTAAATGCTTCAACCCTCCAAAGCTCAGGGTGCTCGAACTCTTTGGCCCCGAATGACACACAACTTTTCTCAGTCCTCCTGGAATCCGCCATGCTCCATGGGTTCTAGACCACAACCCCCCCATGTACTGCGCGCCAAGGCATCCCTTCAACTCCTTCACTCAACGTGTTTTATGACCTGCATGAACCTTATTTATTTGATGTTTGTTTAGTTTTAAAACAACACTGCTACCCTGGGCTTAGATGCTAACACACATGGGGCCGCTCTGCTATCATCGACAGAGCACCCACTAACAATCCCATGGGCGGGTGATAGAAAGGGGAACAGACAATAGGGTTATCGCGCAGATCAGGCCTATTTCTTAACACTATAACCAGCCCCAAGGGAAAGTGATGTACACACAAGTAGCTCTATCTATTACAATAATGAATCACTAAAAGCAACAGTTGTGCAGATCTCCCCCGGTGGAGCACCAGTGATAGCCGTTAACGCAAATTGAACGCGGCCGGCCCGCTGTGGTTGTAGGCGACTTGCTGTGTAGTTACGTAAGCTATGATTTTGTTTCATTTGATATAGACACGCAGCCGGCTCGACCAGGGTTGTAGGCGATACGCTGTGTTTCATAACGGCTGTTTTGATGACAACAATAAAAACTTTAAAATAGAAAAAAAAAGGCACAACTGGGAATAAGTACTAGACCTTTTCCACAATGACTTGAGTACACTTCTGGACCTGTTACTACTCTGCCAGGAACACAAGCTGCTAGACTGCTGCTTTGCTGGACTTCTGCCTTGCCGTGCTCTTGCCTTGGTGAGCTGCCTTGCTACCTGCTGTTCTCCTGCCTGGGTGAGAAGGACTAGACCTGCATCACTCGAACCCAGAGTGACTCCAAGGGCTTGCTGGCTTGCTTCCTGTTATAAGTCTGAGGGATATCAAAGACTTCAACTATCTGCATCTGGACTCTAAATGCTGTGAGTCTGCCCTGCCAAGTGGTGCCACCCCAGTCCTGTACCCTTGGAAGTGAGGCCTAAGGTGCTTCTACAACCAGGACTCACGCATTATCTTCGGAACTAGTGTAACTTCGCCTTTGCGTGGGTTGGAACTGATGCATCTTCATTTTTGTGTGGATCGGAACCGGCGCATCCATGTCAAACCGTGGACAGGAGCCGAGGCATCGCACTTGGAACCAGCGCATCGACTTCAGGATCAAGGCATCGCCTGCTACGCGAGCAGTAGTCGCACATCGCCTTCGGAACCAGCACCTCGCACTCGGAACCGGTGCATCACTGCCATTGCATGGAAAATCTCGCCGCATCTCGCCCACAGCATGGCTCGACACAACGCATTTCTTCAGTTGCACCTCGCATCTTCTGCAATGTCGACGCAAACCCAGATCAAGGTACTTTGGCTCAGCGGGCCCAAGCGGCCCCAAGCGGGTCCCTGTTTCTGGCCCATGCTCCAACGTGGTTGGTCTGAACGTTTGACTTTGCTCCGGTCCAGTGTGACCAGATATTCCATTTAACCGCTTATTGCTTCTAAGCGCTATTTTACATTTATATTTTAAAGTGTATATCTTGACTTCTACTGGTTGAATTTTTGTCATTTTGGTCTTGTTTTATTTATAGAATCATAATCTATTTTTCTAACCTGGTGTGGAGTCTTTTTGTGATGTTTTTACTGTGTTACTGGGTGAAGTGTTGCACAAATACTTTACACATTGCCTCTTACGTTAAGCCTGCCTGCTCTGTGCCAAGCTACCAGAGGGTGAGAACAGGATAATTTAGTGTGTGACTTACCCTGACTAGGATTGTGCTTCCTGCTTGGACAGGATGCATACCACTGCCAAACAGAAACCCTATTTCTAGCACTGGTGATCAGCGGTGAGGATAGGACTTGTGTTTGTGCAGTGCCATACAGTAAATAGTTGTACACTACCCATCCACATCCAAAACCATTTCGATTTTATTTTCCTTCCTCCCTGATTTGCATTTCTTTGATTTTTTCTTCTACACCATGTCTCTGCTTGCTGGTCTACATTTGGAGCCATAGAATTTGAGCTGGCGAATTTAGACAACTACATAGTGGTCCAGCTTAAAGGTTTTTGCAAAGGAAATGGGAGTTCCTGCCAAGGGTGCCACCAAGAAGGAAGAATTTCAAAAGACGCTGAGGGCTTAGGCAGAATCCCACTCCAAGGAGAGTGATGGGTTGAAGGAGTCTGAGAATGGCTCTTCTGCTGAATCACCTGCAGTAGTGGAGGGTGCAACCCTGAATTTAAGCGCCTTGTGAGAGCAGAAAGCAGTGTCTCTTCCCGTGGCCTATCCCCAGAGGAGCTGAGGGATCTGAGGGAGAGGAGTGAGGCGAGAGAATTCAAGCTGCAGAGACAAAGGCTGAATGGGAGCCCAAGCAGGCTGAGAGGGCCTCGGAGGGAAAGAAGGCTGAAAGGGCCTTGGAGGAGAAAAGGTTGTTGTTAGCTCATGATAGGAACTTAAAAGAGCTGGATATCCAAGCCAGACAGGTGGAGTCCAGCAGTGATGGTGGCAGCATACATGCAGTACCTGAAGCAGACAAGAGGGTTCGTATACCTAAGGACTTAGGGCATAGTTATGTGGTGGGAGATGACATTGATAAGTGGTTTTCTGCTTATGAGGTTGCACAGAAGGTACAGGGTTCCCAGGGAGTACTGGGTGGGGTGGTCTGTGGAAACACATTCCAACACTTGAGAGGGACACACTTCTTAAATTAGAGGTTGGGGACCAAACCAAGTACACCCCTTTGAAGACCATTTTGATTGCCAAGTTTGGGCTGACTAGCGAAAGTATCGCCAAAGATTCAGGGACAGCCAGAAGCTCCCCAACCAGTACTGGGTAGATTTTGTTGATTACTCCAGGCACTGAATGGCTGGGTGAGGAGCAGCAAGGTTAGTGTTTTAGTGGGTTGTACCATTTAATCATGAGAGAGCACATGCTCAGTATCTGTTTTCTAGAGTTGCGCCAGCACCTAGTGGACAGCAAGCTGACTGACTCCAGGAAGCTTTCTGAGGAGGTGAGCCTCCGGGCTAGCACCAGAGTGTCCAAAAAGGTATCTGGGGAGGACACCCACAAAGGTGGTCAGGGTTCCCAACTGAAGAAAGAGGGTGGAGAAAAACTTAAAAACAAGGAGCTCTCAAAAGGCCCCCAAAAAAATTCCCAAGGGAGTAGTGGTAACCAGGCCCAGTCTGATCCTAAAAAGAAGGGGTTATTTGACCATAAGACAGAGAGGTTTGTACTCCAATGTACAGAGTGCTACAAAAATGGGTACAACAAGGGTGATGCCAAATGTCCCAAAAGGGCACAGCCCCCCATCGGTGGGCAGACACCAGGGTTGGCGAGTGTAGCACTCTTCTTTACGCAGACAATGTAATCTTGTGGGATCTAGCCCCGATAGGTTTTCAAAGACGTCTTTAGGAAAAAACGCGGAGGAACACTTTTTAAAAATAAACACTTTTAAGAGTAAAGTTATGATTTTTAAAAGGAATGGGGTTAGGCAAAACCTGAACTGGTTTTTGGTGAATGCCAAGATGGAAGTAGTGCAGCTTTACTCTTATCTTGGTAGGATCTTTTCAAGTAATATCATGTAAGCCATTGTAAAAATAAGTCTTTGTCCCAGGACTCTGCCATCCACAGATTGTATTAGTGTTGTGGGAAAAGGCACTTTGTACACGTCCTATCAGTTTACAAGACAAAAATTCCACCCACATTGAATTATGCCTGTGAAGTGATAGACGTGCGGCATTGGTCTTTTTTCGAGTTAGGAGAGGGACGCACATGGTGCCAAATTTGTAATTTTAATTCCTTGGCTTCCCTACCCACTCTTCGACTTTAATTTGGGTTACCCTCCATGGTTGTGCTCACTATGGCAGCTGTTCTGAGGTGGGGGAACAGTTTCCTGGGTAGCGAAATAGGTTCTATTCGAGCCGCATTAAAGCTCGAAATTTTCCTTAGCATGAAAGAAAGAAGTGCATATTATGCGACCTTTATAAGAACATTGGAAATGTTTGAGATTGTCCAGAGTGGGATTGACCATTTCAAAAACCTTTTTTTTAACGCCTTCGCTGCGAGCGGAATTCCAGCCAAGTGCTGGACATTCCAATCGCGGGCCTGGTCGTGACGAGCTCAGCTTGTCATGCGCACAGCCCGACCGCACAGCATGACGAGCTGAGCTCGTCATGAGCAAGGTAGGGGTTAAAACTTGATAAAAAAATCATTGCACATAGTGAGTAGCAAAAGGGATATTTCGCTTTGCTTACAGTATGCAAAGAATGAGATTATAATAGAAAGTAGCATTTGTAAAAAAAAACAATCCTGTTTCCTATAGAATCTTCCACGTGGTGTACGGAGAATTATGCTGTTACTAAGGTTAAGCTTGCTACCTCTATGAGTTATCACAGGAACTTGGGAAGGTATTCCGAAGGATGAAAGGCTCTGTGATCTTTGCCTCAACCATGTTCAAGACTTACTGTGATTTCGTATTCTCATACCTTCATTCTGCACGTCGCCACTTTCTTAGACTGATCTTCTTGAAACATAATATAACTTCGGCAGTTGAAGCCTGTCAAAGTTTATTCGCTCCCCCAACTGAAATGGCTTGCGCGAAATGATTTACATTTTTTAAATGTTTTTTAAATGTGTTTTAATTTCTCATGCACATGTGCAATAGTACTTTGTACCTTATTTGATTTGCAGAGAATCACAAATTGTATTATGCAATCGCATGTTCTACTAGCACTTTTTATGCTGAATGTATGAATCATATATTTGTATTACTGCACTTCATTATTTAACTAGACAGAAATGTATATTTTCTTCTTGCAGTTATTTGTCCTTATAGCACTTTATCTGCCTTAATTAGATTGTTTTGCATATTTGTATTGGTGAGGCCTATTGCATTTTAATATCAAGTGTACTTTATTTCGTACTGTTCTTGCGCATTTATTCATTATTTGCCTTAAATTTGATTGATTTGCGCGTTTGCACTATTTAGGCCTATCAATTTAGAATAGAGTGTACTGTATTTTGTACTGGTAGTGCGTACTGCACATTATAAGGTTCAGTATTTTTATGATGGAGCGTATGGCACTATATTTTTGACCCGTGCAGATTTAAGATTTTTGTTGGATATGTACATGTATTTTTAGATTCTAATATTGAATGGTACATCCCACTACTGTAGTTATATGTTATAGGGTTTGTGCATTATACGTGTTGGTCACAAATTCCGATCCTAAGAGCCTGGAGAGAAGAGGTAATTCCACTGGCTCCCTTTGCCATCCAAAGCTATCTTAAAAACCAGCGGCATCATTGAAAGAGCCATCACAACCTGCACCCCTTCCTATCTGGCTGACAAGCTCACCATTTATGGTGGCTCTTAGCACGCTCATAGCCAGAACACCATCAGACTGGAGACAAAGAAGTGTAAAAACTTTTTTTTTTTTTAAAAAGCAATGTGCCTTTTCCATATATGTACAAAGGATCTGGAACAACACTCGGTGCCCATTCAGACCACCCCAACCCTGCTCTAATTCAGGAAAGCGTTTTAGGCACACCTCTTTAAAGAACACTACAAAGCAGTAATTGTCCACAAACCAGTTACCTCTCAAAATCTCTTGTTCACTATATCCTTGCCTTTGACCTTTTGTAGCCCTCTGCTGCCTTTGACTAGGTTGCGCTATACAAATACCACATACATACATATATACAAGTGTCAGAGGTCACAAGACAACCCCATTGCCTCTTGGCCTATCCCTGTAGTCATGTTAGCTACCTGATGGGTCTTGATAGTGTCATTCCAAATGCTTAAAACACATGACAGGACATTGTTTACTGAGCAAGTACCTCAGTTGGTATTCTTTGGGAAAGATTAAAGGCAGATCTTTATTCACTTCTTTTCTGGAATTATGCTGTATTGAAGTTGTTGTCCATGTACACCAATCACAACTTGTTATATTCTTGAGTTAGGCCCATGTAGTGAAGCAGCTCATTTCTTACATTGTCCTCACAAATAACATTTCAGCTGTGACCTTTGGCACACATTTGCACGCACGACAATGTTGGATTAGTTTCTCTGAAACTAAACTTGTTTTTACATCTAGCTTTGCACAATATTATCACAACACTCTGAACATCATGTACAAGGTCTCGTTTCACACTATGTACAAATGTCATCACTATCTTCATCCACGGGGTGACAGGGCTATCTATATATCCACACCATCACTAACCTAGGCATACATCACAAGGCTGCTTTCTATTATAAAAGTTGAGCATCCCAATAGATTAGCAGAGGAGGTACTTCCGCTGACACCGAGGGTCCTTGCATGCTGAGAAATCACCACACAGTGGTCTGACATCTAGTGAGGGGTGTCCAGTTTGTGACCAAGATGAGGTCCTTCACTCTATCCCATCAGGTAATGGGGTTGGATTGTCCCTTTGGGGGATTCTTGGCTCTACACCTACACACACTCTAGGTACACTTAAAGTAGGGTTCACATAGTTGGAGTATGCTAGATTACTTCCTTGTTTATATGCCCACATATATACAATTGTTTAGCACCATGGTAGACCTATATCTGCTCTTTACGCTTTTGGTGCTTGTATTCACGTTTATCTGCTTCTGTCTACTAATCATCGCAGCACACGTATTTTATGCAAGAATAACGTTGGTTCAATAAATATTATTGAAAACATCCCACTGTGTATTCTCTGTATATTTCTCTGTGAATAAGTGAGCACGAGTGACTGAGCAAAAGGTTCTGTACTGTTTCCACGATGCCTGAGGGGTCAGGGTTGTCATGTTCAGTGGTTGCCAGAAACTATTAGCTTCCTGATAGGTTAAGGGGTCTTACATGGGCACTGTGAGCTAGCTCGTCTATAGGCCAACATATCCTGCACGGGTGTCCGGAATCATTCTTGACACCAAGCCCTTAGTTTATGTTGTCCAAACAATGCGCAGGTCCTACAGATTGGTAGGAGCTACACAACACACTCTGACCGCTCGAAGGTGCACTTTCAGGACTAGAAAGATTACTTTCATCTCCAGCACATTTATGTGGGAGTATATATGATCTACGATGCACCAATGGAGATCCGTTTATTCAGTCTAGCGTCTAAACTTGAGTCTTACATCACTGTGATTTGTGATGTTGGCAGGAGGAAGGGCAACTACTTCAAAAGGTAAGGAGGTCAGACCCACCATTGGGAGATGATTTTTGGAAATAGCTGGACCGGTACAGAAATTATCTGATTTTCCAGCAACAAATCCCATTGTTCTGACACATAGAGTTGCAGGATGTGTGTATGGCACTTGGCATGGGTTAAACTAGAATGAAATATGCCTGAAATGGCTGAAGCTTCTGGAATCCCCAAGCCGTCACTACCCCATTGTGGTAAAATTGCCCTTAGTTTGCCTGATGGCTTTTGCAAGTCCAGAATCCGGAATGGTCCAGTTGAACTGGATTTTCCTTGAGGACTGTGAGAGGATTGATTGTATGTAGCTCACAGAGAAATCAATATTGAATGTGTCTCTGAGGGGCAGACTGGGTAAAATAACTCATTCAAAGAAGCTCTCTGTAGACAATTGTCCAAGAAGGGGTAGCAGTGGACTTCTGCAGCCACAGAAAAGCAGCCACCTGTTCCAAATCTTGGTAAAGACCCAAGAATGAGAAGGGCCTGTTGAGGCACAAGAGCAATGTCTTGTATTGGTAGATTTGGTTTCCCCTGTGAAGTGAAGATAGTTCCTGTGTTCCTTCAGGACTGTTACATATAATCAAGCGTTTTGCACTTTCACTAAACAGAGCCAGTTGTCATTTCGGACATCAACATGGGTCTCATTCACAGCCAGCCTCAGTAGGGGCAGGAAAAGGTTATACGTTTACAGACGTCCGGGATAGAATGAAAAGTCTAGCTTTTTGCTTCAGGCGGAAATTGTGTGAGTAATGTCCTAACCACCTCTCTATGGCTGAACTACCCTTATTGCTCCTAATATGAGCCACTTAACCTGGTACAGATGTTCCTGGGATACTGGCTGGATCAGAAGAGGCCTGCATGGAGGATAAGGAGCTGTAGAGCACAGCCATTTTGTGCCACCTAGAGGACAGATGCATCTGTGGTGATTTGTGTCCAGTCTTGATAGTGGAGTCAAAAACTTCCCCCGTCTCCCTCTTGAGATGAAACTGAGGCGAATGGTGCAACCAATAAAAAGTCAATGAGACTTCTTACAGACCTTTGAAGCCTCAGTGACAGGTCTAGACTTTACCCTGAAGTGCCTTCTCTCAGATTGGTGGACCTAGGATGTGGAGGAGGAAGCAGCTGCTAAAGGGAGCAAAACGAGTTGTGGCCTTGAACAATTCAAAAGGCAATCATTTGCATAAAAGAAGTCGAAGTTTGGCCCTGATTAGATGACTCTTAGTGATTTGGCCATGACCATGCACATGCTGTCTTTCTGGAGAATATTCTCAAGGAAACGTTAAACGAGTTCTTTCCGTAGAATGTGAGGTCAAAACATTTTCCTGAGCTTCAGGCTTCAAGTCCAAAGGCTTCTTCTAAGCCTGACTTATGCATGAAGACTGATATTGATGGGCCTGTTGGTGGTGTCAATGGCTTTTTTATTGAGATGCTTTTTTGCTCAGTTGACGCAGAAACTTTACTGTTTCTGGGCCTAATTTGGTGTTACAGTCAAACTGGTGATACAGATTTATCATAGTTCGCCATAACGGTATTGGTATTTTTCTGTCTGAATACGAGACCACCTGTAAGAAATTGAGCTATCAGTTGAGAGGGTTGGAAGTCTCACTCAAATAATAAACACAATCCTTGTCAGGGTGAATGACAAAAAGTCACAAAATTACTAAACCTGTGGTTAACCCTCTCTTAGCTTGGCACAAAACCAGTCAGGCTTAACTTGGAGGCAGTAAAGTAATTATGCAGCACACAATCAGTAATAAAGTGAAAACACAACACTAGAAAAATCCCACACCAATTTAAAAAAAGTATATTTTTAATATTACGCCAAAACTAATTAAATCCAATCAGTAGAACTGGAGTAATGAATTATTTAAAAGTTTAAATGAAAAATAGCACCTGAAAGATCAAAATGCCAACCGTGGGTATCTGTCGCACGAGACGGGTCAAAGTCAAAAGTTAAGGCCGACCTCAATGGAGCAAGGGTCAGATACAAGAGGAGGATTGGGTCCGGTCTCGGCTTACCTTTGGACTTAAAAAAATTAATGAGAAAAGTTCTTGAGAAGGTAGAGTCTCAGCGGGGCAAGGTAGCAGGCTGTATCTGAGGATGTGTCGTCGACGATGGGGAGCCACTGGATGACGGCTCAGTGAAGCCCTCGAAGAAGGCTGCTAAAAACTCAGAATGGGAGAAGCTGGATTTCCAAGCTGAGGAGGTTGTCGTAGTCGATGGGGAGCTGGTTGTCATCGAGCCCAGAGAAGATTACTACCCTCAGACTTGAAAGTTTTTCTAGAGCTCAGATTCATCCAGCAGGGCAAGGCTGCAGTCTGTAGCTGAAGAGGGCTCAACAAGGATGAATACTGCTGCCGGGAGGACTCTAAAGAGAATTTGCTGCTGCGGAGAAGAACGTAATAGGAGCTATTGCGAAGTCAAGCCAACCGGCGATGCACCTTGGGTGTATTGGCTGGCAGATAGGTCTCGGTTTTCTGTCTGTTCTCCAGGCAGTTTTTCTTTACATTCTTTTCAAGTCCCAGCTTTTAAGGTTAAGCAGGAGCAGCACCACCAACACCACTTACAAAGGCCCAGGACCAGGGGGGCACCACTTGAGGGGTTTAGAACTCACTCCAGCAGAGGCCAGCAGCAGGGTTCAAGGCCAATGGAGTTTGTCTTGTGTGTGTCCTTGTAGCTTACACAGGAGGCCAGCCAGCTAGCACTCTGGTGATCCTATGAAATGAAATGAAATTTGTACTTGTAAAGCGCACCCATACCCCCAAAGGGGTGTCCAGGCGCTGTACGCATACCGCTGTGGAACCCTTCCTGGCTTTTCCCTGTGAAATGTCCACTCCTGGGCACCCCCAGGGTGAAGCCAGGCATCCCAGCGCTGTTGGGGCCGTTGTGGAGATTAAGCAAGCTATTGCCCAGAGTTGCAGAGTGGGACCCATGATTAGAATAGGCACCGAGGCGAGAATTATCAGGTCCGAGGAAGTTGAGCCCAAGACCCGCCGAGGCGGGAATTGAACCCTGGTCCTGGGCCAGATCTCTGCATCAGGGTCTGCCGCTCTAACCATTGAGCCACACTTCTCCACATCCTATGTTCAAGGAGCAGGTCAGTCTTCCTTCCTCAGGCAGCAGGCCAATCCTTGCAGCAGTAGGGCAGCAGGGCAGTTATTCCAGCAACAGGGCAGCAGATCAATTCTTCTTCTGAGTCTTCCACAGGTCCAGAAGTTACTGAAATGTGGTTCTAGGGGTCCAATATTTACAACAGATGACAGCCTTTTTGAATGGGGAGACATTATGTCCTTCCCCCACCTCTGGTTCTGGGACACCATTCCCTTCCCCTGGCAAGGCTCCAAACTGTCTGGGGTGACAAAAGGTTGATGTCATGCTCTTTTGTGTGTGCTGGAGGCAAGCCCTTTGAGGTGTAAGTGGGGCACTGTACAGCTCTGTCTCCAGCCATACTGGGAGGATAGCCCATCCTGCCCATACCTAGTCTTCTTTGTGTCACTGTCTGGTAGGAATACACAAAGCAAACTGCAGAGCCATTCACAGTCATGTGATCCAGGCTACTGACAGAAGGCACAAATGGTTAGGACAAGAAAATGGCAACTTTATAAAAGGGGCATTTTCAGCATTGGAACTTAAAATACGACTTTACCATTAAAGAGGAATTTAAATTACAATTCATATCCCTATCTGCTTCCATTTCAAAGTTGCCACGTATTACACACAGTAAGGTAACCCAGCGTTAGTCAATGGAAGAGATAGACCTTACCGCCGTGAAAAATGGTTTTAAGAGTTTATCACTGTCAGGACATGGAAACCTTAGGTACACGTGTACTACTTTCTAAATACCATGCACCCTGCCCTAGGTCTTGTTAGGGCCTATTTTAGGGGTTACTAAAAAGGAAGGTTTAGGCATTGCAAAAAATGAATTTTCCAGGTCGAAATGGCACTTTAAATCTGCAATAAAGGCTGCAGTGCCAGATATGTTTTAAAGGGCTACTTTAGTGGGTGGCACAATGAGTGCTGCAGGCTCACTAGTAGCATTTAATTTACAGGCCCTGGGTACATATAGTACCGTAGATTAAGGAATACAAGTACATTAAATGTGCCAATCACATGTAGGCCAATTTTACCATGTTTTACGGACAGAGCACAAGCACTTTAGTACCAGATAGCAATGGTAAAGTGCACAGAGTACTAAAGCCAACAAAATCGAATTCCGAAAAACAGGAGAGAAGAAAGCATAACGTTTGGGGGTGACCTGGCAGAGGGGGCAAGGTCCAACACCACCATACTGGTATATCTTCTAGAATATCCTCGTGAACACTAGACATTTTGCCTCCATTTCTACGTTGAAGGAAGAGGCCTTGTCCTTATGGAAAATTCTACCAACACAACACACAGAAAATATTGGTCGGTTTAGGTTGCTTGCAGTTTGTTATCCATAGATTTCCAGATATCTTACACAGATTGAGGCTTCTTCAATGCTTGCCGAGGGAAACTAACTTTTTAAAAAAAACTTTATTGATTGATTTTTTAGCAGTACATTCCAACAATGCAGTAATACAACATCCATTTATACCAGAGTATATGGCTATATTGCAACAAGCATATACAGTCTGAGAGGTCACATTGAGCCAAACACCAATCCAGTACAGGGCGGGACAAAGAAATGGTACAGCCATCAAGAGCAGGACCTGGGCATGGATATCAGCTTATGTACAGCATGTAGACCAGACAGACAATACAGATAGATCAGGGCAAGCAATAGGTCCAGGGCTCGAAGCTACAAACATGCCCCCAGAGAGGTATCCAAGGCCATAACCAATATCGTCTCATATCAGTGGTCCTGGGCATTGTCATCTGCTCCGCACCAAGAGTTAGCAAATACAATCTCTGAGGGGCCCCCAGGTAGCCTGAGGTTGATGTCTCAGGAGCAGGTCCATACAATTCCAACTGTTCATTGCAGTAGATCAAATCACACGTTCAATGTGAGGGCCCTTTCTCTGCCCCATCTACAGACTAATTTGGGGAGCCGTGCTGTCCACCCCATCTGACAAGTTGTCAGATGGGGTGGACAGCACCTCAGCCCAATAGCCATGGACAGCACCGCAGGACCTAGCCAAGTGGAGAAACTCTGCATCTCTGAGACCAAATCCGCAAAGGCTAGCCGGTGTATAGTATGATCTCTGAAGCATTTTATAATGAATTGTATGAAGCTGTCTGCTCAAAGAGACCACACATGTCTGACTACAAACGTATGTCCACGTTTCATCACTGAGCTCCCGACCCAGGTCTCCCTCCCAGCCAGCACGCGCAGCACAAGAAATGACCACATGTCCCTCCTGATAGGCAATATTCAATACAATGATTAAGTGTTTGGTAGAGGTTGCATCTAGCAGGTGTTGCAGTGGTGAAAGAGTAGAGGACTCTAGTTGCCAAAAAGTGGGGGAGGGAAAGTTTAGAGCTACGTCGCATAGAGAAACACATCCAGGAGGCACATTGAGAACTCCCCCTATAGTCCTACAGTGTGAAGAATGAATGAGCCATTCCTATAATGATCACCCCATATCAATAATCCCCTTTCATGAAAACATATCTGAGCTCTAGATTCGTGAGTAACTGGGAGTAGGGGATGATAGTCCACTGGCAGGCTAGGTGAATAAATATAGTCGGTCCCACCTTCTTGCTCAGTTTATCCCAATCGTTCATTCTACGGTTGAAACATCTCGTCCGGATCTAAGGACCTACCTCCCCCCCCAATAGGAAGGAGAGAAAAAAGAAGACATACTATCTACCTCAATTGCCAAGTGTTGCGGAAAGGGCAGGGGATTATACCAATATAGGGCGAAGTGCGCCTGAGTGCTGAAATAGTAGAAATCAAAGTCCGGCTCTTCAAACCCGCCCATGTGAAAGGGCAGCGTAGGGGTATCAAATCCAAACCTGGGCTGCCTTCCAGCCCGCAATAGTCTAATCAATTGACATTTAAGGATATAGCAAAGGGATTTGTTGAGAGGCAGGGTATATTCCTCAAACGATACAGCATCTTAGGTAGGACCACTATTTTCATAAAGCCCTCTTAGACAGCCAAAGAAAGAGGAAGAGAAATCCAACAAGTTATACTCTCTGTGATGTGTTCGATGGCGACATTATAATTGTTCCTAATCACTACCTCTGGATCCTTATGCCCCCATATCCATATCCATATTCCCAGGTATTTAAGGGGATCGTCAAACCATCGTAAGGGGAATTCAGTTGGGTTATGGGGCGTTTTGGGTGTGAGGGGCAGGATCTGGAATTTTCCATATTAATAGCAAGTGAGAGTCCTGAGAGGAGGCCAAATCGAAGATATTCTTGCATAATCACATTGAGGCTCCATCTGCATATAATGAAATTAAGATAGGCCAACTTGTAAATTGAAGGAGGTACTGAGCATAATGTTGCTGGATTAGAGCAGTCAAGGTTACCATGGAGAGTGAAAAAAGAATGACCAAAAGGAGGCAACTCTGCCCAGTGCACCTTGAGATCGCCAAGGGATCAGAGTAGGCATTGTTAATGCACACCCTAGCTGTGGGAGACGTATATAGCAATGGAATCATGCTCAAAAAGTCTTGCAGTATGCCCATTCTACCTAGTATCATAAAAAAGATAGTCCCATGCAAGGGAGTCGAATGCCTTACAGGCATCCAAGAAAACCCCTGCAGCGTTGAGGTCTGGATCTATGTCCTGTTAGACAGCAAATAGAGTATGTAAGTTTGGAGAAGTTGAGGGATCCAAGACGAGTCCAGTCTGATCTCGTCTCATGAGATTAGGGAGCAATAAGGTTAAGCTACTAGCCACAAGCTTAGCTAGAATTTTAGTAGTGCAGTTTAAGAGCGACAGGATTCGGTAGGAATCTCATTTATGAGCCTGTTTATTAGGTTTCAGTAGAGTAACAATTACCACCTTCCGCGAGGAAGGTGCGAGAATCCTCTTTCCCCGTGCTTCCTCAAATATACCAAGCAGTTTAGAGGCCATGATATTAGTGTACCGCTAATAAAATTCAACTGGCTGGCCATTCGAGCCAGGCGCCTTTCCTATGGGAAGTTCCTCAATCACTACCCATAGTTCCTCTACAGTGAAGAGTTGACCCAGGAAGAGGCAATGCGAATCATTCAGCCATCCCAAGGCCATATCTTCTAGCTAGGAATTAATCTGCGGTGAGGGCCTCCTCCCTATAGTAGTATAAAGATCTTTAAAGTAAGCTGGGAACACAGACAGGACCCACGTGACATATCACCGAATCTGCCCCCCAGTGTCCTCGATCTCCACAATGCAATTGGCAGCCCTGGACTGTCCAATCATAGAGGCCAACAATCTGCCGGGTCGGATCCCCTCGCCACATGCTCTTACCCTGGTATATTTACCCCAATGTTTCTACTCTTTAGTCGCCTCCTCATTGTACTCAGTAAGCTGAGTGCGGAGTTGCGCCAAGGTAACTGCATCCTCAGCATGTGACAAAGTGCGCTTTGTTGCCTTTATCTCTACCTGTAAGCATGCCAAATGATCACGGATGATCTGAAGCACACCGTTAAGTTTTGCCATACACTTGCCCAGGACCATAAATGCCTCCCACTCAGTACCCCTAGAGTTGACTGTACCTTCATTAAGTTGGAAAAAATCCAATATCTCTGTGCGGAGTCTATCCGTGGGAACCTTGTCCAATATTGCCTCAGGGTTCAACCTCCAGGAAAAACCTGACCTGGGTTTCCCTGGGACCGCCGGGGTCAGTAGAAAAACAACAGGATTAGAAAGAGTACGAGCTGGATGCGAGACCTCTCGCACCCAGGGCACCGCATCCTTAGTCAGGAGCCAATAGTCAAGTCAGGACCTACATGCGAGTAGTAATTGCAATCCTCAGCATGTGGAACCTGATGGCGCCAAATATCGAACAGATCATGGTCCTGCATTATTGCCCTAAAGTGGTTGACAGCAGTTGACCTGACAATAGATGTCACACGATCCAAGCGGGGATGTAAAACGCATTTGAAGTCACCCCCAATACCAAAGCCTATGGCTCACTAGAGAGAACACTGCCCCATAGGAAATCAAAAAAGCCGGGATCGTCAACATTTGGTACATAGCAATTAACATGGTAAGTCTTGTCCGTCCCAACAGTCCGAGGTGTTAGATGGGTCTCCAGTAGGAGTGCGATGTCCACCTTATGCCTATCGAGATAGGCGAAAACCTGTCTGATTTTGTGGGAATTATTAGGATCCCTAACATTCAAGGTCAAACATCGACACACATCAACCCTCTGTGTTTCCACCCTTCCGGACAAACTGGTAGCAGTAATAATGCCGTGAACCACCCCATTGTGAGACGAATGTTGCAGCCCATTCAGTCTGCATTGCAAGCAAGAAGTGTACTTCCACTGGCAGCGCATTAGTCATCAACTTGAAAACACGTCTCCCAACCTCCAGCTCTGATGGCCAATCCCAAGGGAAACTAACTTTAAAAGTAAGACGAGGCAGCCACCTCTCAGGATTTCATGACAGCGGCAGTGAAGGCCTCACAAAAATAGATAATGTTCAAGAAGAGGCATTGTACCATAATCCGACAGAAATTACATAATTATCCGATATAGACAGACTGGAGTTGGAGGCGATGGAAGCTCGGACTGTCACACATAAGACGATTTATACAGCTAACCACTGTGGGGTGGGTTTTCCTAGTGTCAGAGCCTTTTTGGGTCATCAGCGGCAAACCATATTTAATACCACGGCAAACACAGCCCCGAGTCTGGCAACATTTTATGGTTGCATTGGCTCTCCTCTTCCGTATAGTTCATCTGTCCAGCTTAGCATCAGTTATCAGTGCTGGCATCTTGGCCGCCGTCTGGTCTCAACACCTTGACCTCCGTCTTGGAGCACAGTAATATTTTCCATATTATACCACTTCTTGTACATCCCATCTTTAGTCTTAGCACACACCATCCACCATCTCCTCAGACAGGCAGCCTACCAGTCCAGAAGATGATACTAGTCTGGTCTAGCACTTAGCAACAGCATCCTGCAGCAGCAAGTTATGTCCGTGTTTCTCTTTCATATCTCCGTTTTCCACCCCTTTCTCTAATGATGTGGGTGAGTGCTTAGTACCTCTAGATAGATTCGGGGAAGGCAGGGACTTGCAGCAAATTCACCTACCAACTCAAAGCTTGACAACACCATGCTCTGATGCTCTAATGAGGTGGATGAGTGCATAGTAGAGATACGATGAAGGGAGGCTAAGACTTGCAGCAAGTCCACATCTCAACTCACAGTTTTACAGTCCTAGTGCTTTGATGCTCTCATCTTCTGGTGTGGATGCCAGTTTCCCAATGAACAGAGCCTTGAGCACTTGTCTTTCACTGAGTAGTACCACTTGAGAGGGGGGGGAGGGGGTGTGCTGGTCGGTGTACTTGCTTATACCATTCTCAGTGTACGTATCGAGGTCCTTATCTAACTTCTCCAATTGTGGTTTCATTTGGTTATGGGGACTAAGCACACAACGACCTCATCCTAACCGTGATAGTCCTACTTAGGTATTCAGGATCTAGAAATGTTGTCTTGTTTACCCTGCCTACTGTCACTTTTTGCAATGTGATTTTATTTGGCTGCACGGATTTAACTCTAGCTAAAACTGTAGTAATAAAGGACCATGCAACAGAACAATATTGAGCATTAAGTAGAGGCAGCCAAAGTTAGGTAGATTTTTCTTGCATAGTCGATGTATTTCTTGTGAGTAGTAGAGGTTCAGCTTCACGAGCGAGGCTGCTGCATGAAAGCAGAGACTCATGCCGAGTTTCATCGAGGGTATAAATGATCCCACATCAATTCCCCATGTGACTGTCTGTACGTTGTCCAGTTTTTATAAGCCACGTTGTAAACGTTGCCTGTGCAACATACGGGGCGCGAATCCAGTGTCACAGTTCCAGCTGGATATTTCCGCTCCAACCAGCTCTCTTGTGAGAGGAAGCCTTGAAGTCAGGCTTTATTTAAGGAAAACAACATATAACACAAGCTACGGGCAGCCCAGTAACCGGGAGATATGTGAGATTATGCTTGCCTAATGAAAAATGATGCAGAGGCCAAGCTTTAACATACACAGGGCATTTTTTCTTAAGTTAGGCCTTGCCAAGGGAGGACCAGGTGGGGACAGCTGGGTTTGTACTTGTACTGGCCCTGATGGAAGAGACACGGGGGGCTGGTCCTGAGGGGGGTGGGGCTGACAGGCCGATATTGTGTACTACTATGAACTCTACTAGGAAAGCTGGACCGACAGCTGGAGAGGAGTATGGCTTGTAGATTCTGCGCTAGACTCTTCGGTTTTTAACTTTTCACTCAAGACATCCAGAAATGAGTCTGAGATGAGGGGAGAGGGGGGGAGGAGGGGGGGGAGAATTGCGGGACATCAGCATAATGCCGTGTTCTGGGCATGGATTTGAGGCAAAGGAGGAGGATGAGTCAAATCACGATACACTTTTTTCCGCGTGCAACAGGTCAACGGTATCAGCTCTGTCTGCTATGGAGTTCATCTTCCGAGCAGAGAGAGGACAACCTAGAGGGGAACTCTGAAGCAACAGAGTCGTGTGGATAAGGACAATCTGTACCGGCTGTGGCCCCGAAGGGCCTGAAGCATCTCAGTGTACTGGATACTTCTATGTTAGAGACTGTTATGCCAAGATCGTGCATGGGGACAAAGAGGGCAATGTGGATGCAACGTCCCAACAAGGCATTGCCTGATGGACAACTGGAGTGCCAAAAGCTCTTCTGGGGATCTGGTGTCAGTAGTGCTTATTGGTGCCTTTGTTTCTCATGCCTTGGGGAGAGCAATGTTGCACCCAATCACTGAGGGAGTCAGTCTTTTTCTGCCTCCTCTTTTGACAAGGCTTCTCATTTGCAACCTGTTCACCAGCCTCATGCAATGAGGAGGGAGTGTCAGGAGTTGAACTGGCTTTATTACGCTGGTACTTGAAAGAGCATGTGGCGACAGGAGGAGCTAAACTCTACCTCCTGGACCTGGTAGCAGATCTTGAATACACTAGAGCGTTGGAGATTGGATTACCTTTGTTGTGCTGAGTGTGATAGGGGTGCTTGAATTTTTGTATCCCCAGCACAAGAAAAGGCTGGTCCAACCCCAACATGCTACACGCAGCTTGGAACCGCTGTGCATTGATGAGAAGTGGAATTGCATGACGGCTGGCAGTTTGTGAATGCCCATCGGGTCAATAGCCCCCCTAAGGCCCATATTCATTGTGCCAATATGCTAAGGATTCAGGCAGCATTCATAATTGTTCGTTCTCTTCATAAAAATGCACTACACATATTTGAGCTTCTTAGGGATGAACATCTGGATATTCTTTTCCTCACTGAGACATGGACGAGTGATTGTTCTGCCCCGGATACTGCTCTTGCTGTCCCTGCGAGCTATTCAATCACTCACCATGATAGAATAGGTAAGAGGGGCAGGCGTAGCCATAATTTCTAAACGCTCTCTTAACCCCTTCGCTGCTAGGCCTCCCCCCCCCTGTGCTAAGCCTTTTTTTGGCTATTTGGGGTAGTTCGCGCTTAGGCTCCTGTAACTATTTGACCACATAAGGTATTCACGCCAAATTTGCGTCCTTTTCTTCCAACATCATGGGGATTTTAAAGGTCACCAGGGTTTGTTGATTCCACTGGAGGGGACCCAGAAATGAGCCAAAATACAGCCACATTTTTTATTTTATTTTTTAAATGGGAAAAGAGTGCTGCAGAAGAAAGCGTCTGTTTTTTTCCCTGCAAGTGGTATCAACAAAGGGTTTGTGGTGCTGAAATCGCCATCTTCCCAGCTTTCAAGGACAGACAGACGTTTGTCAAAAAAAAAAACTTTTTTACACAGTTTCGGCATTTTACTCGGACACAGCCTATTTTTACTATTTTTTGTGCTTTCAACCTCCTTCCAGTTAGTGGTAGAAATGGGTAGGAAAGCAAAATGGATCCTGGGAAGCTATACATTTACGAAAAGTAGACAAAATTCTGAATTCAGCAAGGGGTCATTTGTGTAGATCCTTCAAGGTTTTTTTTATAGAAACTAACAGTTGAAAATAAGAAAAATTGAAAATGAGTCATTTGTGCAAACGTTATCACCTGTAACTACTTCTAAGTATGACAGATTTTTTAAAGCAATATACTGTTACATCCGCTGGACCCTTCTGGTTGTGGGGATATATAGGACTTGTAGGTTCACCAAGAACCCGAGGAACCCAGAGCCAATAACTGAGCAGCGTCTTGCAATGGTTTTTCATTGTATACCAGGGATTTAGCAATTAATTTGGTAAAATATAAAGAGTGAAAAATAGGTATCAAAGACACCTATGTATTTCCGAAATGGGAACAAAATATAGAGTTTAGAAACAGTAGCTATTTGCACATCTACAAAATTGTGGGTACCCATACTAGCATGTGAATAATAGGACATTTTTCAAAGTGACTTCTTTTTTACACATTGTCTTACATTTGGAAGCAGAAATGCATCAAAAGTCAATAGGTAATAACAGTTGCTCTACAATTCTGTGTTCCCCTAAGTCCCCCGATAAAAATGGTACCTCACTTATGTGGGTAGGCCTAGTGCCCGTGACAGGAAACGGCCCAAAACGCAACATGCACACTCCACATTTTTACAGTGAAAACAGACCCTTTTTTTGCAAAGTGCCTTGCTGTGGATTTTGAACCCTAGCTCAGCCGTCACCTAGGGAAACCTGACAAACCTATACATTTTTGAAAACTAGACACCCAGGGGAATCCAGGATGGGGTGACTTGTGTGGCTCTCACCAGGTTCTGTTACCCAGAATCCCTTGCAAACCTCAAACTTTGTAAAAAAACACATTTTGCTCACATTTCTATGATGGAAAGTTCTGAATCTGCGTGCATCCACAGAATTCCACCCACCCCGCATTTCCCAAAGCCTTCCGATAATAATGGTACCTCACTTGTGTGGGTAGGCTTAGTGCCCGCCACAGGAAATGGGCCAAAACGCAATGTGGACACACCACATTTTTACAGTGAAAACTGTCCCTTTTTTTCAAAGTGCCTAGCTGTGGATTTTGAACCCTAGCTCTGCCGGCACCTAGGGAAACCCAGCAAACCTATACATTTTTAAAAACTAGGGGCCATATTATCAAGGGAAGTATCACCACTTTAGTGGCACTTTTTGCCGATAAAGCGGCGATATTTTTATCGCCCTATTAGCAAGCTGTCACTAACAGCTGTTAGCGACAGCTTAATGGCGATAGCGGCCGTTTTGTTGCCGCTTTGCATGTCAGCGATAATTATCACTAATGACATGCAAAGTAGGCTTTCCCAACTAAAAGCAACTGCAAACAGTCGCAAACACAACTTCCCCCTATTATCAATGCCCGCAAAGCGATAAAAAAAGTCGCGCTAACCGCGATTATCGCTGGAATTTAACACCTGATAAAAACTTGACTTAACCATCTTGTCAATGGGAGGTGGATTGTAAGGTTAAGTCCTCACCTGCCTATTAGCAAGCTTTTCATTAGCGCAGTGAATTTATCGCTGGATTTCTCGCGCTATTGCTGGGTTTCGCCGCTATCGCTGGATTTTTTATCGCCTTGGAGATAAGCGTTGATAATAACGCGTTATCTCCGCAATGAAATCCAGCGATAGCCGGCAATAAAAAAACAGCGCTAAGCGCTTTGCAATAATTATCGCAAATCCTTGGTAATATGCCCCTTGATACCCAGGGGAATCCAGGATGGGGTGACTTGTGTGGCTCTCACCAGGTTCTGTTACCCAGAATCCCTTGCAAACCTCAAACTTTGTAAAGAAAAACACAAATTTGCTCACATTTCTGTGATGGAAAGTTCTGGAATCTGCGTGGATCCAAAAAATTCCACCCACCCCGCATTCCACAAAGTCTTCAGATAAAAATGGTACCTCACTTATGTGGGTAGGCCTAGTGCCCGCCACAGGAAACGGGCCAAAACACAACGTGGACACACCACATTTTTACAGTGAAAACTGACCCTTTTTTTGCAAAGTGCCTAGCTGTAGATTTTGAACCCTAGCTCTGCCGGCACCTGGGGAAACCTAGCAAACCTATACATTTTTTAAAACTAGACACCCAGGGAAATCCACGAGGGGGTGACTTGTGTGGCTTTCACCAGGTTCTGTTACCCAGAATCCCTTGCAAACCTCAAACTTTGTAAAAAAAAAAACACATATTCAAATTTTTGTGATGGAAAGTTCTGGAATCTGTGTGGATCCACAAAATTCTACCCACCCCGCATTCCACAAAGTCTTCCGATAAAAATGGTACCTCCTTGTGTGGGTAGGCCTAGTGCCCACGACAGGAAACGGGCCAAAACGCAACGTGGACACACCACATTTTTACAGTGAAAACTGACCCTTTTTTTGCAAAGTGCCTAGCTGTAGATTTTGAACCCTAGCTCTGCCGGCACCTGGGGAAATCTAGCTAACCTATAAATTTTTCAAAACTAGACACCCAGGGAAATCCAGTATGGGGTGACTTGTGTGGGTCTCACCAGGTTCTGTTACCCAGAATCCCTTGCAAACCTCAAACTTTGTAAAAAAACAAACACATTTTCTCCACATGCTGGAATCTGTGTGGGTCCACAAAATTCCACCCACTCCACATTCTCCAAAGTCTCTCGATAAAAATGGTACCTCACTCGTGTGGGTGGGCCAAGTACCCGCGACAGGCAAGGGCTTAAAACGTATTGTGGAGACATCAAAATTACCTATCACAAAATTACCTGTTTTTGCAGGGAGGGTCACCTGGGTTTTTGGCCCCAGACTCGGTGGCCATCTAGGGAAACCTACCTAACCCGCACATTTATGAAAACTAGAGGCCCGGTGGAGTCCAGGGAGGTATGGCTTGCAAGGATCCCCCAAAGTTTCCCTACCCAGAATCCCCTGCAAACCTTGAAAAATAACGAATGACAAATTATGTTATTGCAAACAGTTAGCCCTCTAAAAAATGCAGCATTTAAACTATATAAAATACTAATATATTAACATCTGCCTACAGGATTGAGATTAAAGGCAACCATACAGTGCCAGTTAAGAGAGACTTATTGTTTGTCTTGATAAAGATGGGAAATTATTAGAACCATCGAAACGCGTCGACGCTCCATTCAACACAATCCGTGGAAACAGCTCATCCTATAGATAAAGATTATAGATTGTATCTAGGATCTGCATTTTAATTATTCCGACCGGATGTGTTTTTAAATGACAAAATGTATTGTCTATATTTGTCTCTCTGTTGAGTGATTGTTGGCTTATTTTAGAGATCAAAACTCCTGTAATTATTTCTGTGTTGAACAATTGTGTTGTTTTTATTAGTTTGTGTTGTTACTTGAATGTTTGTAACACAGGTTTTTAATGGTATATGAAATTGATGTTAATTTTAGTGTAATGAGTTTTAAAAAATTCCTTTTGTATACATTGAGTGATGAATTTTAAATAAAACAATATTTTTAAATACAATTTATAGTTGTGTAGGAATATCCTTAATTCAGCATCTTTCTAACATATGGGCTAAAAAAAATTTGTACTGGGAATTTAGAGACCCAGTAATAGCACACATTCTCACCAAGGGATTTCTCCTTTCTACTGATCTTTCAATCTAGCCACATCCTCCACCAATCCAACTCTAGGAACACTTGCCTGTTCCACTACAACAAGGCTGCCTATCACAGACACCTAAAACTTAACAAAAGTCATCGTTGACTCAGGACAGCAATCCTTAAATACAACAAAAGCATTAAAGGTTGCCAAGTGGAAAAGTTGGATAGCCAACTTCTTATACCAAATGTAAGCCTTACAAAGAGCAGTGTAAGTTTCCAACCTCTGATCTACTCTATCAACACCACCCATGTGCCTTTGATAGTCTAAAATGCACACAGGTTTGCGCACTTCAGCAACCTGACCCTAAACAGTCACAGGTGAAGTGCTTTCATCATGGATGGTAGTCAGCATGTCGATATCTCTCCTGTCTGCAAACTTCACAGCTAGATGTTCTTCACTACCCACTGCACTGCACTGTCCCTGCACAAGCTTTTGAGAAACAAGTTCTTTTGGGAAGCCTTTACGGTTAGAGCGGATTGTGCCACAAGCAACAGTGTCCACTTTGGCCAATTCCCTGAACAACTGCACACCAGTGTAGAAGTTATCTACATATAAATGGTGACCTTTGTTAAAAGTCCTCTACCAAGTTCCCACACAATTTTCTCACTCACTCCAAAAATGGACAGACAACCAGGGGGGTCAATCCTGGAATCCCTACCTGTGTACACCCTGAAATTAGAGACATATCCAGTCCTACTGTCACACAGCAAACACATCTTAATTCCATAGCGTGCCCTCTTGCTAGGAATGTATTGTCTAAAAACCAAGCAGCCCTTGAACAAGACCAAAGACTCATCCACAGCTATTTCTTTCCCTGGAGCATAGATCTCAGAAAATCGATCTACAAAGTGATCAATGACAGGCCGAATCTTAAAAATACGGTCACTATCAGGGTGATCTCGTGGCAACGGTAAACCATTATAGACAAAATGCAGCATCCAAAGCAGAAGCAAATACCGTTCACGACTCATGATTGTCGGACATATAGCCGTTGCCATCAAGGGACAAGTAGACCAATATGAAGACATCGATGGCTTCCTTAGCAAGCCCATCAAAAAAGTTAAACCCAAGAACTTCTTCATCTCTTCCAGATTTGTTGGAGCCCACCGGGTAGCTCTAGAGTGGGGCCTAAGGCTGGCACTGTTGTCCCTCAAATACTGTTCAGCATACAAATTAGTCTGCTCAACAATCTCTGCCAAAAATACATCGTCCATAAACAACTGAAATTTTTTTATAGGAAAAGGTTTTCAGTATCCACTCTACACCCTGGAACACCAGTAAAGTCTGGCAATGCCAGCTGCACCATGCCTGGGGCAACCCAGAGGTCAGCACTTCCAATGGGAAGCCTTGCAGCCCCAGGGTGCAACCCAGTTGCCTCTTGCTGCACTATCGGCACATCAATGTCCTCCTCTAAGACAGACACTTCATCTGCACTAAGAGTGCCTTCATCATCCGATGATTCCTCGTGAACAAAAAAACTCACCGTTAGAATCTTCCACTGCCTCCTCTGCCTCAGATGCAGAGTCAGTCTCTGAACCATAGTCAGAGGAAGACTCAAAAAGCATACCAACAACCTGCTGAGCAGTAATCCTGCGGCTAGCCATAATCCTTACAAAGAAAGGAGACTTCACAAACAACTCAACAACAACCAGCTCTGTGCAAAATAAGTAATAAACAAAGTGTGGCTTTATCACAAAGATCTATATACTCAAAAACAATATGACTCACTTGCCAAACATAGCTACACTCACCAGCACCTACTCTGCAGAGACACAGCAAAAAGCAACGATATTCCACTAGAAAGAAAAAACAAAATCAATTACTCACAAGACAACAAAATACACATCGAGCACAAATGCAAAAAGATTTTGACACTCAAAAACAGAAGCCAAACATACTGCTATTATTACACCATTTGCAAAAAACACATTAATGCAGGGAAATGAAACTCATTTAGAGTAAATAGTACAAAAAACATTCTCTTACCAAACACATGCAACCAGGGCCGGACTGGCCATAGCGGGCACCGGGCGCTTCCCCGGTGGGCCGCTAGGGTGGGGGCTGGTTTTAGGCCCCTAGGGGCCGTTTTTGTTACCGTGGCCGGCAATATCGGCCCCCTGTAACAAAATCGGCCGAAACCGGCCCTAGAAAACAGCTCGGCCGCACCCCCTATTCCCCCCAGGGGGGGCGGCCGAGCAGTTTGCCAGGGCCAGTTTCGGTTCCCAGTCCGGCCCTGCATGCAACTACACAAACTGCAGAACCACCAGTAACAAAACCGCAACCTGGAACAGTCTAAAGAGCAAAAGTCTTGAACTAGAATAAAAAGGAGAAATAAAACATTACAATTGCAATTCACAAGAAATAAAACAATTAACATTATAACACGCTATGCCACTACCCAAATGGTCAATCTGCCAGATGGGCCTTCACATAGGGCCGAGCAAAATGGGGGGTGATCTTGCCCAATGTATCTGGTGTGGTTTTCTGCCAGGCCGATATGTCCCCAGGTGGGGCAGAAAACAGCAGATAGAAATTTGCCCCTTTGCAAAAGAAATAGATCCCTGGTGCCTAGTAGGGTTTTCTGCCCCCCTCCCGCCTGGGGGCAGAAAGGCCAAAAAAACAGGCAGATCTGTCCCCAGTGGGGGGGGGCAGAAAATACATTAACATAATTTAACCCCCTTGGAAGCCACCCTTGGCCAAGGGGTCGCTTCCATCTGCAATAAAAAAAGAATCTCTGGTGCCTAGTGGGGTTTTCTGCCCCCCCCCCGGGGGCAGAAAGGCCAAAAACGAGCCGATCTGCCTCGGGGGGGGGCAGAAGAAAACAACAAACTTAATTTGTCCCCCTTTGAAGCGACCCTTGCCCAAGGGGTCGCTTCCATCTGCAATAAAAAAAAATCCATGGGGCCTAGTGGGGTTTCCTGCCTCCCCTGGGGGCAGAAAGGCCAAAAAAATGGGCTGATCTGGGGGCAGAAAAAACATGCAGTCAATTTCACCCCCTTGAAAGCGACCCTTGCCCAAGGGGCCGCTTCCATTGCACAAAAAACAAAATCCCTGGTGCCCAGTGAGGTTTTCTGCCCACCCCCCGGGGCAGAAAGGCCAAACAAAAGGCTGATCTCACACAAGGGGGGGGGGTTGGGGGCAGAAAAACATCCACTCACTGTGTGCCCCTTTGGAAGTGACTCTTGCTCAAGGGGTTGCGTCCATTTCAAAAAAGACATCCCTGGTGCCTAGTGGGGGCATTTCTGCTGCACGATCGCGATGCTTTGCGCGATTGCGCAGCAGAAATGCCCTGCAAAGAGACATCAGGGGAGAGGAAAAAATCTTTCCTCTCCCCCGATGCCTTGATGTACACAAACCCCCCCTCCCCCAGGAGCAGGAACACCTAGCTCCTCCTGTGGACGCCTGGAAGCAAATGGCTTTCAGCACATCTGGGGCTTCCTGATGATGGCGCGTGCTGTGCGTGCTGACGTCATGGGATTGCCACGGGGGGGTCGGGGTGGCAGCGGAAACTCTTCCGCTGCCACCCCTGTTGGAGGGAAGTGGATGGGCTGCCCATGGGGGGACCGCCACCCCCATTGGGTGGGTGCCATGACGGAGCGGTTCCGAGATGAGCACACGCCCACCATGGCTCATGATGGAACCGCTCCATCATGAGCATAGAAAGGGTTAAACTTACCTCTTTTGAGATTCCTGATCTCTGCGAGGCTGAATCCTTGAGCTTTTGTTTTTTTCCTTCAGCTAACAAATCTGTGTCTGGAATATTAATATATCGTCCCCCTGGTCTGGCCACCAATTTTTTGTCCTCTTTGGATGACTGTTTGTCCAGCAACCTGTTAAAATATTCCAATTTTTCAGTACTGGGCTACCTGAACATCCATTTGGACAAGTTAAAGGACCATCAGACCTTCTCTCTGACATTATGTCCGCTTGGAATATGAAGCAATTCGTGAATAAACCTACCAACTCTGTGGGTCATCTACTTGATGCAATCTTTTCCAATGGCTGCATTAAGGTTGTAGAGGTCTTGAGCAACGCTTGGTAAGATCATTCTACAGTGTATTTCTGTTGGTCATTGGAGCATGTCCCCCGATGCAGAAGATCTAATGTTGCACTTCCTTATCGTAATTGGACTAAGGTTAAGACCGAGGAAACCATCTCTTTCCTAAATATTACTGCTCCGGTCCTCTCTGGTAATATCGAATCAGAGGCACTGGTAGTTAATGCCTGGTTAGGCAATATGGCCAACCAGGTGGCACCCATTAGATCTGGTTTGGGTGGTCAGCGACAGCCATCAGCCCCTTGGTTTAATGAGGAGCTTAAACTAATGCGGCAACATTGCAATAAGCTTGAGAGAGATTGGCGCAAGCAATATCTGCCTGAGGATTAAGAGAGCTACAAACTGGAGCTATCTACTTATCACTGAGGTATTAGAAATGCCCAAGCACATTACTTTACTGATGAAATCACTAGGTCTAATAATCTACCTAAAGAGGTTTTCAAAATCACTAAGAAGTTTACCAACCCCCTTGCTCTATGTCAGCCCCTAGAAGCCTCACCGAAACTCTGCTCTCAACTCTCAGACTTTTTTGAGAACAAGATTTGGGCATTGAGGGTTCTTAAAAGCTGCCAGTCCAAACAACAGCATTGATTCTTATGGGTTAGACAGCCAAGGAGTATTTATTGCCACTAATAGAAGTGAGCCAGGCTGTTCCTTAGACCGGCCTTGATAGTTCTTCTTTCATTATCTTGCTCTTTTACAGAGCTTTCCCCCATTTTATTGGAGGATTCTGAGCATGCCCTTAGAGCCTGTAAGTCGGGGTACCCCAATGACCCCTGTCCTCCCCAAATCTTGGGTGCTAATGCAGAGGCCATAAACCCCGCCCTGAATGTGTTGATCAACAACTCATTGCACCAGGTTTGGGTTCCCAGTTGCTGGAAGAATGTCAGGCTGATTCCACTGCTCAAAAAGCCTTCGACAGATAAAACCATTCTGGACAACTACAGGCCAATTTCCCTGCTACCAGCCTTTGCTAAGATCCTCAAAAAATGTGTCAATTTCCAACTTTCCAGCTTTCTCGACGTTAATCAGCTGCTGCATCCTTCCCAATCGAGTTTTCGCCCTGGGCACTGCACTGAGTTTGCTTTGGTTGAGGTCTCAGACACTATTAAAATGGCTGTGGACAATGGGAAGAAAGTGGCCTTGCTGCTTTTAGAACTTTCAGCGGCATTTGATATGGCCTCTCATCCTAACCTGATTCAACGCTTGAGGGATATCAGGTTGGGTGGGACCGCTCTGGCCTGGCTGCATTGCTTTTTATCGAACAGAGATCAGTTGGTGTGTTTGCTGCCATTTGCATCAGACCTAAGTCCATTGGTAGCCTGCCGATCAGCCGATCACCTTACTGCGGTGCCCGTATGTAAGAGCGGGCCCGCCATCAATCAGTCAGCGTGCTAGTGGCTGCGGCGGCGTAAGGGGGGGGGATAAAAAGGAATGCTGACGCGACCGCGCAGCATAGATTAATCGTGGACACCGGATATACACCGGTACTGAAGTGTTGCTGTCTCGCGCCAGGCGGTTTTAGAAGTGTGTGCTTTTAATTTGTTTTACCCACTGTTAAATACTGAAAATAACTTGCTGCTCAATAACTTTTAAAGTTTTTACCTGCATCTGCATCTTAGATTGTTGGTAGCCTGCCGATCAGCCGATCACCTGACTGCGGTGCCCGTATGTAAGAGCGGGCCCGCCCTCAATCAGTCAGCGTGCTAGTGGCTGTGGCGGAGTAAGGGAGGATAAAAAGGAATGCTGACACGACCGCGCAGCGGATGTGTGCAGCGGGCGCGCCGCAGGCGTGCTGAAGGCGCGCCAAAGGCAAGCCCGTCGTCGCCCGGAGTGCGCCCTGCGCCAGAACCCCTGCCCATTTTTCCAGATTTACCTATTCTGGGAAGCAACTAGTGGCTCTGAACAATGGTATGTGCAATAATCACCCTCAGGACACCGCCAGCTCAAAGCTGGTTCCCTTTATCTATCCTCAATGTGACTATTTCCGGGCCAATAACACTAGGATACTTTCTGACAGGGCCTCAACACCGTGTGCTGAGGTCCTTCAACCTCCGTATGTTCCTAGCCTTAGCAACAACAACAGAGCAGAAGAAGGTTTACCTTCCGGTACCACGCTACATGAAAAAAAACAGCTATCCACAAAAACAGTTACGCTTAAGGCCATCTTGCTTAATGCAAGATCGGTCATTAAACATAAACTGGAGATAGAATGTTTGTTGCAACTAACTAGGCCTGATCTGTTGTTCCTCACTGAAACCTGGGCTACGCCCACCTCTGATCCAGATTGGGTAGAGGCTTTGCCCCCTGGCTACTCGCTTGCCTCGGTGCCCAGAGTGGGACAATTGGGAGGAGGTATTGCTATTATACATAGAGCTGAACTTAAGGTCAAATTTGAGCAAGTAGCCCTTCCCGGAGCTGAAGCCATGACGTTCTCCATTAAGATCAATAATAAGGCCTCCTTTCCAGGTCTGCTCCTCTACAGGCCACCAGGGCCTAAGTCACCTTTTATTCAGGGTCTACTTACCCTCCTGGAGTCCTGTATAGATACTCCATACTTCACCATACTTGGTGATTTTAATTTTCATCTAGAACTTTTTACTGACCCTGCAACTGTGACACTTATAGACAATCTAGAAAGCTATGGTCTATCCCAGAGGGTAGTGGGCCCGACCCATAATGCCCAACACACGCTGGATGGTATTTTTACCAACCACGCTGCAATCGACATTGACAAAATATTGCCACTTACCTGGACGACAGACCACAGGGCAATATTCTTTAATCTCCCTGTTGAGCTCACCCTAACTCCCTCAGTAAGGTGCCTACCCTCCATTCTCACACGTCCCTGGCGGAATATCAGCTCTGGCTCCCTTAATAATTTGTTGGCCAATAATGTACCGATGTTAGCATCTAACTCCAATATTGATGCAGTCAACTACGACAACTGGCTCAGATCGGCCATCGATCAATTGGCTCCTTTAAGATCGGCTCCCCGATGTAGACAAAAACCCACTGCACCATGGTACTCCTTAGAGTTAAAGATTTTAAAATCTAGATGTAGGCGCAGTGAGCGGAAATGGAGGCTGGACTACAGCATTGAGGCTAAAAACAACTACAATACGACATTAACCCCTTCGCTGCTAGGCCTTTTCCCCCCCTGTGCTAAGCCTTTTTTTGGCTATTTGGGGTAGTTCGCGCTTAGGCCCCTGTAACTTTTTGACCACATAAGGTATCCACGCCAAATTTGCGTCCTTTTTCTTCCAACATCATGGGGATTCTAAAGGTACCCAGCGTTTGTGGATTCCCCTGGAGGGGACCCAGAAATTAGCCAAAATACAGCAACATTTTGTTTTTTTTGGGAAAAATGGGAAAAAAGTGCTGCAAATGAAAGCGTCTGTTTTTTTCCCTGCAAATGGTATCAAAAAAGGGTTTGTGGGGCTGAAATCATCATTTTCTCAGCTTTTAAGTAATGACAGACTTTTGTCAGAAAACCAAAATGTTATACATAGTTTTGGCATTTTTCTGGGACATAGCCTATTTTTGCTATTTTTTGTGCTTTCAACCTCCTTCCAGTTTTAAATTTTTTTTTAATTTTTATTGAGCAGCTTGTAAAGTACACATTGGGCCCTCGCACAGGAGGCCATATAGAGATAGCGGTGGAGTCAATACAAGCACCATTTTTTGATTGAGAACAGGAAGAAGCAAATAACTGAAAAAAGAAACTCACAGATCCCACCCCTCCCCCCCCCCCGGAGGCACTAGTAGGCGTCTTTACAACCCCGACATCGCATCACGTCTCTGTTATATTCATATATCACTTGTGAATCCCAAGATTTAACACAGTTAAAAAAAAAAACATCAGTTACAGCATTCATTACATATCCGGGTTTGTAAGGAGATGTACAGTAAGTGGAGCCCAAAAGTCCTTGGGGCGAGAGGCTTCAGGCAATTCCTCAGCGTATGTCCCAAGTTGTTCTTTACAATATAGTAAGTCTCGAACCCATTTATGTAGGGTTGGGGTGAGTCTAGAGCCCCAGCACTGCGCCACAGCTCTCTTGGCCAACAAGGTCGAGACTGCCACCAGTTTGCGATTACAAGGCTTTAAGTACTGTACCCAGCCCAATAGACAACCCTCAGGTGTACACTGCACAGTTTCAGCCACAACCTTCGTTAGCAGGTCAGTAACTTTACCCCAAAAGCCATATACATTTTTACAAGACCATGCAAGGTGTAGGAAGCCCGCATCCCCCTGCCCACATCTCACACATCCAGAGCTATCCCGCAGACCAAACCGCATCAATTGCAGCGGGGTGTAGTACAGCTGGTGCAAATATTTAAAATGGATGATGCGGAGATTGCAATTCGCAGTGAGTCTGCCAGTAAGTATGCAACAGAACCTCCACATCTCCGGTGTCAGCGAGGTCCCAAGCAAGGCGGCCCATCTGTTGTACGCAGGGGTGTCCAGTTGTTCCCTTTCTCTGAGGGACGTAGTGTATAGTTTCGTTATTAGACCAGTGCGGTCTGCGCCCGCTAGCACCGCCTGCAGTGCTAACAACGGTGTGGGTTCTACAGGGTAATCAGGGTAACTAGCACATATTGCCTGCCTCACTCGCACATAAGTGAACCCAAACATGAACCCCCGGTCCCTACCGCCCTGTATGTCAGCAAGAGATCGAAAGTGGCCTTGTTTGTAGAGATCCCCTAATTGGGTTACCCCCACCGCGCCCAATACCTTAAGAGCTGCAGGTTCTCTAGCAGCAGAGATATCCGGGTGTGCTGCTAGTGGTAGCCTTGGGGCGTAGAGGTATGGCAATTGTGCACGTGTAGCAAGTGTTTTCCACGCCCATGCCGTGCATAGTGCAGGGTTAATTTCAGTTCGTGGTCCCCCGCTCGCCCCGGACAAGGCTGTCACCGCCAGGGTCATTGGGAGAACTGCGTCAGCTTCGATAGCAACATGCGGTTGGTAGCGTTGTGGGAAGAACCAGTAATGGGCAAACTGGGCCTGTGCACATAGATAATACAAGCGTAGGTCAGGGGCCTCGAAACCCCCCCGCTCGAATGGCAATACTAGGGTCTCCCAGCTACACCGGGGCTTCCTACCACCCCATACAAAGGAGAGTAGCGCAGACTGGAAGGAGTGAAACAGCGCCAGATTGAGGCGAATAGGGATATTAATGAATAAATAAAGAAGTTTGGGCAGTATCGTCATTTTAACTACTGCTATGCGGTCCGCCAAGGAGAGAGGGAGTTTTGCCCAGCGCGCAGTTCGTTCGGTAATTTGTACTAGTGCCCTACCATAATTTTCGGAGACGACCACCTCTGGATCCCTGTGGAGCCAAACCCCTAAATAATTTACCAGGTCGGTGGACCAAGTTAGAGGAAAATCCAGCTCCATACGCCGCGTGCCCGTTGTAAGAGGCAGCACCGTTGACTTTGCCCAGTTGATACCGAGCCCTGAGAATCGTTCGAATTTCACATATTCCCAAAGTACCTCTGGGAGAAATGTTTTGGGTTCACGGACATACAGCAGCATATCATCGGCGTACATTGAGACTACCAAAGGGCGCTGTCTAAACCGCAGTGCCGCCCGCGCGTGGCTTTGGCGGAGCTTACAAGCCAGCGGCTCAAGAGCGAGAGCGAAGAGCATCGGTGAAAGGGGGCAGCCCTGCCGAGTGCCCCGTTGGATGAAAAATGCGGCAGATATCCAACCATTGACCCGGATTCGTGCGGCCGGTGCCTCATATAAAAGGCGAATCCACTTCAGGAAGAAGGGGGGCAGCCCCATTCTGAGCAATACTGCAAACATAAACTCCCACTGCAAAGAATCGAATGCTTTGGCTGCATCAAGCAGCACCGCTGCTGCCTGAAAGTTGGCCTCAAAGTAATGTAGAGTAGAGAAGATAGTGCGCAAGTTGTGGGCGGTAGAGCGGGCAGGGACAAAGCCGGACTGATCCGGGAGGACCAGATTGGGGATCAAGGGCTGGAGTCTACTGGCGATCATTTTCGCCAGGATTTTGGCATCAATATTTATAATGGAGAGTGGGCGATAGGAGTCACAGCTGTTAGCTGGCTTGTCAGGCTTAAGAAGCATAACGAGGAGGGCCTCTTTTAGAGATGGAGGGAGCGTACCACTTTCATATGCTTCCGCAAAGACGTCCAGGAGTCTAGGCGCCAGTTCGTCAGCGTAAGCCTTGTAAAACTCGCTTGGGAGCCCGTCCAGACCGGCAGCTTTGCTGGTGGGCAAGGACTTGATGGCATTTTTCACATCGTCCACATCAAAAGGTAGGGTGAGGTATTCGCGTTGGTTGAGTGATAGCCAGCCTAGAGCTATGTCATCTAGATAAGCATGCATATCAGTGGCCGACACCTGCCCACGCCGTCCATACAGGTCAGAATAGTAATCCAACACCACCTCACTGATCTCTGGGGTTGTATAGCGCGGCACTCCCCCCCGAGTCCAGCATTTCCATAAGGTATACTTGAGTCCGAGGCGTGCTCAGCTTCTGGGCCAGTGAGCGGCCGGGACGGCCTCCCTCCCCATAATACCGCGCCGTAAAGCGTCTTGACCTGTGCGCTATCTCCTGATCCGCAGTGTCATTATATTCAGTTACCAACCCCCGAATGGTAGCAAGTATACTTGGAGCAGGGTGTTGTGTGTATTCGCGTTCTAAAGCAGATATCTCATCAGTAAGTTTATTCATACGGCGTCGTAGAGCTTTTAGAACCCCGGCCTGTGCGCCCATACAAGTACCCCTAATAGTAACTTTAAATGCCTCCCATAGTGTCCCAGGGCTGTCGACTGAACCAGCATTTTCTTTAAAAAAGTCGCTGATGGCCACGCCAACAGTACTTCTGAACACTTGGTCCGTAAGTGAGGAGGGCTGTAATCGCCACTGAAACGGGGGGCGCGCACAGGTTGGGACTTGCAGCTCCAAGAGCACGGTGGAGTGGTCCGACAAGGTTTTGGCTAAGTGGTGTACATCAAGCACCCGGGTACATGCTATCTCAGAAAGGAGCCAGTAGTCCAGGCGGGACCATGATCCATGCACAGTGGACACAAATGTACTTTCCCTCATACCAGGATGCCTCACACGCCATATATCCCGTATATTCCCTGCATCCAGAAACCCCAGGATTGCCTCAGTCGCCTGGCTATGACGCAGCGCTCCACACCCCTGTTTGTCCAGTTGGTCGTCCAGGCAGGCATTAAAATCCCCCCCCCAAATCAACTCCGCCGAAGAAAATTTGGAGATGCGGCGCCAAACATCAATAAAAAAAGAAGGGTCGTCCACATTTGGGCCATAGACATTTACTAAAAGGACCTCCATGCCCCCAAGCCGCCCATGGACAATCGCAACCCTGCCTTGAGTGTCAGTCTCTGTGTGCAGCACGGTGAAAGGGACCCCCTTCCTCACCAAAATCATCACCCCCCGGGCATAAGAGGAGTAGGAGGAAGCCACTCTCAGCCCAGCCCATCGGGAGCCTACATTCTTTTCCGATAGTTGAGTAAGATGTGTCTCCTGTAGGAATACTACCTGGGCCTGAAGTCTGTCCAGCTGTGCCAACACTGACCTTATCTTCTTGGGATTATTTAAGCCGCGCACATTCCAGGTGAGGAACTTTACGTTACCTCCCATGGTATGGTATGGTCAGATATACGAGGTAGTGTGAAAGAGAGACTGTAGATGCGTCCGAAGGGGCACGCCATGGTATCAAGAAAGGAGCGCCTAGTAACCCACCTAACCCACCCCCCATAACCCTCCACCCACTTCAGCGACCCGAACATGCTAAAGCCATCCCATCCCAACAAAAACAGTCCCCTACATGGGGAGCAACATATGTAAATTCCTGTTTGGGGAACACCCATGTGGGGGGAAACCAGAGAGCTACGAACCTCCCAGAAAGCGGGAGGAGGCGGATCAGGTATAGGAAATGTGCAAGGATTGACTAGCATACATCTAACAACTTGCATCTAACCTACTGCCATTACTATGTGGTATCATCAAGAAAGAGGGGTACTCTAGGGGAATGCAGAACATTAATCATCGCATACATCAAAAGTAGCCAGGTACGCCGCACAGGGGACATCACACAGCAAAGTCCCCCAAGTGTCCAACCCCGAAACATGGGTGACTGCTGAGGCGCAGTGCAGCTCAACCGCAGCGAGGTCCAGAGGACACAGCGACAGCCATTTAAGCCTATCAGCCACATCCCCACTGTGGCCGGAGACATATGACACCTCAGGGACCAAGTTACTGTTCCTCATCGTCCATATTCGCAGCTGGCGCAGTTCTCTTCCTCTTCAACATTTTAACGTGGTCCATTGCTGCTTTGGGAGTAGTAAAGATCTTGCTGTCTCCATCTTGGCCGACCCGTAAACGGGCCGGATAGAGCATGGCGTAGGGAATACCCACGGTCTGCAGGGCTTTTTTGACGGGGCCAAATTCTCGTCGTGCTGCCTGAACGGCCACAGTGAAATCCGGAAACATAGACAGCTTGTTCCCCTGATGTTGGATAGTGCCTTTCTCCCTCGCCAGTCTCAGTATGGTGCCCCGGTCTCGGTAGTTCAGCAGGCGGGCTATTACAGGGCGGGGGGGGGGAGCTCCCGGCGCCGGTCGCGCCGCCAGCGAGCGGTGCGCCCGCTCCACTATGAACATGGGGGAGAGATTTTCGGGGCCGAAAATGTCTTTGAACATGGACTCCATGAAAGTCTCCATCTTGCCGGTGTTGGTGGATTCCGGCAGACCCGTGACGCGAATGTTGTTGCGGCGCGACCGGGCTTCCAAGTCCTCGTTCTTTGCCTCAATCAACGCCAGGACCTTTTCCATGTGTAGGGCCTTGTCCGCCACTTCACTAAGGCCATCTTCATTTGTGGAGACACGCTGCTCTATCTCCCCCATTCTCGCATTTTGTTTCTCCAGTTGGGATGCCACGTGGTCAAGCCTATGGTTCATTGCCGCCATGTTCCCTTCGATAGCCTGAAGACTCTTTTGCATGGCGAGCAAGGTTGTTTCTAGCACGGAGGCTCCCTCTCCCCCGGGGCATCCGCCTCAGAGTCCGAAGCGGCCCTCTGCTGCGGCCTCGTAGTTTTTCGCGCCTCAAACGTGAGGCGAGGCTGTGTCTTATCCGTTCTCCCCATGTCTACCACTCGTGTACCGGAATTTGTATGCTACACTCCCCAGTCAGATCCCAAGGGCGTGCGCACCGCAGTCGATAGCTTCCGAGCCACTCAGCAGCCAGACATAGCCCCCAGATGCAGTCCCCTCATGGTAGTGCTAATCTATAGTGTAGCAGAGGCCCACCTATACCAGCGCACTATCTCAGTAAGGGCCCGGACCAGTCCTCATCAGCCGATATCACCGGGGTATTCCGGGGGGGCGCCCCAGAGTCCGTCTCTTATGGTCCTGGCCTCCGCAGGCGGGCCATGAGGTGCACAGCAGGATAGTCGGTGGAATGGGGGGGAGCCGGCTCCCAGATAGCCACGTCCCGCTCGTGGCCTACGCTCAGTGCTCCAGTCCGAGGCTAGTCCCCCGGGGCGGCCGCCGGCACCCACCAGTCGTAGCACACCACAAGCCCCACACACAGGCCACAGCTCGCAGGCCGCAGCGTAGCGAACCGGCCCACTCCCGCCTCCGCAGCAGCAGGCCCCAGCTCAGCCACGCCCCACTCACCGCAGCCCGCAGCAGGCTCTTCTCTCTCCGGTGGCGCACACGGGGTCTCGACCAGCAGCTGCGCCCAGATCAGGTACTCGCCAGATGCGGCCGTCCGCACTCCCGCCGGAGAGGGGGGGAGGATCGTCCGCCATCGCGGGTGCCCCCTTCACCACCGGGGCCTCTCCACGCAGGGCTCCGCACTCCGCAGCAGGCCGGCAGCTGTTCATAAGCGGCCCAGCGAGGAGCACACTTCCATCACCAGCGACAGAGCCCCAGATCGTGCCGTTTCCACAGGAGGGCACCGCGAGCCGGCAACTCTCTCCCCTCACTCGCCCGCTGGCGCCGCAGTCGGTCCGCTCCTCAGCTCTCAGAAACGGCGGCCGCCATTTTTGCTACGCACCGGCCAAGCTCCAAGGCGCAGAGTTCACTGCGTTGTCGGCGCCCCCAGCCGTCCTCCAGGTCCCCACCAGCCGCGGGGGGAGTACCGCTGTGCAGCACCACGATTTGCAGCAGAGATGCAATATTGATCAGGCGGATAATAGGCGGATTGGCGATCAGCCTGGCAGAGCTACACTAACGTGCGGCCATCTTGCCTGGTGCCCTCTAGCGCCCCCCTACCTCCTTCCAGTTAATGGTAGAAATGGGCATGAAATCAATAATGGATCCTGGAAAGCTATACATTTTAGAAACGTAGACAAAATTCTGAATTTAGCAAGGGGTCATTTGTGTAGATCCTTCAAGGTTTCTTTATAGAAACTAACAGTTAAATATAGGAAAAATTGAAAATTAGTTGAAAAAAACAGCCATTTGTGTCAACGTTTTCACCTGTAACTTCTTCTAATTAGAACAGCTCTTTGAAAGCAATATACCGTTAAATCCGCTGGACCTTACTGGTTGTGGGGATATATAGGACTTGTAGGTTCACCAAGAACCCGACGAACCCAGAGCCAAAACCTGAGCAGCGACTTGCAATGGTTTTTTATTATGTACCGGGTATATAGCAATTATTCTGGGAAAATGTATACATGGAAAAATCGGTATGAAAGACACCTATGTATTTCTGAAATGGGAACAAAATATAGAGTTTAGAAACAGTAGATATTTGCACATTTCCAAAATTGGGAATACTCATACTAGCATGAGAATTATCGGTCATTTTTCAAAATGACTTCTTTTTTACACATTGTCTTTCATTTGGAAGGCAGAAATGCATCAAAAGTCAATAGGTAATAACAGTTGCTCTACAAATATGAAGTACCCTAAGTCTCCTGATAAAAATGGTACCTCACTTGTGTGGGTAGGCCTAGTGCCCACGACAGGAAACGGCTCAAAACGCAATGTGAACACACCACATTTTCACAATGAAAAATTACCCTTTTTTTGCAAAGTGCCTAGTTGTAGTTTTTGAACCCTAGCTCTGCCGGCACCTATGGAAACCTAGCAAACCTATACATTTTTAAAAACTAGACACCCAGGGGAATCCAGGATGGGGTGACTTGACTGGCTCTCACCAGGTTCTGTTACCCAGAATCCCTTGCAAACCTAAAAAAGTGTCAAAAAAAAAATTTTTCCTCACATTTATGTGGTGGAAGGTTCTGGAATCTGCGTGGATCCACAAAATTCCACCCACCCCACGTTCCCCAAAGTCTTCCGAGAAGAATGGTACCTCACTTGTGTGGGTAGGCCTAGTGCCCGCGACAGGAAACGGCGCAAAACGCAACGTGGACACACCACAATTTCACAGTGAAAAATGACCCTTTTTTTGCAAAGCGCCTAGCTGTAGTTTTTGAACCCTAGCTCTGCCGGCACCTAGGGAAAACTAGCAAACCTATACATTTTTGAAAACTAGACACCCAGGGGAATCAAGGATGGGATGACTTGACTGGCTCTCACCAGGTTCTGTTACCCAGAATCCCTTGCAAACCTAAAAAATTGTCAAAAAAAACAAATTTTCCTCACATTTCTGTGGTGGAAAGTTCTGGAATCTGCGTGGATACACAAATTTCCACCCACCCCGCGTTCCCCAAAGTCTACCAAGAAAAATGGTACCTCACTTGTGTGGGTAGGCCTAGTGCCCGCGACAGGAAACGGCGCAAAACGCAACGTGGACACACTACAATTTCACAGTGAAAAATGACCCTTTTTTTGCAAAGTGCCTAGCTGTAGTTTTTTAACCCTAGCTCTGCCGGCACCTAGGGAAACCTAACAAACCTATACATTTTTGAAAACTAGACACCCAGGGGAATCCAGAATGGGGTGACTTGACTGGCTCTCACCAGGTTCTGTTACCCAGAATCCCTTGCAAACCTAAAAAAGTGTCAAAAAAAACAAATTTTCCTCACATTTATGTGGTGGAAAGTTCTGGAATCTGCGTGGATCCACAAAATTCCACCCACCCCACGTTCCCCAAAGTCTTCCGAGAAGAATGGTACCTCACTTGTGTGGGTAGGCCTAGTGCCCGTGACAGGAAACGGCGCAAAGCGCAACGTGGGCACACCACAATTTCACAGTGAAAAATGACCCTTTTTTTGCAAAGTGCCTAGCTGTAGTTTTTGAACCCTAGCTCTGCCGGCACCTAGGGAAAACTAGCAAACCTATACATTTTTGAAAACTAGACACCCAGGGGAATCCAGGATGGGGTGACTTGACTGGCTCTCACCAGGTTCTGTTACCCAGAATCCCTTGCAAACCTAACAAATTGTCAAAAAAACCACATTTTCCTCACATTTCTGTGGTCGAAAGTTCTGGAATCTGCGTGGATCCACAAATTTCCACCCACCCCGCGTTCCCCAAAGTCTTCCGAGAAAAATGGTACCTCACTTGTGTGGGTAGGCCTAGTGCCCGCGACAGGAAACGGCGCAAAACGCAACGTGGACACACCACATTTTCACAGTGAAAAATGACCCTTTTTTTGCAAAGTGCCTAGCTGTAGTTTTTTAACCCTAGCTCTGCCGGCACCTAGGGAAACTTAGCAAACCTATACATTTTTGAAAACAAGACACCCTGGGGAATCCAGCATGGGGTGACTTGACTGGCTCTCACCGGGTTCTGTTACCCAGAATCCCTTGCAAACCTAAAAAATTGTCAATAAAAACACATTTTCCTCACATTTCTGTGGTGGAAAGTTCTGGAATCTGCGTGATCCACAAATTTCCCCCCACCCCGCGTTCCTCAAAGTCTTCCGAGAAAAATGGTACCTCACTTGTGTGGGTAGGCCTAGTGCCCGCGACAGGAAACGGCACAAAACGGAACGTGGACACACCACAATTTCACAGTGAAAAATGACCCTTTTTTTGCAATGTGCCTAGCTGTAGTTTTTGAACCCTAGCTCTGCCGGCACCTAGTGAAACCTAGCAAACCTATACATTTTTGAAAACTAGACACCCAGGGGAATCCAGGATGGGGTGACTTGACTGGCTCTCACCAGGTTCTGTTACCCAGAATCCCTTGCAAACCTAAACAATTATCCAGAAAAACACATTTTCCTCACATTTCTGTGGTGGAAAGTTCTGGAATCTGCGTGGATCCACAAATTTCCACCCACCCCGCGTTCCCCAAAGTCTTCCGAGACAAATGGTACCTCACTTGTGTGGGTAGGCCTAGTGCCCGCAACAGGAAACGGCGCAAAACGCAACGTGGACACACCACAATTTCACAGCGAAAAATGACCCTTTTTTTGCAAAGTGCCTAGCTGTAGTTTTTTAACCCTAGCTCTGCCGGCACCTAGGGAAACCTAGCAAACCTATACATTTGTGAAAACTAGACACCCAGGGGAATCCAGGATGGGGTGACTTGACTGGCTCTCACCAGGTTCTGTTACCCAGAATCCATTGCAAACCCAAAAAAGTGTCAAAAACCCCACATTTTCCTCACATTTCTGTGGTGGAAAGTTCTGGAATCTGCGTGGATCCACAAATTTCTACCCACCCCGCGTTCCCCAAAGTCTTCCGAGAAAAATGGTACCTCACTTGTGTGGGTAGGCCTAGTGCCCGCGACAGGAAATGGCGCAAAACGCAACGTGGACACACCACAATTTCACAGTGAAAAATGCCCCTTTTTTTGCAAAGTGCCTAGCTGTAGTTTTTGAACCCTAGCTCTGCCGGCACCTAGGGAAACCTAGCAAACCTATACATTTTTGAAAACTAGACACCCAGGGGAATCCAGAATGGGGTGACTTGACTGGCTCTCACCAGGTTCTGTTACCCAGAATCCCTTGCAAACCTAAAGAATTGGCAAAAAAAACACATTTTCCTCATATTTCTGTGGTGGAAAGTTCTGGAATATGGGTGGATACAGAAAATTCCACCCACCTCGCATTCCCCAAAGTCTTCCGAGAAAAATGGTACCTCACTTGCGTGGGTGGGTCAAGGACCCGCGACAGGCAAGGGCCCAAAACCTATTGAGGCGACATCAAAATTACCTATCACAAACCAACCTTGTTTTGCAAAGGGGGTCCCATGAGTTTTTGGCCCGGGGCTCGGCGGCCATCTAGGGAAACCTACCAAACCCACACATTTCTGGAAACTAGACACCCAGGGGAGTCCAGCGAGGTATGGCTTGCGTGGGTCCCCCAACATTCTCCTACCCAGAATCCCCTGCAAACCCCAAATTTCGCTGGAAAAAATCACTTTTTTCTCAAATTTCTGTGTGGGAAAGTTCTGGAATCTGCGTGGATCCACAAATTTCCTCCCACCCAGTGTTTCCCCAGGTCTCCCGATAAAAATGGTACCTCACTCGCGTGGGTGGGTCAAGGACCCGCGACAGGCAAGGTCCCAAAACCTATTGAGGTGACATCAAAATTACCTATCACAAACCAACCTGGTTTTGCAAGGGGGGTCCCATGAGGTTTTGGCCAGGGGCTCGGCGGCCATCTAGGGAAACCTACCAAACCCACACATTTCTGGAAACTAGACACCCGGGGGAGTCCAGTGAGGTATGGCTTGCGTGGCTCCCCCAACATTCTCCTACCCAGAATCCCCTGCAAACCTCAAATTTCGCTGGAAAAAATCACTTTTTTCTCAGATTTCTGTGTGGGAAAGTTCTGGAATCTGCGTGGATCCACAAATTTCCTCCCACCCAGTGTTCCCCCAGGTCTCCCGATAAAAATGGTACCTCACTCGCGTGGGTGGGTCAAGGACCCGCGACAGGCAAGGTCCCAAAACCTATTGAGGTGACATCAAAATTACCTATCACAAACCAACCTGGTTTTGCAAGGGGGGTCCCATGAGGTTTTGGCCCGGGGCTCGGCGGCCATCTAGGGAAACCTACCAAACCCACACATTTCTGGAAACTAGACACCCGGGGGAGTCCAGCGAGGTATGGCTTGTGTGGGTCCCCCAACATTCTCCTACCCAGAATCCCCTGCAAACCTCAAATTTTGCTGAAAAAATCACTTTTTTCTCAAATTTCTGTGTGGGAAAGTTCTGGAATCTGCGTGGATCCACAAATTTCCTCCCACCCAGCGTTCCCCCAGGTCTCCCGATAAAAATGGTACCTCACTCGCATGGGTGGGTCAAGGACCCGCGACAGGCAAGGGCCCAAAACCTATTGAGGCGACATCAAAATTACCTATCACAAACCAACCTGGTTTTGCAAGGGGGGTCCCATGAGTTTTTGGCCCGGGGCTCGGCGGCCATCTAGGGAAACCTACCAAACCCACACATTTCTGGAAACTAGACACCCGGGGGGAGTCCAGCGAGGTATGGCTTGCGTGGGTCCCCCAACATTCTCCTACCCAGAATCCCCTGCAAACCTCAAATTTCGCTGGAAAAAATCACTTTTTTCTCAAATTTCTGTGTGGGAAAGTTCTGGAATCTGCGTGGATCCACGAATTTCCTCCCACCCAGCGTTCCTCCAGGTCTCCCGATAAAAATGGTACCTCACTTGTGTGGGTAGGCATAGTGGCTGCAACAGGAAATGGCCCAATCGTACTGTGGAGACTTCAAAATTATCTATAACAAAACTACCACCAAGCTGACCCCAAACAGTCACAGGTGAAGTACTCTCATCATGAATGGTAGTCAGCATGTACACATCCTTCCTGTCCACAAATTTCACAGCTAGCAGTTCCTCACTACGCAAGGCACTGCACTGTCCCCTCTGAAGCTTTTTGCAAACAAGCTCTTTTGGGTAACCTTTACGGTTAGAGCGGATTGTGCCACAAGCAAAAGTGTCCACTTTGAACAATTCCTTAAACAATTGAACAGCAGTGTAGAAGTTATCAAGGTACAAATGGTGGCCTCTGTTAAACAGTCCTCTAGCAAGATCCCACACAATTTTCTCTGAAACACCAAAAGTGGACGGACAACCAGGGGGGGTCAATAGTGGAATCTCTACCAGTGTACACCCGGAAATTAAAGACATATCCTGTCCTACTCTCAGACAACATATAAAGCTTAATTCCATAACGTGCCCTCTTGCTAGGAATGTACTGCCTAAAAACCAAACGGCCCTTGAACAGGACCAAAGATTCATCAACAGATATTTCTTTGCCTGGATTATAGATCTCTGAAAATCGATCTACAAAGTGATCAAGAACAGGTCGAATCTTAAAAAGACGGTCACAGTCAGGGTTATCTCGTGGCAACGCCAAAGCATTATCAACAAAATGCAGCATCCGAAGCAAAAGTAAATACCGATCACGACTCATAATTGCAGGAAATATGGCCGTTGCCATCAAGGGACTGGTAGACCAATATGAAGCCAGGGACGGCTTCCTTATCAAGCCCATCAAAGAAGTCAAACCCAAAAACGTCTTCATCTCATCCAGATTTGTGGGAGTCCACCGGGTAGCTCTAGAGCGGGGCCTAAGTCTGGCACTGTTGTCCCTCAAAAACTGTTCAGCATACAAATTAGTCTGCTCAACAATCTCACCCAAAAATACATCATCCATGAACAACTGAAAAAACTGTATAGGCAAAATATTTTCACAATCCACTCTACACCCTGCATCACCACTAAAGGCAGGCAGCACCGGCTGCACCATGTTTGGATCAACCCAGAGTCCAGCACTTCCAGTAGGAAGCCTAGCAGCCTGCAATGCAGATGCCTCTTGCACCATCGGCACATCAGTGTCCTCCTCTAAAACAGGCACTTCATCCGCACTGAGAGTAGCTTCATCATCCGATGATTCCATGTGGAGAGAAAACTCACTGCCTGAATCTTCCCCTCCCTCCTCTCCCTCAGACGCACTGTCAGTCTCATAATCCTGCTCAGAGGAAGATTCAAGAAGCATACCAACCACCTGCTGAGCAATAATTCTGCGGCTGGCCATAATCCTTACTAATAAAGGTAACTTGTCAAACAAGTCAACAACAACAAACCCTTTGTAAAAAAAGAAATAAACAAAATGTAGCTTTATCACAAAGACCTATATACTCCAACACTATACCACTCACTTGCCAGAAGCAGCTAGACTCACCACCACCTACTCTGCACAGACACAGTAAGGACCAACAGTATCCCACTAAAAAAGAAAAAGAAAAGAAAATTACACATAAGACAACGCAAAACCCATCGCAAAGAATTTCATGCACAAAACACTAACTAAATATGCTGCTATTATGACACCACTTACAAAAAATTAATTCATGCATGATACTAATACTCATTTGGAGTAAACACAAAAAAAATGTTTTTCTTTCCAAAAAAATGCAACTATGCAAAACTGCAGATCAACCACTGCCGAAACCGCAAACAAGAATCAAAAACTTTTCACTAGAATAAAAAGGAGAAATAAAACATTACAATCACATATGCAAATAATGCACTAGTCCACATACTATCCACCAGCCAAGCAAAGGTGGTAGGTGGGACTAAAAGCATAAGGCCGATCTGCCCCCACAGGGAGCAGAAACAGCCAAAAAATTCACCCTCATAAAGGGGGAGCGACCCTTGCCCAAGGGGTCACTCCCCGACACAAAACAGTCCTGCCAAGTCCCACGCATCAGGCGTTAGACTAACGCATTTCAGTGTGGTGCTCCCCATCACCGCACTGAAATGCATTGTCACGCATAGCGCCTCAGCTGTCACTTAAGCTAGCGCTGCTTCAAACTAAACTGGAGTGGCAGCACGCTATGGCGTGTGCGCGCTGCTCCAACAGGCTAGGAGCATGCTAGCTGAGATAGTAGCAGCTATGTATTTCATCAGAAAAGGAGATTGATTCCTGCCAAGCCACATGTAGGACGAGTCTGAGAGATGAGGCCTGAGGCATGATATCTAAGGTCTGCTGCACCCAGTTATACCGTACACACAGACGCAAGCCTCCTACACCCAAACAGCATAGCGCACAGTTCACTGTGCACACAGACGCAAGCCTCCTGCAGGCACATAGCACCATGCACGGCTACACTGTGCACACAGACGCAAGCCTCCTGCACCCATACAGCATAGCGCACAGCTACACTGTGCACACAGACGCAAGCCTACTGCATCCATACAGTATAGTGCAGAGCTACAGTGGGCATACAGTTGCAAGCCTCCTGCATGCACATAGCATTGTGCACAGCTACACTGCACACAGATGCAAGCCACCTGCACACAAACAGCATCACACGGCTGCAGACTCTGTGGTGCCCACAGCTACACACAGAATGAACCTGCAGTCCATCATACACAGACAGTAAGGCCTGCTGTCAAAAGGCAGCGCAATAATTGCTGAACAGTATGAGGCCTTCTGCACAGAGGGCCGAGACCTGATGCATGCAGTGCTTCGAGTCAGGCAGAGATCGAGGGCACACCAAACTCAGCAGTCACTAGTCTGCCTGCAAAGTTGTGCCACTCCGAAAGTATGGTTTTATTGGAACTTTTCATTTAAATTACATCTACATTTCAATGTACAACCCATCAGACTACATGTTCCCTTTCTGTAAGCACATGTGCTTCATTTGTCTGCTCGAAAAGGTGCAGTGTTCACGAGACAGCCATCAATCGGCAAACCCTTGTGGACGTTCTAGAAACCCTCCTTCTTGGGTTTTGCAATTTTGACGTTTGCCACATCAGCTTTTTCGGCCTCTACTTTGAACTCTGGCTTCAAGGCAGCACGTACCGCCTTGTCACAGATGTGAGAGTAACGGATGTAGCTGAGTCCTGCCTGTCTCCAGAACGCCACCATGTTTGCTACCGGTGCTGGAGCTGCAGTATCTGCTCATGCGATGGCGGACAGGCAGGGGGCGAGACTCGGCCAAGGGTAAAAGTTGTGCCACTCATTTAATTTACTTTTAGAGGAGCGCGTGGGTTCTGATATTTAGGTTTCCCTCGCCTTCATTGCTTGATTTTGCTCGCAAGAAACTGTCACTCATAATTACACTGAAATTATTAACTTATAATTACCTTCCAGGTCAAGTGTGTTTATTCACAACCACAAAAGGTACATGCCTGTACTGACCATTGCAAAGCATCTGCGTTATGATAGTATCCCATACCACTTCAGACCAGAAACATTTTAAGTTATTGTTACAGTCTTTCTCATCTGTGTTCAAATTTATTTGTTGAAGGAGTTTCCAAAAATTATAAGCCTTTGGGCTTTCTAATTTTTGGACACTATACTATTTGATCAATGTCCTGGACGGTCTTACTGCAAAGATTGCACATGCAGAAAATGCCAGGTGTCGCGGAAATAACACCATATGATCTGCGACCCTCTATTTCACAAGGATGACCCCTTGCTTCACCTTTAGCCGTGCAGCTGTCCCTTATTTGCTGCTGAGGTGCTTGAGCAAGGGCAAGGTGTGGAAACTACAAAAGCAAACTGCGTTGTAGGAGTCCTTTTAACCCCTTCGATGCTCGTGACGAGCTCAGCTCGTCATGCTGCGCGGTAGCGCTGTGCGCATGACGAGCTGAGCTCGTCACGACCACACCCGCGATCGGAATGTCCAGCACACGAGCGGAATTCCGATCGCGGTCAAGGGGTTAAAGTTTCATTAATTTGGGAATTCGATTGTACCATAACCCTGAAATGTACCAAACATAACGTGATTGAGTTGTTTTACAAGCCCCTAATTATCGGCACAGTTCGCAAAGCAGAAAATCCCACTGATCTGTCGAAGCATTTTAAACAAATATGTTTAGCCAGGGTTGATTTCCTTATGACGCATTAAAATGACACACATGGCAATCTGAAACCTTCACAGCTATGCACAAAATGCCCTTTAAAAAAAAAAAAACAAGCATTCCTGCTGCACGATCACGTCCCATGCGCGATCGTGCAGCAGGAATGCTTAAAAAAAGACATTGGAGGAAAGGAAAACACTTTCCTTTCCTCCGATGCCTTTTTAAAATCCCCCCCACCCTCCCCGAGGACAAACTTACCTGTTGTTCGCCGGACGCACTGGAAGCAAATGGCTTCCAGCTCGTCCGGTACCATGTAATGACGTCAGCGCGCCTCGCGGGAGCCGTCCGACGCACACGCCCACCGTGACGTCGGACGGCTCCCGGCCGTCCGACGCATGGAAGGGGTTAACTGAGTACAAAGCAGCTATTATTATTGCCAAACAGGCATTCTATTCGAGTAAAATAAAGGAGGCCAAGAACTCGACTAGAGAGCTCTTTAAGACTGTCTCAGAGTTAGCCATGCTCCAACAGGGTAATCGGTTTTCCCCTGATCAAAATCTATGTGACCAAGTGGCCTCATTTTTCCAATCGAAAGTCCAATCTATCTACAGGGAACTGGAAAGTTTGAACTCCACTCCCCAAAACTCACCTTCGCCGGTCATGGAGGTGGGCATGGAGGTGGGACCAGTAGCCCCCAATCTCGTGACCAGCTTCTCGCTACTGACACCAGTTTCGGTAAATTATATCATACTGACCACCAAGTCAGGTTCGCCAGAAGACCCTTGCCCACCGAATATCATTCACGGGATCTCAGAATTAATTAGCACAACTCTCAACCCCCTCCTAAATACTACCATAAAGTCTGGGTCTTTTCCATCGATCTGGAAAAAAGCGTGCATTAGACCGATTTTAAAGAAACCCTCCTTGGACCCTGGGGATGTCACAAGCTATCGGCCTATTTCCTGCCTGCCGCTAGCAGCTAAGGTGTTGGAGAAAGCCATAAATCATGAACTGAATCTTTTTATAAATTCTAACAATGTGCTCGACAGCTCACAACATGGCTTCCGTTCAGATCATTCTACTGAATCTGCATTGGTCATAGCCACAGAGGAGGTCCGTTGGCAAATTGACAGGGGTCGTAGGGCTGTCCTGATCCTACTTGACCTATCAGCCGCGTTTGACACGGTCAATCATTTAATTCTAACACAACGGCTGAGGGCAAGTGGGATTCGAAACAGCGCATTGGCCCTCCCTACCTCATTTCTGTCGGGCAGAGAACATAAGGTCAGCTGGGAGAATCTTAAATCGGACACATTTCATCTTCCTTGTGGAGTCCCTCAGGGTTTGGCGCTCTCCCCCACACTATTTAACATATATGTGACTCCACTCGCCAAACTAGTTAAAGACCACGGCTTCTCGCTCGTGCCGTACGCCGACAACACACAAATCATCATTTCCATAGCTTCCAGGGAGGATGCGCCATCGGCTAGATTCCATAGTTGCATCGATCACATCATGCAATGGATGCACTTAAACTACCTGACATTAAACACCCAGAAGACTGAAGTCATGGAGTTCGGTACTGGGGCTCCCGTCTGGAATTCTACATGGTGGCCAGCAACAGCAGGAGTGTGTCCCACACCTGCCGGGAAAGTTAGAAACCTGGGCATTGTTTGTGACACACAGCTTAGCTTTTCAGCTCAGATCAATCAGGTCACCTCAGCCTGCTACTTCACTCTAAAGATACTGCGAAAGATCCTACCGTTCCTTCCGATGGAATTGAGAAAGACTGTTGTGGTGGCACTTGTGTTGTCACGGATCGATTATTGCAATGCCCTTTATCTCGTAGTTGATAAACGGCAGTTAACCAAGCTGCAGTCTCTGCAGAATGCGGCAGCCCGAACCTTGCTGAATCTCCCTAAATTTAACCGAATTTCGGGGGCTATCAGGAATCTCCATTGGCTGCCAGTTAAAGAGCGTATAGAATTCAAGGCACTGTGTCTGATCCATAAAACCTTGTATGGAGGAAGTCCTACGGAATACCATAAATTATTCCAATGGTACACCCCTAGACGCCCACTAAGATCAGCCAATAAAGCATTGGTAAACGTTCCTGTAATTAAGAAAGCTAAATGGGGAGGTAGATGCCTCTCATATCTAGCTCCCAAACTCTGGAACAAGCTGCCTGTACACATAAGATCCCAGCCAGCCCGGTTGAAATTCCGGGTCCAACTGAAAACTTGGCTGTTCCCCACTTTAAGTTCTGATTTTCCGGGCTCCACGTTTAACTCAATGCTTCCAGCGCCAAGACGGCTCGGCAATCGAGCGCTTTATAAACTCTTACTTACTTATTAAGTTTGGGGTTACTCAGGGCTCTGCCTTGAGGCCAACATTGTTTAATGTCTATATGTTGCCTTTGGCAACCCTGGTGGAATCCTTTGGAGTGCAGATCATCTCTTACGCTGACGACACACAGATTATTCTAACTTGGGACAGGAACATCTCTGGTGTCCAATGCAGATTTGAGGCGTGTCTGTCAGCAGTGTTTAATTGGATGTGCCAGAGTAATCTCCAGTGAAACACAAGCAAAACAGAGGTACTGGTTTTTGGTTTCCCCCCTCCCCTTCATTGTGGGATGGTGAGTGTTAGAACTGGAATCTTTTGGCGTGTTTCTCCTGTCTTTTTGCTTTCTGACCTCCTGGTTTTAACTCTGTTTTTGCTGGTTTAGTTACTCTGCGCACTTTCTCACTGCTGTCCAGTGTCAAAGTGCAAGTGCTCCTATTGTAAATTGTATTATGGATTGGTGTTTCCATGACTGGCATATTTGATTTACTGGTAAGTCCCTAGTAAAGTGCACTGAGAGTTCCAGGGCCTGTAAATCAAATGCTGCTAGTGGGCCTGCAGTACTGATTGTGCCACCCACACGAGCAGCCTTTCGAAGGGTTCTCAGACCTGCCACTGCAGTGTATGAGTGCAGTTTTTACTGCCATGTCGACTTGGCAAGTGAACCCACTTGCCAAGCCCTAACCTTTCCTTTTATTACATGTAAGTCACCCCTAAGGTAGGCCAAAGGTACCCCTATGGGCAGGGTGCACTGTATGTAAAAGGTAGGACATGTACTAGTATTGGTGACATGTCCTGATAGTGAAATACAGTGTATTTCGTTTTTCACTATTGACAGGCTATCTATCCCATAGGATAAAATGGGAGTTTACTTATAACATCTTATGAGTATATCTTCCCATTGGGACAAGATGGAGGAATGGAGTTTATTATGCCTGAACTCAGAATGTAGAAATGCATCTTAGTAAAGATGATTTTTATGTTCTGTGTGTGAAAATACCACTTTAGAAAAGTATGTATTTTCTTGCTTAGCCACCCTGTGTGCCTCTGCCGGGTTTTGGATTGACTGTCTGGCTTTGGAGTGACAGGGGATGGGGATGTGCATTCTCTTTCACACATCTACTGGGGGGGTTTGAAGTGTATCCTGCCTTTCCTGGGTGAGTCAGGGCTGGGCTGAATAGACCTGGACTGCATTTAGAGTAGTGGGAGGAGATTTCCTTGCACCTGAATGGGCCTGTTCTGCCTTGGACAATGCTGTCTCTACGTCCTGCCAGGAAGCTGGACCAGAGAGGTCAGAACTGGTTTGGGCTGAGCACAGACACTCTCTGCCCAAAAGAACAAAGAGAAACTGAGTATAAATATTGGGGCCCAGACCCCAGAACTTTTGAACTCGCTGGGATCAAGGAACCTGCCAAGGAGAAGAGCTGGAAGAGCTGCCAGGAGGAGTACTGCCCCTTTGCTGTTTTGTTGCTTTGCTGGGTTGGCCTGCAGTTGCAGCTTCTACCTTGGGCAGTGAAAGGACTGAACTGAACTTTTCTTCACTTGTTGCTGAGTATCTCCAAGGGCTTGAGATAGAGTTTGCCTCCTGTTCACGAAGTTTCAGGGACAGCAAAGACTTCACTTACCTCTGGGTACTGCCTCTGGGACCGCGTGTCTCAGTTGCCACAGAGGGAAACCGCAACCTGATGCCATCACCGAGACCTCTGGCGGTTCCGTGACCGAAAGGCCCCCAGAGGGCACCGCCGCACTTCGCACCGCAACCCTAGTCTCATCAAAGATGACGACTGCTGCTGCCACCGAGCTGCTGCTTGCACCGTGACCTGTGCGCACCGCACCACCTCGCTTCACTCTGCCACCCCGGTCTCATCGACGACGCCGTGGCAAGCTGACATCACCGTCGTGGTCTGCACCGTGGTCTTGGGGCACAGCTCGTAATCTATACGCAGCATCGCCCCATCCCACACCGCAGCTCCAGCCCACCGACGCCAGCCCCATCAACCGTCGATACTCGACGGCGGCCGATGCTTGCATCATGACCATCAGCACTGTAACGAGCACTGCCCCTCTTTGCACCGCAGCCCTGGTCTCATCGACACCGTTGGACGGCCGCCACCAAGCCTCTGCCTGCATCGCGACCTGAGTACACCGCACGCCGCACCGCTCTGCTCACACCGCAGCCTCGACGACCGCTGCCGCCGGAACACATCCGCAGTCGGCCAGAACAAAATGGTACTGTTTACACGTCTTCTGACGCCGGCACAGGTCCGCACCGACGCGGTTTATCGACCCAGTTGGATTTGGTTGTTTTAAGCACCGCAGTAACACCATACGGAGCTACTAACTTCTAGGAACTGCAGTTTTAATGTTATTGTTGCAGAATACAAATTTGGATTATTGTATGTTGGACTTTTTATCATTTTGGTCTTGTTTGCACAGATATTGGTTATTTTTCTAAAACTGGTGTGGTGTCCTTTTGTAGTATTTTCAGTGTATTTCTGCGTGTTATGTGCAAATGCTTTACACATTGCCTCTGAGATAAGCCTGTCTGCTCATGCCAAGCTACCAAGGGAGTGAGCATGAGTTGTCTAAGGGCGTAACTCCCTTACCCTGACTAGAAGCAAGGGTCCCTACTTGGACAAAGGTGCAAACCATTGCCAACTAGAGACCCCCATTTCTAACAGTTGGCCTAGTTCTGCTCCCTCTCCTCCGACTCCAGCTATGGTGGTTGTTAGAAACGGGTAGCGTGGTGCAGAGCGGGAAGGCTAAACCAGGAGCATTGTGTAAAGCATCCGCGCAGCACACACAGGCGACCCACCAGGCACACTACAAAAAGGAGACCACACCAGTTGGAGTAAGGAAAACAGCATAGGTATTATGCAATCAGCATAGCAGAATGCAACCACAGTGGTAACACGGCGCCAACCGGCACCCGGTAGACATAAACAGTGGGGACTATTTACAGGGCAGCGCCAATCGGGCCGCTGCCAGAATCAACATAAGGTACAGAGCATAAGTGTAAGACTACCAAGCAAATAACGTGTAGCAGCCAGTACCTACGGGCGAAATAGGAAACTTGGCATCCTCGCAGTAAGCATAGATCACATTATATTAGGCATATGCATCAGGCATCATCTGCAAAAAAAGAACATTGGGCGTAGAATGCACACCACATTATATGGCATTAGGCACATTATGCACGACACCAACAGCAGTGCGAGCATCTCATCAGCAACAACCATATTAGCATAAGCCCATTCTGCCTAGCTTGGGCACCATTGCCGTAAACATAAAAGCATTATCACTCGCCATGAACCTGTGGGCAAAAACCTCATTAGCATAAATCACAGTATACAGTCACCTGTGAGCAGAGAGGTATCATCACATTGGCATTAGGCATAAAAATAAAGCATCCTCACAGTAGCCTAAACCCGTGCCCGTGGCCTCTCATTAGCAAGGAAACCTGAGGCAGGATAACATTACTGCATGACACTAGTATGAGGCATCCAACGCACTAGGCGCCAAACCATCGGGGTAAACCTTGGGGGGAAAGCATTACCAGCAGACTGTGTTAACAGGAACCCCGGGGCGCAGGCATGGCCTTAGCATGAATCACAGGTGCATACCACATAAGAGGCAATAGGCCTCCCAATCACAAAGTACAGGGTGCCCCAATCGTTGCAACTGCCCACTGTCCAGCGGGGCAGCTGTGTCCGGTAAAGTTAACACGAGTCCGGGGGAGCCCCTCCCTGGGACTCGGGGATTAGAAGTGGCCAATCGTTGCTGCTGCCCGCCGCCGCGGTGCAGCTGGGATGCTAGCAAGCAATGGGCAGGTGGGGAGCCCCTCACTGGGACCCCAAAATTACCAAGGCCCCAACACGTGGCAGCGGCCCGCAACTGCGGCGCCGCTGGGGAAGGGGGCTCAACACTAGCACGGCTGGTTTCCCCCCGGGGCCCTAGGCACCGACAATGTGCCTCGGCCGGCCCCCGACACTCTCCAGCGCAGCCCCACTCACCAGACTATCGGGGCTGCAGGCGTCTCTGCTCTCCTCCTCGTGGAGGCTCCGGTCGGCCGGCCGGCTTCCTCCTCTTCTTTGTTGACGTCGCGGGGCCCTCCTCAGCTCATGGGAGCCCCGCCATCAGCAGCGCCTCTCTGGCTCACCCGGGCCCCCTCCTGGGACCCGGGACTTAGATGGGGAGCCCGCGAGGCTCCGGACGGCTTCCGGTGTTCCCCGTCCTGCCGGCAGGCCTCCCGGCTGTTCCCCGGGGCCCCTCCCGCGCTGACACAGGCAGGCCCCGGACCTCCGTAGGCCTTGCAACCCGGGAGCCATTGGCAGCGCGGCTTCTGGGGGGGGCGCGGCCGATGACGCGGTGGGCTCCCCGGTTGCCTAGCAACCCTTTCTTTCGCGCTCACGGCTCAGTGCGGCCTTCTCCTTCACCGCGCCGGGCTTTCCGGACAAGTTGGCTTCCCCTCCTTCAGCGCGGGGCCCGCGGCTGTGATATCTCGAGTGCTGGCGGCAATGAGGGGTAGGCTCCCTCTTCAAATAAAGTGGAAGGCGGGGTGGGCACCCGCTCCTGGTGTGCTCGCGACTCGGGCCGCAGCGGTGATCTTGGCCAGTTTTCTCCTTGCGGGGGCACTACGGGGTAGGCTCCCGTCTAACGAGCATAAAAACCACGGGGTGGGCTCCCGCTGGTTTACAAAGCGCTCAGGACCCGGCACCAACGTGGGGTGGGCACCCGCTCTTCCCCAAGCAGGCAGTGGGGAAGGTCCCACACGCTGGGATTTCCTCGTGACACTTCGGCAGCGCAGCGCTGCAGGCGACAGCCCCTCTTCTGGCACATTAGATATAGCGCTCCCCAGGCGCTAGGGTGCAGGCAGGCAACAGTCAATTACAGTGAAGCGCTCCCAAGGCGCTAGGGACCTCACAGGTCCAGGGCCCACAGAGGAAGGTCTTGCCCACACTTCTCACCTCCTTGTGATATGGGCAGTCTCAGTATGGCGCTCACGAGGCGCTAGGGGCCAGGAGACAGGTCATGCAGGGCGAGATCAGCGGTCAGCAGGGCGGCTCACCAGTCCTGAAGCAGCAGTTCCTAGGAACGGTCATCCTCCATTATGGTTGCAATCCTGCCAACACAGCAGCCTCCACTCCGGCGGTGTCTCTTTACTGGCCCTGGGGACAACAGAGGGGTGCAGATGGGCACAGGGGCCAGCACACAGGCCCAATGTGGCGGTACCTCCTGGCAGAGTTCCCTCTCAATCACGTCCCCGCTCAGTCACTGTCTGGACTGCTCTTGACTGAGCACATGGCAGCACAGCCCCCCTATATATACACCCCTCACCCCACCTACCAGAAAAGGCTGGCAACTTCTGGAAGGTTCCCTGGGGAACCGGTTTTAACTGGTTTAGGGGGAGGTGTAGAGCACCCTGGCTGCCAGGTTTCCCTCCAAAAGCTGGGAGTGCTGGGAAACAACATCTAGACCGCCACTCAACTCAGCCAGGCGGCACATAGGCAGGCAGGAATGGCGTCCATTTTAAAGGTGGCATTTACACCATTGCACATTATTACCCATTTACATTTTAGACACATCAGGTAAAATACATAGGCTAGGGGGGGAAAGCGAAAAATCTCGGGACTATAAGGGCCAAGTCCAACAGTGGTTAAGAATCTGGGAGCGAAGTTCGATAGTAACATGTCCTTTAAACCACAAGTGTTGATCACAGTTGCGATAAGTTTTGATGCCCGAACTGTTATAAAGGACCTGCGAGTCTTCATCGGGACATACGCAGTTGGCACATTACATTCTGACAAGGGTCCAGCGTTTAGCTCTAGGGCTTACAAGGAGGCCATGGGAAGTTTGGATGTGACTCTGCATTTCTCATCTCCATACCATCCTGAGGGAAATTCGGTGGTGGAGAGGAAAAACTGTGATTTAAAGTAGTCTTTAACAGTGAGGGTACTAGGCTTAGGCCGCAGTTGGGCCCATCATCTGTAAGAGGTCCAGAGTGTTGGAATAAAAATTATGTTTTTGCATGGTTTTATGTAAGTTAGCATTTGCTGCGCCATTTTGTGTATAGGCGCCATTTTGTATCGCGATCTAAACAACTTTTTTGCTATTTCCGAGAAACGGCCTTCTCTAGGTTATGTTTCTTCGGAGCTGAGTTCTGCCATACTAATGAATGCGCTGTCCTTATTAGTGCATACCTTTCCCTTTAGATGTACGCCTTCTCCCACTTGTCTAGTGGCGGGCACAGGCAGAGTAACCTTGAGTGGTAGATAATGTGTGCCCGGCCTCAGAATCGAAACTTACTCCTTTGTAATTTACTGTCCAGCTGCATCTCTCTGGAAAATTCCATGGTGGGCGTGCTTTCATTGGTTTCGAAGTGTATTTAATGTATCGTTATGCTTGTTGATGTCAGTCCCCCTGCAGCACTCCTTAGTGACTGGGCAGACAGGGCTCCACTCTGAGCGTACTCTGAATAAACAGATATTGGTTTGTATTCTCTACTGTCTGACCGACTCATCATTTGGCAAGGAAGGCTGAGAGGTGGTCTTGTGTCACCCGGGTGACCCGAATCGGGTCATTTCCTTCAGTTGGCGCCCGAAGAGGGACTCCTTCGGGTGAGTGGCCCTTCCCCTTCCACGGACGGGGGGAGGTCGAGGCCATCGTTGGGTCGGACGGACAGATCAGGGATCCCTGCACGAAGAGTTCCTGATACTCGCAGCTGCCCCTTCTGTCCTGCCGGACAGTGCCTCACCCAGTGGTCATCCCGACTGGAGTCCTAAACGGCGAAACCCTTGGATCTGACTGTTTGTTCCGAGGGAGTCGGCAGTGGAGAATAAATTTGTTTGACCTGCATATATCAGGTGAGTTTGTTTTGGTTCTTTGTGGATATGGTACCATTTTTGGTTTGTATTTGGTGCGGTCTAAGGGCCGTCTTGGGATAAGAAGTATTTGTATTTGTTTTGTTAGGCATAAAATAGTGAATGTTTAAAGATGCCTAGTGTTAGCAAATTGCTTTCTTTGTGCTGCCGCTGTTGTTCTGCAGATGCTCGATTGGAAGAAGCTCAGCCAGTGCCTCCAGAAGACACTCCCAATTTTGATAGGTATGTGAAGCATGGTCTTGGCCCTATTATGTTTAATACATTATGGCACAAATATACGAGGGACAGTGCCGAGTTGCAGTGGCCGTTTGATGAACAAAAGATTTAGTATTTACAAGAACAGTTGTTTAAGAAACGAAATAGGCAGTCTATGTTTGATCCCCTCAGAACATGGCAGAAAGTAGTTAGACAGCGGCGATTGAAGGCAGAAAAAGAGGCTCGGAAAGGAGGGATGCAGACGTTGACTCAGATGGCTGTAGCATATAATAGGGAGAAACAGGAAAAAGGTGTTGAATGTGAAGATAGGAGGTTTCGATTACATATTGATAAATCGTATGTGGTTCAGGAAGAAGATGACGCTTTTGTGGAAGAATGATTAGATACCCAACCCTCGCCTCCATATGCCCCGCAAAGAATATATCCCATTGTTCCGGTGCCTTCACAGCCGCCTGTTACAGTTGCTTCCACTGTCTCTGTTCCCGCATCTGTTGCTGTTGTTTCGACAGCTATGGCTTCGGCTCCTCCTCGTCCCCTTCCTTCTGTTTCTTTTCCATCTGTGGCAACTGTGACCATTAGTACTCCTGCCGTACCTATTGTTTCAGCTATCCTTTCGCCAGCTCTTTCCCCCACGACACAGCCCCCAGCGACGATAGTGCCTGTTGCTCCTGTTGCTACTCCCACTGTGGTTTTTCATCCTCTGACGTTAGTAAGTAGTGGGACACCGGTGCGTGGATTTGATGACAGGGATTTATACGAAATTTAAGGAGCGCATGGGACTGTTAGTGCGATCTGATGTGGGGGATGAAGAGAAAAAGGTAATAGCTAATCAGGCTGCACAGTGGGCCCGTAACCCTATTTATAGTGTCGAGGATGTCTGGGCGACTATGAAAGATTTTGAGCCCTTTATACAGCAGCATGCCCTCAAACACATGTCTGCTACTCTGATTGGTCTTTGGCAACAGCACTTTGAAGCAGAGGCACCTCAAGTTTTATATGACATAAGAGATCAAGTGTATATTAGCGAGCTGGGGCCGGAAAAAGTCTTTGCCAATGTTACGATAATAATAGCTTATAGGGGAAGACTGCATGAGAAAAGTCCCAGGTCGGTGTCTCAGTTTCCGATGAGAGGAGTTCATCCTATATATCACCCCGAGATACCAGAGATAACGGATGGGCGAGGTAATGTCACTCGAGCGGCGGTGGCGGCTCGGTTTCAAGAACAATGGGTTTATACTCTGTGGAAAAGAAGTGAGGTTTTATCTCTTAAAACTCATTTACCAGATCCTAGGAAAAATCCTACTGCCAATTATAAAGAACTGACTGAAGCTGCTTCCTCAACGGTGATGACTCTTGCTGATATTGAAATGTTCTTTGGTCTCCTTGTTCCGGTTGATATTTGGAGGAAGGTTCATACTCAAGATCATGTTCCGGAGTTGGGTGGTACTTGGGATCAAATTAAGGCATAGGATCAGGAAAGAAAGCCCGGTGAGATAAGCCTTGAGCGGAAATGTTAGCGTTGCCAGGCCGCATAATTACGTATATGCATTCTCTTATTCCGCCAAGAAAGGTAGACTGGGATAAATTGTCAGCCTGTCGAAAGAAGAAAGATGAGAGTGTGTCTGATTTCTTTACCCGATTTGAAGGTACATTTTGGGATTATAGTGGACAGGATTTGTCCGTTGAGGGAGTTGTTCGGTTGTTTGTCAATAGATTTGTTTCTAACTTGCTTCCCGAAATTGCGACTCGATTGCAGGATTCTGAGAGTACTTGGTCCACCTCTTCCCCCTCTGTTATTTTAAATATGGCGCAATATTATGAGCATAGCGACAATGAGGAAAAGGGTGAGGACAGAGAAGAGACATAAGGATTTAAAAATGAAGGTGTTGCTACAGCAGGCTTTTAGAGGGAATGGAAGAGGACGTGGTCATCCTGCTCGACAGCTTCCACGCACTAGTAGGCAGCCCACAACTACGCCTTTGGGTCCGAATCAGTGTGCGTATTGTAAAGAGGAGGGACATTGCCGTTGCGAATGTCCTGTGCTTTTGCAGAAGGTAGCGGTCCCGAGAGGGCGAAGTTCTCATGGACAGGGTCGTGGAACAGGTGGGGCAGATAGTACTCAGAATGCTGCAGCCTCACAGGGTCGTTCTGATAATAATTACTTTGATGACCCTTGTGATGGACAGTATTACCATGATGATTATGACATGGAGGAAGTGACAGGAATGTCTTACAGTTAGGACAGCCAGGGACAGAGTGAGGGGCCAGTTCCGATACCTATAGACCAGTGTGGTCCTTATGTAACAGCAGAACTGCAAGGTTCAACTAAGGAATTTTAGGTGGACACAGGTGCGACAAAAAGTTCTGTTTCTCGAGATATGGTCCCTGGGGCAGCTCTGTCTGGCCATAATAATGTGTTGGTAGGTTTTTCTGGTGTATCGGTTGTAAGCCCCATTTCCAAACCTCTTGCTTTGACTATTGGTCCTTTCACTGTGGATTCACCATTCTTGTTGACATCTACTTGTGGTGAAAATGTGATGGGTTTGGATTTGTTGAAGAAATTGCATACTACCATTTATTGCTCCCCGGCAGGTGTCTATATGACAATGGGCCCCAATGTAGCACGTGCTATACAGTGTTTGTCTAAAGATGTGCCTCTTCCTATTGAATTTGCAGATGTTCCATCCACTTTGTGGGCGACAGGTGATACCGATGTGGGGCTGCTGCAGATCTCACCAGTTTCGATACAGGTTAAGGATGGTGCTATTTTGCCTCGTATCGCTCAGTATAAAATACCACAGGCAGGAGAACAAGCTTTATTGCAAATTATTCAGGATTTGATCAAGAAGGAAGTGGTTGAGGAAACGACAGCCAATATTTGTAATAGTCCTATTCTCCCCATTCTTAAACGGACGCCTTCCGGTGATGATCAAGGAGATGTCTATCGTTTTGTGATTGATTTGCGCGAGGTTAATAAAATAGTGGTTCCCCAGTTTCCAGTGCTCCCTGACATTACTACTCTTTTGACAATGATTCCCTCTACTGCTAAATTCTTCTCTGTCATTGACTTGAAAAATGCTTTCTTTAGTATTCCTATTCATCCAGAGGGCAGGTACTTGTTCGGGATTACACTAGCTGGTAGGAGCTTTAGGTTCTGTCGAGCTCGTCAAGGCTATACTGAAAGTCCAAGTATTTATAGTCAAGCTTTAAAGAGTCAGTTGGATTCCCTATCGCTTCCCTTCGGTAATGCATTGGTGCAGTATGTTGATGACTTACTCATCGCTACTGACACAGAACAAGGTTGCAAAGACAGTACAGTTAAATTGTTGTTACAATAGGCCCGACATGGACATAAGGTGTCTCTTTCTTAATTTCATTGTCGACAGGAGGTCACCTATTTAGGTCCCCTACTGTTGAAGAAGGGTAGGAAATTGACTCCTGAGCGCATCAGTACCATTGTTAAAATGCCCGTTCCACAAACCCAGAAAGATGTGCGCGCTTTTATAGGTATCACTTCCTATTGTCGCCAGTGGATACCTAACTACTCTTTACTAATCAAACCCTTTCTTTCACTAACCATTAAAGATGTGCATGAGCCCCTGCCTTGGATGCCTGAATGCCAGCAGTCTTTTGAGCAATTGAAAACTGCACTTTGTTCAGCTCCAGTATTCGGCACCCCCGATTATAACAAGTCGTTTGTATTGTTCGTCCATGAGATGGCTGGTTGCGCGCTTTCTGTTTTAACACAAAAATTTGGAGATAAGCAACGTCCGTGTGCTTATTTCTCTGCTGTTCTTGACCCTGTCGCAAGAGCCCTCCCGAGCTGTCTAAGAGCGGTCGCGGCTGTGGCCGTTTCTATCAGACAATCAGCTGGGCTCGTACTTGATACTGATCTCACGGTCATGGTACCCCATGCTGTGGACATGCTTTTGAATAAGACTGAGACACAGCACCTCACCAGTGCACGTCTGACTGGCTATGAATTAACCTTGTTTGCCAAACACATCACGATTAAAAGATGTGCCACTCTGAATCCAGCCACATTACTGCCCCTCCCTTCTGAGAATGATGAGATTGATAAACATGACTGTATCTTCCGGACGGAAGAAGAGACGAAAGGGCGGATAGACCTGACTGATGTTCCCTTATCTGACCCACAAGGGGAACTATATGTCGATGGGTCTTGTTTTAAATTATCAGATGGCACTACAACTGCTGCGTATGTTATCACCACGCAGTGTACAGTGGTTAAGACATCACGAGTTCCCTATCAATCGGCCCAAACTTCAGAGCTTGTTGCCTTGTTAAGAGCTTGCGAATTGAGTGAGGGACTGGTTGTCAATATTTATACTGACAGCCAGTATGCCTTCGCAGTTGCCCATAATTTCGGGCAACTCTAGGCTGAGAAAGGGTTCCTTACTTCGCACGGCGCCAAGATTCAACATGGGCACCTTATATTGAGGCTTTTGTCTGCTTTGACACTCCCTAAGAAAGTGGCTATAGTAAAGTGTAGTGCTCCCCGGAAAGTTACTGATGATGTGGGTAGGGGAAATGCGTTTGCAGATCAGATAGCTAAAGAAACAGCCCAGACAAAAATCCAAAGAATGTTTGTAGCAGGCCCCGCTAGATGGGTGCCTGAAGTTACCATGTTTGAGGATACACTTGAGAATGTGAAAGAGATACAAAGTGAGGTCACAATAGAAGAATTAGCACTGTGGCAAGAAAGTACAGCACAATTGAACGATGAGGGATGTTGGATTGACAAGTCAGGGAAGCAGAGATGGATGTTGCCAGATGCATATGTTCTCCCTGTAGTTACGATGGCCCATGGCCCAGCCCATATTAGTGCTAAGGGTATTTGCAAGTTGTTAGACCCTGTATGGCAGAACGATAATATTTCTAAGACAGCAGCCCATTTACTGAAATACTGTATGGTGTACATGATGCACAATCCTGGAAAAGGTACCCCTACCCCACCCGGTAACTTTGCACCACCCACTTTCCCTTTTGAAGTCCTTCAGATGGATTTCATAGAATTGGATCGGTGCAATAATTTTAAGTATGTTTTGGTGGTTGTCTGTGCTTTTAGTAAATGGGTTGAGGCTTATCCTACTAAAGATAATACAGCCATTACGACTGCAAAGGTACTCCTGAAGGAGTTCTTTCCTCGTTTTGGCTTGCCCCGTTTGATTTGGAGTGATAACGGAAGTCATTTTAATGCCAAGGTCTTTCAGTTAATTTGTGATGGTTTGCACATAAAGCAGAAGTTTCATGCCGCTAACCACCTGCAGTCAGCAGGTTTGGTTGAGAAGTACAATGGTACTCTCAAACTGAAATTGGCAAAGATTCAGGAGACAACAGGGTTACAGTGGCCAGATGCTTTACCATTAGCTCTTTTGTCAACAAGAACAACAGCACATTCTAGGACAGGATTGTCACTGTACGAGGTCGTGTTTGGATGCCCGGCAAATGTCTGGGATGTCCCGCGTTCTCAGAGGTTTACTGATATTCAGTATCCACTGCTGATCGATTACTTTTGTCAGTTAACTGAAAATTTGCGTTCTATTCACCAACAGGTCCGGGAAGCCCTGCCAGCTACGCCAGAAGGGCCGGGACACGATATTCAGCCTGGTGAGTACGTCCTTGTTTGTAATTTTCAGCGAAAGAAGAGTTTAAAGCCGCGGTGGAAGGGGCCGAAGCAGGTCCTCCTGGCTACACGTACTGCAGTCAAAATTGATGGTCGAAAGAACTGGGTTCACGCGACTCATTGTCACCGGATACCTCTACCCTTGCCCTATGATCAGTGGGTAAGGGATGGAGTAGGGGACTCTGAGTGCGAGACGGTGCCTCAATTTGTCCCCTTCAGTGACGCCAGGCTGACCTGGACCAAAACGGATGAGGAGAACGATGAAGTGCTGAATGCAGCAGTACCTCCAGAAATACGGGCTATCCAGGAGCCCCTTTTCACTGATCCCTCTGTGTCTGGAGTTACTAGGTATAATTTGCGCCCTCGGCTGAGGAACAGTGCACCAAAGGAGAAGTCAGATTAGTTAGGGATGGACTGTGTAAGTTAGGGTGTACTTTGCTATAGTACCAACGGAGCTAGTTTAGGGCGAGGCGAGATTTGTGCACTGTTTGAACATTGGACAGGATAGATCGAAAGTATCCCCCTGGGGGTACCTTATCCTGGTCGATGTGGGAACCTGAGCTTAGGACAGAGCAAGCTCCACCGCCAGTGCTCAAGAGCGCCAACGTTTTGATGAACAATAGGTGCCTGTACCAGTGAGGCTCTGACTAACACTGGGAACTTGTATCATTTTCTTGCTGGCATTTTGGCCCCTTCCACCTTTGTTTTATTGTTTACCATGCATCCCTTTGGCAGGATGGTTGCTGACGAAGAGCAGCCAGTGATTTCCCCTGTTCCTATACGTATATTCTGGTCTACAAAAAGAAAAATATTGTGTATTGTTCTTGTGGTATTACTGTTATTGATTTTGGGTGGGGTGTCCTGGGTTTTGGAATGTGATCAGGATGCACCGTCATGTACTAAACATAAGGTTGTTTCTAAAATGCGCACTAAAAGGGCAGCCCCGAGTAATGTCTTTCTAGACACACATAAAATATTTTTGGGAGAAGGTACAGCTTGTTATCCCGCCGAATCTGTTACAAGTCTATGGACTGCTTACCCATTGTCGCTGGTCAATTATACATATACCCGCCCAGCCTAATTCGTAGAGGTAAGGGGTGAGATTGGAATGGGGTATCCTGGTCCTTGTCTATATTACAGGAAGCCACGAGGAAAGGGATATCCGGGTTGTGACAATAATACATATTGTGATAATCTGTATATGAGAGAGCAGAACATTACCTTAGTGGGCGGGCATTACCAAGATTTAACGGTTACGCGAAAAGATGGATATTATCCCGCATGTTGTCCGATACTAAACAGTACTGATGCATTCTTGTATGTCAATTGTTCTGGAATAATATTGTTCAAAAATTCGATGTCTCTAGTGAAAAAGAAGGATCCGAGTACGCTCGGAATGAACACCAGATATGCTCCTGTAGATTATCAAGGTCCACTTTATACACACCCAGGATTTTATTTTTTGTCTAATGGTACTTATTCAAATGTTCATAATGGTACAAATGATGTTGCCCTAGGAATGGTGCTCCCTTTAGGTGTGCCTTGTAAGTACACTGCAGAGTTCTGTGATGGAGAGACAGATTTGGAAGTCAATAATTATAGTAATGGTATCACCTTGGGTATATTTGGGTATATTCTCTCCTCCATTATTACCTTTGGTGGTACCGCTATAGCCAGAGGTGAAAGAGCTAGAGAATATTTTGGATGTAAGCTACAGATACTATCGAACTCCACTGTAGCAGCTTTGCGTGACATCACCACCCAATTAGAAAGTATGCGAATATACTCCGAACAGACCAGATATGCTGTTGATTTCATTCTAGCTAAGAGTGATGGTGTGTGAGCAGTAGTAGGAGACCAGTGTGCAGTTGGGATAACTAATATGGAAAAAAATATTATCCAACACATTTTAGGCATTCTAGAAAACATAAAAGGAATGGAGAGGGGGAATTGGAGTTGGTCATTGTTTGGTGGATGGGGTTGGATCCTTGAAAAGGTGATCTATTTCATTGTGATTTTGGTTTCTTGCTGTGTTTTAGTCCAGTGTCTTCCCTTATGTTACTCTTATTGCACCACCCTCCTCACTCCAAAGAGAATATCAATTCATGATACTAATGCAACAATCATGCTTCAGAAAGAACTCGAAGACCTCATGTACATAGATGAGGGTATTTTGGAGACCTCTTCCCTCCTTACCGTTTCCCTTCCTGAAGCTGAGAATATGGAGTGCGCCCAAAAATGTATTCATGATTTGTTGAATTATATGTCTTTCTCATTATTACACAATAATTGCTTAGCTCATGCTAAAAGGAGGGTCTGTTGGAATAAAAACTATGTTTTCGCATGGTTTTATGTAAGTTAGCATTTGCGGCGCCATTTTGTGTATAGGCGCCATTTTGTATCGTGATCGAATCTAATTCTTTGCTATTTGCGAGAAACGGCCTTCTCTAGGTTATGTTTCTTCGGATCTGAGTTCTGCCATACTAATGAATGCGCTGTCCTTATTAGTGCATACCTTTCCCTTTAGATGTACGCCTTCTCCCACTTGTCTAGTGGCAGGCACAGGCAGAGTAACCTTGAATGGTAGATAATGTGTGCCCGGCCTCAGAATCGAAACTTACTCCTTTGTAATTTACTGTCCAGCTGCATCTCTCTGGAAAATTCCATGGTGGGCGTGCTTTCATTGGTTTCGAAGTGTATTTAATGTATCGTTATGCTTGTTGTTGTCAGTCTCTCTGCAGCACTCCTTAGTAACTGGGCAGACAGAGCTCCGCTCTGAGCGTACTCTGAATAAACAGATATTGGTTTGTATTCTCTACTGTTTGACCGACTCTTCATTTGGTATGGAAGGCTGAGAGGTGGTCTTGTGTGACCCGGTGACCCGAATCGGGTCATTTCCTTAAAGAGGGCACTTAATAACCTACCTAGAGAATCCCTGGGTGGTCGAACTACCTATGAAATCCTGTATGGGGTAAAGATGTAGGTCCCAGACCTCGACAATAACTAATGAAGCATTCTCTCTCAACAATTAACAACATTGAAGTATGCCTTCTACCTGTTGCTACAACAACAACTGTACAGTCAACTAGTACAGAAACACAGATTTCAATTCGGTAACCTGAAAAGAACACAGTCCACATCAATGTACCACAGATCGAAACTTCTCCCAGTTCTACAAAACTGCTGAGCTGCCAAAAATAGATCGAACAGCCTCTGGCTACTTCATCGATTTCTCTTCTGACGCATCAGATCCACTAAGACTGCTGCCTCTACCATTCAGGCTGAAAGTGCGTGTTTTCTATCTTTGGCTGAAAAGGACATATTCTGTTTCTCCATGGTTACATCTTTGGATTGCAATTGTGTTACTTTTCCTCGTCCTCTGGATTGGTTGGTGACAGTCTTTTTCTTGCTTCTGAATGAAAGATTTGAGCACACCATGAGTTCGCACATTTGCACGTTTCGAAAAACTGGCAACAGTTTGCAAAATACACTGAGGATACATTGGATGCCATGCTACGTAATGGCACATACAACTCAACAGACCCCAATTGGAAGGGATGGTTAGTTTGGCCATTAGACATGAATGGATGTCAGGCACGATTACTAGATAATATCGAGGGATTCAAAACAAGCAGACCTGACATGCGGTACGTGCAGTCTGAACACTCGGGGTGGAGACAACTTACAGTGTTGGGAAGTTGGGCCTTCATTGGCTAAATAACTCAACACTGTCCTAGGTGAAATGACACTTGTCCCTTTAATCTGATGACCTGGAACTTCAGGACTTTTTATTAGGTCCTCCTAAGCCCCGTCAAAAACACTTCCTATATGGAATATACAATGAAATATGGAAGGTTTATCAGCAGGAAGCTGCTGAAAGACTGAGAGAAATTGACAGGGCCAATTTAGAGAAAGCTCTAGCAGTGGTTGACAATGGTATGACCACCTTGTCCTATTGGATATACTCTTTATGGAACATATTTTCATCAGCAATAGACATTGTTATGTTATAAAGAATTTATACAGCGCACGTACACCAGAAGGTTTCATGGCGCTACTCTAGAATATGCCGGGACCGATGGGGATAGTTATTCATGAGCCTGCCCGAACATTGTTCAACAAGACATGTCCGCATTACAATATGGGCAGCCACAGCTTAGGTCTATTATGCTATTGAGCTGGACATTACAAACACTACATTCTGGCCATGTGCCATGGCAACCTATCAACACTACTAGCTTGTTTGTCCCATACCACCTTACAAAACAGCAGACGCTCATGGCACGCAAAGATGCAAAATACACTATGTGACACGTTGAAAAACTAGAGAACTTACCTTTTACCGTTGCTGAAATAGCATCTGCGGATTAGATAATCCATGGGTACATCACTGTGCCAATTTCGACATTTCATTTTCAGTATTGTCTGCAACACCACCAAGTAGGCAGATATGAAGCATTGGGGGAAGGGTTTGTACATGAGTACTGGGAATTACCTTTCAAATTTCGGTGTTGAAATAGGGAAGCTGAGGTTTTTCTCAGCGGTTCGGACTGCAAGAATACTTTAAGTGGATCCTTAATGTGCAAGGATGTTTCGCTTCACTGGGCCTGTAACGCTTCCGTGGCAAATCTTTCTTGCTACTTGAAAGGTTCCCCAGTGCCCGTGATATGTCCACCTTTCAGATTGCTCCCTAATGGGAGTTACCTGATGCTGTCCAGTCAAGGTTGCTGTGGAATGAAACCGGGGGTTGCCTCTCTGGTGACGGTTTCTTCCATTGTTACTTGTTGTACACAAGTACTGTTTCAGCCTGCCCACATAGTTAGGGAGAATATGCTTTGGCCTTCAAAAAATATAATGAATGTGCGTTTTGATGCTCTGAGCAAACTGAAAGCCTAACTGTTTCAGAAAGATGTGGCCTCAACATCTGCTTGGGAGATGTTTGATCTTCAGGTTGCAAGGTCCTCTTCAGAGAAACAGGCGCTACTCCGCACTAACTTACCACAACATTTTGGAGAGCTGGTGCATCGTATTTTTAACATCTCTAGTACAAACGGAATAGTGCAATTTTTTCAAAAGTGTAGGCTCTGGTGTGGTTAGTACCTTCCAGACAGTTTTCAGAGTTATTCCATCTTTTATCCACTCCATGCACTGAAGCATCTTTGGAGGTCTTCCGCTGGTCCTGCTCTTGATTGTCGGGACTGTGATTTAAATGTTTCTGCTCCACAAGAACAAATAGAGCTAGCACTACCCCATGTGTTGCTGTGCCGTGAGTGCATGGTGCATTGCTTTGGCACACCCTTGCTTCTAGAACTGAATGAGCACTGGTTCTTATCATTTCGGCCTGTGTGGCTTCACTGAGTACAGCCCGTGTGCCGCTGTCTGTTGTGCACTTTCGAGTGTGCCTTGGATTTGTACCTGTGTTCGCAACTGGCTGAGCCTTCGGATATAAATGTACTGCTGGACCCCTAAAGGCCCATATATATAACTGCCCACTGCGTATTCAGTTGCTCAAGGCTGCATTCTACGAGCCCTCCTGGGATGCATCTGCTGTAGTCTTTCCCTCGGCGGCTGCTGTAGGGGTTGGATGGGAATACATTTGCTCTATAAACCTGCTCCAAGGTGTGCCTCTGGGATCATCGTCTGCGGATGCTGGGAACAGAAATGTTTTGTCTACTTTTCAGAACACATAAACATTTGGCTATTCCGTTTGGTGGGAATTTAGGATTTTAAAAATTCAGCCTGTTTTTAACATCCTAAATTGTTTTTAAATTGGCTTTTATTTTTTTATTTCAAATGACCTTCTTTGTGCTTTGGGCTTCTAAATCACATGATTTCCTTTTTTATCAGTTTTTAGCTTATTTTTTAAAGTGAAATTTGACATTCCTTTTTACATTTATATATGCTAATGCATTTTTGACCATTGCTTTCTGTTTATTTAGATAGCTTAGTAGTCGACTTAGTGGGTGTCATGTGTCCTGGTTAGGCCTAGAAGGAAACACAGCCATTTTACATACACACGAGTTTCTCCTAAGTTGCCTTCACTCTCACACAAGGACTTTTGCAAACATGACAGTGCGGATTAGTTTACATGAAACTATACTTGCTTACAAAATTATCTTTGCATGTACACTATCATGATACCTTGAACTTCATGTACAAGGTCTATACATTCATTGTACAAATGTGATTGTTTGTTTGCGTCCATGCGGCGACACAGCTATCTATAGTACATAAACAATGGCGACGTGACTAGAATCTCGGCCAAAGGCAAGAATGCTTTCTGTTATAAATAAACAAGAATTTCTGGGTTTGGGCAGAGGCGCACTTGCTGTCATTTGCGAGGTGCTGCACCCTGAAATCTCAGCCCAGCTGTAAGCTGATCCCTCGGCGAGGGATGTCCAACTTGTGATCACGACGGGGACCTACATTCTTTCCCTTCAGGTAATGGGGTTGGATCATCCAATGGGGATTCCTGGCAGAACACATACATACACACTAGGCATCTAGGTTAGGGAATGCGTAGTAGGAGTACGCTGTATACATATCGATATATTGTTTTAGATGCCTGCATAAATACATTGTTTTAGCAAGATTTCATTCTCTTCACTGTCCTTATATTGCCAATCACTTTCATCTGCTTTTGTCTATTGATCATTGCAGCACATATATTCTATACAAGTATCACAGTGGTTCAATAAATATTGAAAACGTCCCACTGTGTATTCTTTGTATACTTCTCTGAGAGAAAGAGAGCACGAATGACTGAGTGAAAGGGTTCTAGATCTGTTGCCATGATCCCTGGGAGAGCTCAGGGTTGTCATGTTCTGTGGTTGCCAAAACCACCTGCTACCTGTCTTGGTTTAGGGGGGCTTATGGTGGCACTGTGGGCTAGATGGTCTGAAGGACGACATATCCTGCGGGGTGCACGGAATCAGTCTGGCATCATCCCTACGTTTATGTTGCCCAACAAACGTGCAGTTCCTACTGTGAAGTAGGGAACTACATGACATCCCCTTCGCGTCTAGTAAAAACTAACTTTTAAGAGAGGCATTGTAGTTTTTACCACTTTAAATAGCAATCAATGACACATTGATCATACCAGAATACGTGTATAGCCTTCTGTTAAATACCAACAACTATGTGCATTTGCATGCCTCTTAATTTTAGTGTAGACCTGTTTTGCAATGTTTAATATGAATAATATGTAAAGTCCAGAACACAGACAGATAGAATCTAGGTCTCAAGGTCATTAGTTGGGGCCCTTTGGGAGGTCACAGTTTTTCGGTATCCTGGGTACTTGTAGGTTAAAGCTTCTTGTGGACCATATCAAGAACTTAAAGTGGGCTCAGAGTCCACCCAGTGCTTAGCATTGGTTTACTTTATTGTTGATCTCATTTGCTTACTTCTTATTCAATAGCTTGCATTCTGCTTCTTTTGTTTGTCCTCCCTTGGAACATTGCTGCTTTATCATCCTCTTGATTGGTATCTTGTATCTTTCCACTGCCCACCTTTAGGAAACTACTTTTGTTTTTATAATTAGGCCCTCCATGAGAGTGTATGTGTTTTCAGGATCTCTTCTTTGTGCGCTGCTTTCTTCCCATCAAATCCCTACATCCCTCTCCCTGAGTGCTCAGTATTGCTTCCTCCTGCCTCCGTTTGCTCTTTCCTTCGATTGCTACTTTTTGCTACTTTTTATTCCATCCACCCCACGGCTTCAGTGTTACTTCCTCCTTCCCCAACTCTGGCCATTGCTTCTTCTTCTTTGACTTTTTTCTGCATATTTGCTGCCAGGCAACTCTGTTTTAAAAAAGCAATTTGGGGCTTGCAAAAAGATTTTTTTTGTACTTACCGCTCTAAGTGGCATCCACCATCTTTGATCCGTAAATCTTTTTTTTTTTTTATAAAAAGGCGCTCATGCCAATGAAAATGCTTATGCACATGTATATGTCATCATACATGTTCATGCCTACTGAATGACGCAGTGCTAGTACAGTCATGACGCGCATTTTGCTTTTGACCGATGGTGTGCAGCATAGCCAAAAAGTACTTGCAAAGCCAATAGGTCAGAAAGGCGAGAAATATTACCTTTGCTAGTGCTTGTTTGTTGTGAGGGTCTAGTATTCTGTGACCTTAATATCTCAGACAACAACTAAAGAACATCCTCTCTCAGAACCCGATGTAAAAGCACATGGCTTAAGGTTCTTTCACAGGCTTCTAAATCAGATTAATGGTCCTTTGAAAATCATTTGGTAATGACTTCTACTAACCCTTTAGTGGTGTTCAGGTGGAGATATGTAAAACCTAGTTGGCAGCCAGGCCTGGCGAATCCCATCCCTTTCAAAAAGTCATACACCCTTCTTCATCATGATAAACTGGTGCTCAAGATGCAACCATCCGTTCTTTCAAAACATCTGGATCCAGTATTTTCTCAGACCTAGTGCCTGTTCTGCTGGGGAGGTGCTTCACATAATGAACATTGAAGAGCATGAATCCTACCTTGATAAAATATAAGCATTTAGATACTCAACTTGTCATCTTGTCACCTTCTGTGATCTCTTTGTAACCCACTATGCCTCGCAATCAAGGATCTCAAGACACTTACGGTTGCAAGTATGTTTTCGTCCAGATAGAAATAGAGCCTTGGCTCAAAGCAACAAGCGTTTGCAATGCAATAGGTCTCACATTTACGCGAGTTTGAGCTAGTGGCATTGTAAATGACAATGCCTTTTATTTATGTTTTCCTTTTTAAAACATAAATAAAAGTTGTACATGTGAGAATATGGGGAACATATGAGGGTAATATATATACACATATCAATAGATATGCATATGCTAATATGCTATTTATTACCATTGTTGAGCGTGGGGAGGAGCCTCGACTCCCTTAAGGCAAGATCTTGAATGGGTCAGGATGCCGTCAACTTCCTCAGTAATGGTAATTAATAGTATATTGCACTCTGCACACTTGCATATATGGTGTATGCCATGGCATTTGTTCATGTGTGTTTGTTTAACAAAAGGTATTTGAACAAAACAAGGATGCAAGGGTTAGTGTGTGCAGTAAGTGAGAACCACTTTCACGAGGCCTCATGACTATTAGGAGAGTTGTTTCCCTGTGCCCAGTAATTGTAACATCCAATCTGTAAGGACGTAAGAAAACGTTACTTAGAATTGGTATCTGTCACAGATTCACATTCTTAAATTATACCCTGACATTAATTCAAGCATGGAAATCTGTGAAAAATCCAATTCTGGAGAAACTGTCCTTTCCTCATGTTAGTTTTGCTTTACTGTGGTAATAAACTGTCATTTGACTGTTGCGCTGTAGTGATAAATGTGTGCATGACACTTATCTGGCCACATTTGACTTGCATGGCATAAACACAAATATGCCATGCACTTGTTATTTTGAACAAGTGTATTCATAAACAGATTCACATATTTATTACTACGGAACAAAGGTGATATTACCACAGCAGAGTATTACTCACTTGGGGAAAAATGATTATTGGCTCGGAGATTCTATTCCAGACTCCCCTTTCAGCAGACAACAACAGCTAAAGCCATCCTCATAAGGCTAGTTACTGTGATTATATCTCACTGCACAGAATTAAAACCTTGTGTTCTGGATATGGTGAGACACCTTTATTTTGAACTGCTACACATGAAAAGACAAACTACACATGCAGGGGCGCTAAGTGCACTATGCTATTTATTACCATTGTTAAGGAAGGGCAGGGGCATCATGACTAACTTAATTCTTGGCCTCTAATTCATGGCCTCTCCCATAGTGCTTTATCCCTGTAAGACAGTTTGATGGAAGAGACCCGTTACAGACCCTTTGGAACCTTACAGTGACATTTTCTCTTGTATAAAGGAAAGATAAGGTGTACAACAGATGTCAAACCGGTGTGAATATTGGAGCTTTTGGCATCCATTTGGGCTGGCACATGAAAGAATGAGTAAGTGAGAGAGTCTTTCTTTTCCATCTCATGTCCCTTTGCCAGCTGTCGTCTATATCCCTCCATGCCGTATCTCTTCCTAAATACCGTTGCTTTTCCTTTGTCCTATTTCTGTCTCTTCTTGCAATCACGCCATGTGCTGTAGAAGTTAAAGGTAGGTGCTCAGAAGGGTAGCGTCTGCATCAATGGAGCATGGCAGATAAAAAGTTGAGATGGTGTGTGCGCTTTGAACTGGTTGCACTCACAGCTTGGCTCAAGCCTACAAAAGGATTTCAGACCAACCCACAGGTAAGTCAGGCTCGAGCGTCAGTGGCTCACCCACTTCCACCTGGCACAGCTCTTGCCACCCTCTGTTCCAGGGATAGTGAAGAACCAGATTCACTTTCTTTAATTTCCACACGAAACCCAAAGGCGCAGGTTATAAGGGTTGAGCCTCACAGAAAAATGTATAAGTGCCCAAGGTATGGGATAGGACCTCTCACATTATTTTCTGACTGAACTTGCACGGGCCCGCTTTCTTTCGAGTTGAGGAGTCAGGCGTATGTGAGGCTGCCATTCAAAGCCATTTCTCATACCTATAACACCACAGCTCTATAACACTCAAGTTAGAGCATTTATTGGACATGATGAAAAAAATGTATTTTAAAATTCACCGCGTGCGTTCCAAGTTTTAAATTGCAATTTTGACTCATTCATGAGTTCAGCCCCAACATATGTGGAAAATATGCACGCGATTTGTTTACATTACTAAAATCTTCATTTCACACTTGCATTGGATAATATAGTGCCAACATAGGCAGGAGGGCCTCTTCAGGGCACTAACAAAAAGAAAACATGATCATAAACTTTAGACCCCTGCATGTTGTTAATATATAAAAATATGCACTCTAGGTCGTACATTTACATGCACATATAATACATGTTGCTAAGATTTTATCTCACCTATAACTGTGAAGGAGGGCACAAAACGGTGGGGACAGTCTTCTTATGATGAAGTGACATGATGTACATAGCATAGGCAACTATTTTTTATTAGAACTTGTTCCCTACTCTCAAGGTTCAAGGGAGAGCCAGAGGGGGCGTCCAGCACTGGTGTGGAGGTGCACAAAACAAATCAATAGCTTGCTTTTTTATTGTTCTCGAGTTAGGTTCTCTAATTCTAAGGTGTTTTGCACGAAGCATTATTCTAGTACGTAAGGGCCTCCGCCCCACATACAGATTACCCTCGGAACTGATCATATGCCCTGCGCCCCACCAATCATTTGGCGAAGCTGGCCCTCTGCTGCTATTAGGTGGGCGCTGAGGGCCATGCACGGGACTTTAAAGAATGGATGTTCAGGATTGTGGTGAAGAGAGCGGACGGCGGAGGTACAGGGAGGGCCAGACAGGAGCAGATTGTGAAAGGTCAGGCTCAGACTTAGCGCGCCGGTCACAAATAGAAGCGGACAGGCCCCATCCCCAGCCTCGGGTTCCCCACCAGGCATTCATTAGCTGTTCCGTTACGTAATCCGTCCCCTCGCCGCGGGAGGGCTGCGCTGTGGTATTTATTTATTTATTTATGCGTTTTTATATAGCGCGGACTTTACCCGAGGGTGTCAGAGCGCTTCACAATAGGAACAGTAACATTACATGAGGAGAAGGATACCAGTGAGCATAATACAAAATCAAGCGTTACATTGCATGAGAAAAAGTGACAATTGTGCAGATAACAAACAAACCAGATACAAAAAGAGGTATACGTTCCAAGAGGAAAAAGTGACAGGTGTGCATGATACATGGGGTACAAAATACACATAGAGGTATAATACTGCAGAAGTGGCAGTCATTCATAACACACTGGGAAGGCACTTCTATAGGCTTGGAGTACAGAGTTTCCTATAGTGGAAGAACTTCCTTGAGGTAGTAGAGAGGGTGTGAATTCAACAGGGGTACAAGGGGTACAAAATACATGATACATGGGGTACAAAATACAAATAGAGGTATAACACTGCAGTAAGTGGCAGTCACTCGTAACACACTGGGAAGGCACTTCTATAGGCTTGGAGTACAGAATTTCCTATAGTGGAAGAACTTCCTTCAGGTAGTAGAGAGGGCGTGAATTCAACAGGGGACTTGAAATGAAGGGGATACGCACATAAAATCCAACACAACACGCAAAGGTGAGGAATGAACAGGAAAAAGTACAAATTTACACTGACGAGCGAACTTCCTAGAGGGGCCTGAGAACGAAAGTATTAGTTCTGGAAGTGTCTTTGGAAGAGAAGAGACTTGAGGTCAGCTTTGAAGATCCGGGTAGAGGAGGTGGCACGGAGCAGTGGGGGAAGCGAGTTCCAGATTCTCACCGCATTGCCCGAGAAGGATTGAGCCATCGATCTTTCCCTTTTGAAGACGGGGGGCTCAAGCAGAAGCTTTTCCGCATTGCGAGAAGGGCGAGAGCCACCGGACAATTTCAATTTATTCGCCAGGTAACGAGGGGAGGACGTGTGTAAGGCTTTGTGTGTGATGCAGGCAGTTTTGTAAATAGATCTTGCCTCGATCGATAGGCTGGCGCTAATTGAGCACGGCCCACCCTGGGGCGCGGGAGGTGAGGAACAGCACCCTTGTGCCATCAAATGCCAGAGTGAATGTCACTGCACCCCCCCGGCTTCTGCTAATGTGGGGCGAGGAGGGAGGGTGGAAGAGGAGGTGACAGGGAATGTGCCGGGTGCCCGTGTTAAAGTGAAAGCGGACGCCCATGAGCTGCCTGCAGTATGAGAAACTCATTAAAGAAAATAGTGCTAACAGACTTAAGAACATGTACTGTGTAACAACCGAAGTAAAAGGGCCAGTCGCCATGCCAGGTTACAAATGAAGACAAGGCATTACTAAGGTGGGACTAACAAGCCTATTAACCAATCAGAAGCCAGCATTCATGAAGGACAATGACACAAGCCAATGACAAATATGGGCGGAGAGTGGGCGGGGCTTCTATTCGTACTCCAGGACAGCAAGTCTTGCAGAGCAGCGCATGCGCGCTGACTCGAGGATCGACCTAAAAAGCAGCAATTGTGTATTTTTATAGACAAATACGGATAGCTGGTTCCTATCAAGCAGCTAAACAGCTGCCCCTCATGATTTTGCAGCTATTAGCCACTGGAAACCTCATTCCAACATAATGCCATATAGCTCTTCACTGAGTGAGTGCTCAGAAAATTATTTTATAAAAACAAGTTTAGCCACTTCTGTATTTTGTTTTCCTTCTGTTTAATACTATTAGAATCAGCAATAGGATCAAAAGCAGAAAGCCCAAGAATTAAAAATAAGATAAAGTTGCATTCCAACCCACCCTATGTCCTTTAAAAATAAGAGCTATGGATGAAAGTATGAAATAGAGGAACTTACAATATTCAGATTTATCGATCTCCAAACTCGAACAAAAGTATTACATGCAGGCAATCTACCATGACCGTGACACACATATGTTCGGAAAACTGACAGCACAATTCACGAATCACGACCCAATAGAATTATCCAAAATTGTGTCCGGTCTCAAAGCGCCTTCATGCAAAGTCTCTGCCATCATATCTTCTAAAGAATGGCAAAATATTGACAAATCGAACTCTTCATTTCTCCATGTACACCCTCCTTTATTATTTCAGCAGCTCGGGCTTTTGAGCCATCTCCTTATTGCTCTAAAATTCCACTCTGTTTCCAAGATGTACAGAATCTGTCAGAAAACGTAAACCTCCCACTTCCCGAGCTGGCTGTTGTTTGCTGCTTTTTTTTCACAAATTAGCAATATACTGAGCCCTACAATTGCTTCACTTTAAACTTTAAGCAATTTAAACTTCTAACCAGGCACCTTCACCAATCCTCTGGAACTAGCCTGTTTCAACCCACGCTGAAAATAACATTCTCTTGATCCTAGTGTCCCCCCCAAACTTCTTCCTAGTAACTGCCAGCCTACTCACAGCAAAGATCTAGCTTCTAGTGCGCTGCACATTTTAAATCTAAATATTGTAATATCCCTGACCGCAACCAAAACATTCTTGCTTATATTCCAATTTTCTTGACCTCAACCAAAACATTCTTACTTCCTGCAGAGTCGAAAACCTGGTAGTGACTCTCGTTCACTTTAACAAATGCCACAGTCATTTTCTCTAAGTTCCAGCTGAGTGGTTATTGGGAATTGAAGAGTGGGGCACAGGTGCGAGGAGTAGGTAGTGTGGAAATGTACCACATATAAGGCACACATGCATTCCACCAGCTGCACAGGGCTTTATAGCCTACCACTCCATGGGAGTGCTAAGGGAATTGAGAGAGAAACCTTGGACAAAAAGTAGAAGACTCACCAAAAAGATAATTTTATCAAAATGTATTAAGGACAGGAATTGGGAAAAGGATGTTATCATTCTTTGATTAGGATTGCTACCTTGGTCCAAGTCAGCAGGGAACCATGCTACTAGTCCTGGGCTTTTATTAAACATCATATCATAATGTATTCTGGGGGTTGTATCAGTGTTGGACTACATTTAACGAGTAATTAGTAACAGAAAATTCCAAAGGTGGAAACGTGGGTTATCATTTAGAGTTTTGCGGAGCAGGAGCACCACCATAAATTGATGGTGTTCCCGAACTGCCACACTCGCCCCATTTAGGATTAACTTTATTTATTATTTTCACAATACAAACTCCCACCTACATCCCAAGACCGGAGGGGACAGTAGAAAAAAAGAGTGGTGTTATAAAAAAAGGAAGCATGCAAAAAGTTGTTTTTGCCATGACTCAGCATTGTTTATAGAGAGAGCATTTGTAACTAAACCATAAAAAAGAACACACCCAGAGAGATTTCTCAACCACACACAAACTAATGGAGCTGAAGGTACCAACGACGACTGATATTCAAGTTGAGTTATGGACTAGACTGACTTTGGTGAGCATGGGGAGCTCGCAGGGGATTAATAAATAAAAACGTACCTCATGATGACGGCCTCCTCGCCGCTCCCTGCTTCTCTGATGCTCCCAGCAGTCCCTGGGGCAGAATCACAGACTCCCCATCCAATACTTGTGCTGCTCCCAAGCATGAGAGCAGCGTGGGGATTGGCCTGAGCAGGCTGAAAAGACGCTTGCTCAGGCACAGGGAGTCTGTGCTGTTTCTCCAACCCGGCTGTACAATACAGCCGGGTTGGATAAAGCAAAGTGTGCATGTCAGTTTGGCCGGCCTAAGATGGCTGGCCAAACTGACATGCGCACTTACAAGTGCACAAATCCACTCCTCCTCCCCCCTCCCATGGCCCGGCCCCATCCATCCCTGCACACGCAGGCTCAGAGCCAGCAGCTAAAAAATAAAATGATAATAAGATATCATTTTATTTTTCAGCTGCTGGCTCTGAGCCAGTGGGGTGCCGCTCGTCCGCCATTGCAGAGTAGCTGCCACTGGTCAAATCTATCACCTCTACCTGCCAATCCAAAGGAGATCTTCTCCATCCCCAGCACATCCCACACCTAGTATAACCAGGTTCTGTAGGTATGCTTGTCCTTTCTACCCCAATGACTCAGGATGTCTTGTTTGGCTGCTCCCAATAAAAGGGAAATCTGTCGACCTCTGTGTGACCTCAAGGGATAAGCGAGTTGATCCGACATCCCCCAGTATAGTATAGGCTGGGAATCTTAGCAGTTGACCATTGTACATTTTATCACTCTTGTCTATGACTTCCTTCCAATATCTCTGAAGTTTGGGACAATGCCAGAGTAGGTGAAGATGCGATTCAGAGTTGCTGCAGTCCCTCCATCAGAGATCACTCCTAAGAGGGGCCCACTTGTGAACTCTGCCAGGGGTGTAGTACCAATATGTTGCGATTTTCGTAAGTGCCTCCCTCATGGATATGCTAGAGGCACTTAATCAGGGTCTTGCTAGTATGTATGTCCACTCTTTATCTGTAAGTGTTCACTTGAGTTCAGTCTCCCACTGGGGATGGCCATCTGTCCGCGTTCTGGGGGTGCAGAGTTGATGGCCTTGTACTGCTCAGAATGAGTCAAATGTCATCCGCCTTAAGAAGTATCCATCTCTCAAAGAATGTCATGATTTGAGAAGTTCCGTGCTTTACATCCTTGTGGGTAACCCAGTGCCTCAACTGAAAGTGTCTCAATCTCCAACTTAATTTGCTCAAAAGCTTTAATACCCAAAAAAGAAATCTACCTTACCTACCGTAAACTGATTAATACCTCACCTGACATCCTCATTTGGTTGAGAGAACACTGGGAGTGAGATCTGGGGGGCTGGGGGATGACGAGTGGCCGGAGGCCTTGTCGTCCCTCAAGAAGTTGCAACAAGATCTAGGTTCTGCCTAGTACTACTACTATTATGAATGCACTACTATGGTGAAGATGGGCAGGGCAATTACTGCATTTTGTCTTAGGAACTGCGGCCTAGAGGGCACGTTTTTCCACATGGTATGGCGCTGCCCAGTATTCCAACACTATTGGGAGTCAGTCGTTCCTTGTCTTAACAATGGGAGTGGGGGCAACATGGTGGACTTCGTGAAGTGGTGTCTCTTGAACGTCTGGGAGGCGACTGATCTTACTCGTATGGACCAGATATGAATGACATTGGGGATGACGGTGGCCAAGCGCAATATAGCACGTCTGTGGAGGGCGGATCTAGCACCGCAATTAAGTTAGTGGAAACAGGGCATGAGTTGGTGCATGTTGGCAGAGAGAGCAGTTTATGAAAGCAGAGGCTGTGCCAAAAATTGGCCAAGATACGGGTAAAATTGAATGATCATTGAGGTAGGTTATGTGCCCCTATTGACAGTACTGGTTTTAATTCTGTTGGTCTGGATCGCCCAGACCCTAATGCTACCCTGTGAATTGATGGAGGGTAGGGGAGGGGACCAGGGGGATTTATAGGCTGACAGGAGTTCGAATTTACCAAATTGTGTCTTGATGCTGCATTGTGTAATGGTTGCTGTCACTGTTATTTTGTTTGCTTTTCTTGCAAAAAAAAGATCTTTAAAAAAAAAGAGCTTTAATATCCTGTAGATTGTACAAATCATTCACTTGAGTGCAGCTGGCTACTTGCCATTCCAGAAACTAGTCGCAAACCATACCAGGGGTAACGTCAGGGTTCATTATAATAGCAGTGAAAGGTGATGGTAAAGTAGGGTGTCCACTTCTAATCATGACTGTATCTCAGGAGGCTAATGTAGCACAAGTAACTGGAGCCACAGAATCTTCCAAATGTGATCACCTGCAATTATTTGGTAAAGAAAGCACCAGGCCTTATTTCCGTGGGGGACCTCCCCATTCCTCCATATATCTGAGTAGTGCTGCATGATAATAGTTTGCAATGTGAGGGACTCCCAGGTCCGACAGTGGAAGAGGTGTACATTCTACTATTGGGAAGCCTGGCCTTCTTACCCCCTATTAAGATTGTTTATTGCGCTTTGATATCATTTAATCCTGTGGTCGAAGTGGAAGGGATTAGGCCAGGTAAAGAAATCTGGGGAGAGCATTCATCTTTACTGCAACAATGCAACAAAGCCACGATAGACTCTGATTATGCCATTTTTGTAATTCAGAGTGGATGGATTACAACAAATCCAGGTAGTTGTTATGGACTCTGTCTTGAAGGGATGGGTAGATCTTGGCCCTCAAGTATGTAATAATTGTATAATGTTCACATGTTCGCATAGGAGAGAGGGATACAGAAGTTGGGACTTCTGCAGATTGATTGTTAACCCCACAGCACAGCTAAATTTAGACAGTTCTTCCAATAAGGGAGGTATTGCGCAGACTGGGTCACTCACCTCATTTAGATATAGTGGAACTTCTGGGTTCCGTCGGCATAGCCTCCGCCATCTGTGCCAGAGGAAACGTTTGACTTGGCAGCTTGTACTACAGTGTGCTGCCAGCTCTCAATGACGGTTGGTCTGGCCCATGTACTATTTCAAATTCCATTGATGTGCAGGGAGAAAGCTCACTGCACGTCAAAGACATCTTACTTTTGCAGCTACAGTCTCCTACTTAGGAGATTTGTTACTCCAAAGCAAAAGGAAATGCTGAGCGGGTAGCATCAACCTGGTGGCTTGCTTAACAATGAATAGTAACGAAAGTGCATCTGGTGGATGCACTTTCTTTACAGAGGTATCCCCTCTCCTTTTCTTTCTTCCACCTCATTCGTCATTAGTGAAATACTCCCGGCTTCTCCTGCACGTCAGTCCTCGCCAGAGAAAGACATCTGACTCCAGTCCGTGTTTTGCAACTCCCAGTCGGCAGTCGGCAGAGTGAAGAGTACGAGGAGCGCGAGGAGGACGCGAGGAGGACGCCGCTTTGCTGTGCTAGCCGTCAGGATTGCCCAGGTTCGCCCGGGATTGCCCACGGCTGTTACGAGGCTGTTACGAGGCTCCCACGACGGTAAACTGCCGCGCCCCCAGCCTCGGAGCAAGTTGAGAGGAGTTGCGAGGAGCAGCGGCAGAGAACTGCTGAGAACTGCTGAGAACTGAGAATTGCTGAGAACTCAGCGCTTGAGAACTGTCCATTTGATAGCAGTTTCTCCCTCGAGGTGGTTACGAGGTGATTACGAGGTGGCGGCAAGAGCAAGAGGATTTGAGCAGCATTGAGCATTGGAGTTGGAGTTGCAGCGGCTGAAACCAATCTATTTAGGAGCCGCGGGTGATCTCAACTTTGGACACGCAAAACATTTTCGCCCTGTACTCTTGTGCAGGGGATTGGTGAAGTGGAGAGGCAAAGCGAGGGAGAGGTCGTTGTTGAGGAAGCGGAGAGGACAGCGTGGAGAGGCAGGTGACGGGTGGCAGGCGGTTAGCGGTAAGTGGATTTGATATACTGTGCCAGCGGTCCGCTTGCTATCTGCCCGCTATTGCCACCTGTGTCCTGTGATTTTCCACTGTCTTCTATCTGCCATTATCCCGGGCTGCCTGCTCTGTCGTGCTGCCTTCGTTCACTAGCCCCTGCTTCCTCGTTTTCCCGCTGGTGTGTGGGAGCGAGTAAGTGGGAACTAGAAGGGGCACGGGGGGCTGTGAGGAGAAGAATATCGAGGATTGCTAGCGTGTGAGCTGTCACTACAGTCGGAATCCGTGAGATTGTGAGATTGTGATAAGAACTGTGTGGCGTCCCTCACACCTACTGTACTCATCGTATCCATTGTGTGGCGTCCCTCTGCAGTTGGTGTTGAAAAGGCAGTTCTACGTCATCTACCGTACCCATCGTATCCATTGTTTTCGGAAGCCCAGGGGGGACCGATTCAAGCTTATAATGAGATCAGGCCGACAGCGAGGGGTGCCGACCAGACCCCAATCAAAGAGGCGACAAAAATGTGAGGAAAATTTAGATACTTGTGACTCCTTAAAGAAGTGCACATTACAAGAGGCCCCCCTGAAGGATCCAGCTAAGTTGGCAGTCACTTCTACAAATTCTGGTTGTGTTTACAAAAATCAAGTCCACAATAACCAGTTGTCCATTAAAAGCTTTTTAAGTATCATCAAAATCAGCATCAAAAACAGCAAATAAATAAAAGCAATGAGATTGATAATAGTCTTTTAACACCCTCTTCCTCAACAAGTGTGAAGAGAATCTGCCCGCGGGGGCTCAACAATTCCAGTTGTTTTCAGATATAGAGGAGTTAAAAGACGGATGTAAAATTCAACTTGAGGCTAAAAATTCTGGCTCAGGAAAGTTTCCAATGTTTCCAGTATCTCCAATTTTAAAATCGATTCCAAAACTGTCTGGCCTGTTGCAGGCGAAAGTTCAAATTCATGTGCAAGGTTCTGTTACTCAATCTGTTACTCAATCTGTTGTGGAACTTACGGCCGATGAATCTATAACGGTAACTCCAATTAGCCGAAAGGAGGCTTCCAAATTATCGGTTAGTAGTCAAAGTGAGATCGGCTCAGTAATTAACATTTCCTCAGGCCAGGATCAAAACCTAAGTGACGAGGTCTTCTTGTTAGCTTGTGTTGCAGATGAGGTGGAAAGTAAGAGGGGGGGTCAAATATTGACTCCAGAGATACCGGATATGTCATCCAGCCCAAATGGCCCAACAAATACAGATGGTATTGTGGGGTTATTTAATCCGGTTCAGTCAAGTATAATCCTGGAAAATAGTTTTATAAACAACAAATCACTTCTGGCACCAGGTATTATAAGTCCAGAAAACGGGCTTACTTCGAATGAACAAAATAAACTCTCACAAGCAGCTGCAAATAACCAGTTTAACTCGGTGGACTTATCATTATTAACAAAATTTGATGGGAATTACCATGCCAGAGTCGGTGGTATAGAAAACAATCCTTCGAGTTCTGACCGCGGAATATGGGAAAGCCTACTCCACACTATGGATTCGATTACCAACGCACTTAGCTTTCATTCAGATAAATTGAATATTCAAGTTGACATTTTAAATATATTGGCTACCCATGTAGCAGGGATTGATGCGAAATTGCTCCAACTAACTAATTTGATAACCAAGGTTCAATCAAATAATGAGAATCAGTTAGTAACTTGTACCTGTGCACAACTGATTGACAAAATTTCAGATCTACCGTCAATTGTTAGCTCTATGGTACAAGAAGTAAAAATGATGGCGGGAAGATCGGTTCAAGGTAAAATAATCGCCGGTGAAGACAAAATTAATTTACATGTGGCTACAAATATATTGGATGAGGTGAATACCATTCAATCTAAAGTAGACCAAACATCAAGTGTTACTACAAATTCGGAGACCCTGTCGAAAAGGGCAAAAAAAAAGACTAAGGAAAACCCATAATAAACTATCAAAGGGAAAAAAAGCCATAAAGGACGCTGTTTTTAATGAACTCAATGAGCCTAAAGAACCCGATAAGATGGTATTATTTCCGATTTTTAGATCAGAGGAAAAATCAGAGATTATTCCTAGAGCTGACCTGAATAGTCAAGATATCGGTAGCTCTGCATCCGATGGGATCATCGACGGTATATGGTCTAAAATTCCAGCTCCATCAAAGTCAGGGGTTTCAAGTGGTGAACAGTTACCTAAAGATTTGGCTAATCAGTGTGGAGAACAAAATACCTTCATACGGAAAATTATAAATAACGTCTGCCATCAGAATCATAATGAGGTTTCTTTAGAGCATCCATTTATCACGGATCAAAATAAATCAGAAATCCACGGCCAAGGAGAATCGGCATCTCTAGCCTTGGCTTCCATCGCCAATATGAGGATCCCAAATAGTCATATAAATAATGAAAAAATAGAGGCTATCGATAACTTGCAAGATTTGAAGAAATTAGTCTTTTGTCCTCAGTATATCACAAGAGGCCCCCATGATATCCTAAACCGTGGAAATATTCTGAAATTATTGAATGCAATTGTAGATTTGAAGAATGTAACATCAGATGATTTGGAATCGGTGGAGTTTAAAAAAGATTGTAACATTCCCCATAATGAAATAACTGTTACAACTTGGAAAAGCAATGAAATTATCAGTAAAATAATCTCCAATGATAACCAATTTGAGAAATGTGGTATCAAAGTCTGGAGAATTTCTGGGCCCCAATACCCGTGTTTGTTGATTCCAAGTGGGTCATCAAGTAGACAGGACTTAAAGATCAATGGGCAAACGTCTGGATTGGGATCTCACGTTAGAGTTTTGAAAGGAGCCTCAGGACCATCGACGAAGTTGAATCTATCATTTGGTATTAAGGTTAGGAGCTGTCAACCGGGTATTCGAATATGTGAAGAATTAAAGAAAAAAACTAATCCGGTTGAAGACTGGAGTTGGCTCCCGTCAACTTTGGCGAAGGGAAGCGTGGTGAAGCACGATTGATGCCCAAATTCTCTTAATAAAGTTCAAAAACTTTTCAAAATCTGTTCCTGGAACACTAATGGTCTTAAATCGCTTCTTGATGATCCAGATGTAATATGTTTTCTTAAAGATTTCGATATATTATTGCTCCAGGAAACTTGGAATATTGTTTGTGAACCCCTTATTGGGTATTTTGAATATTCGAAGGTGGCTTGCCGTAAGGCATCTGTCAGTCGTGCCAGTGGTGGTCTTTCTACCTATGTTTCCTTGAACTTGGATGCTAAACACTTTGAGATTGACTTTCAGGTAACATGGCTACAGTGTATTAAATTAATTTTCAAGCAACCTATCATCTTTTTAAATATTTATATAGGTTCAAAACATAAGGATAAATCTACCCAATTATCGAGCCTGTGGGAAATAGTAAAAGTGCTGTACTATGATCATACAGACTCATTAATAATCATTTCTGGGGATTTTAATACGCACCTCCTTACAAGTAAAAATCCGTATACACATTCGAAAATTTTGTCCCAGTGGATAAATTTTCAGTTTATAAAATTTAATCTAAGGTTATTGCAAGATGAGGACCATACACCAACATTTAATAAAACATGTAATCCTTCTATTATTGATTATTCCTTAATTTCTGAGAAACTATTATATTTGCTCCAAAGTTATAAGGTACAACCGAGGATAGAGAGCGACCACAATCCACAATGTATTTCCTTCGCATTTCATTTAGACCATTTACCAGAAACAAGAATAATTGAAACTGCTCCTACTCCATTTAACCTTAAAAGGTTAATATGGAATGAGAGATCCGAAAAAGATATATTGAAAGTTCTTTCTGGTTTAATTTTAAATGCTCAAGACGCAATAGTCGAAGGTAAATCCATGGTTGCCCTCTGGCCCAGTTTGTGTTCTGCTCTTGTGGATAGTTTTCCAAACCCTAAAAAATCAAATGGTGTAAGTTTGATTTCAAATAAACCAGGGTGGTTCTCGAACCGGTTACTTTACCTTAAAAGAAGTTCTAATAGAGCAATAAGAGCATTGTATAGAAAAGTGAAAGGAACACCTAATTTCTTAGTGTCTGAACAAATTAAACAATTAAAAAGGGATATAAGAATGAGATATGGAAGGCCAAACGAGCGTACCATTCAGGAATTTGGGCTAAATTACATTTTTCTTGTAAAACTAAAGACTCGAGGTCATTTTGGGGTATCATTAATAATCTTGAACTCGGTAATTATAGAGGTAATAGTGCCAACATTGAAGAATCGAGCTGGGTAACTTTTTTAATAATCTTCATGCTACCCAGTTTGACCTTAATAAATTAGATTTTGCCCATTACGAGTCCCAAGGAAAGATAAAAGTCGGTGGGTCAGGCTCAAATGCTCACGATACATTGAGTCTATTCGACAATGAGCCATGGTCGGTAGAGAAAGTAAAAAAGCAATAAAAAATATCAGATCAAATGGAGCCCCCGGCCCAAACGGAATCCCTAATATAGTTTTTAAAACAAATTTAAAGTATTGGCCTGAGGTTTTAACATCCTTATTTAATGATGTGCTTAAATCTGGTTCTATTCCTGAGTCATGGCAGGGAAGTATCATCCAACCGATATATAAAAGCGGTCCTCAAGATAACCCTGCTAATTACCGTTTAATTTCTTTAACGGATGTAGAGGCCAAAACATTTCCAGTTGCCTCTTGGAAGAACTGGAAGCATGGGCCTTGAGGAAGGATTTGATTCCAAATTTACAAACTGGTTTTAGAAGAGGGGAATCGACCAATACTAATTTGATTTTACTGACGTTACTAGGGGATAGGGCCAAATACAGGAAACAAAAGTTGTATATTTGTTTCATTGATTTAAAAGCTGCCTTTGATTCTGTACCGCGAAATTTGTTATGGGCGAAGTTGACCGATTGGGGCATATCTAACACCTTATTAAATATGATTAAACTGTTATACTCTAATACATGGGTACAGATCAAAGTCGGCGATGGAAGACATACAACTCATCGTCTTGAAACTAATACTGGATTGAAACAAGGCTGTGTCTTGGCTCCTTGTCTTTTTAATCTTTTTATGTCTGACCTCCCAACTCATCTTAAACATATTAATGCCCATTCTCCCGCAATTTTAGGCAAGGAGATTAAATACCTACAATATGCCGATGATACTATTTTATTAAGTCAATCTGTCATAGGATTAAAAAGATTAATAGATTCTTTTAATCAATATGTTACCCAAAATGGACTTAAAATAAATATTAAAAAGACAAAAATAATGACTGTAGGGAAAACGAAATTAGGATTGAAAGAATGGAATATCAATGGTTTGGTCGTCGAATGTGTAAAATCGTATAAATATCTAGGAGTCACATTTGATGATAATATGTCGTTTAGGCAGCATTTTAATAACCTTGAGGCTAAGGGCACATCGTTGTCATTTGCCTTTAGAAAACTGAGGGACAAGATAGCGTGCCCAAATTATGACGATCTGTTGAAGGTTATTAAAGCAAAATTGATACCATCTTTAGATTACGGTTCTATTATCTTCCGTGGTAAAGACGCAAAAATCCTTGACGACATTGAAGTAAGAACTTACAAATCAGTTTTTAAGATACCCAGATATATTAGCCGTGCCAATATAAGATTAGAATTTGGCCTAAAAAGACAAATCTTGGCTAGACAATCTACATTTTTAAAAACATTATTGTCATTGTCTCGTGCTAAGGAAGGTTCTCTTGCAAACCAGTGTTGGCTCGAGATGATGAGAAATGAGTATGCGAGCAGCTGGCAAATATTTCTAAAAGAATGTCTATGTAATTATGACTGCCCAAATTTAGAAGATGAAATTAGCAGTAAAATTGTCTATAAAAAATTAATTAATCAATCAGCTATTTTTTTGTCGACTTTAGTAGATAAAGATGAACTTAGGGGAAAAAAATCATTTATGGACAATTATAAACTCCTTTGGTAAATTGGCTCCCCAACCATATTTGTCGTTTTATTTAAATCCCTTAATTAAGAATACATTTATGTTACTACGGTTCGGAAGATATCCAACTAAAGATGGAATCCCAAAATGGGAAAATAAATGGCCTTCTAATTTGTGTAGGTTGTGTGGGACCAGCGAGGAAACTTTAGTGCATATAGTAACTTTATGCCCCCAATTGTTAGTAGAGCGGAAGACCATCTTAAAGCCTATTTTTAATGAATTGGGGGTAAGATCTTGTAGAAATGCCATCATCTTTTGCCTCAGTGGTGTCAATGCTTACCTTATCTCCCGATTTGTTAAGTTTATTATTATAGCTGAAAGGAAACTTCGTAATATTGTTAACTGAATGTGATAATTTTTATGACATGAAAATCATTCACAATGCTATATTACGTTTTTAGGGTTAAGTACTGTTTATTTTAAACTATTTTTAAATGTATTTTCATTGTTAATGTTGTTTCAATCGCAACTTTACTAAAATTTCCTTCAGGAGTTATGTACGGCATATCGATAATTTTAGCTGCTAGCATAAGATATTTTATTATTTGCTGCTAAAAGTTTTCCAGCACAATTGCACTTTATTGCTAAGGTTGCTTTAAATGCAATTTTATTATGCTGTTTTATCTTTCGTAAACTGACATAGTTTTAAAGTCTTTTTGGAGAATATTGTATGGTATATTGTAAACAATGGCAGCTAGCACAAAGCACTTTATTTTTTGATTGTCGATCATTTGCTGCTAAATAACTTATGTTGATGATTATTTGTAGATCTTGCTTGAATATAAATGTACACTATAGTTGCAAAATATTTATGAAGGGATCATGAATTTCCCTGTTTTTTATTTGATTGTCGTAATCCTATTTTTACTTTATATGTGTACTTTGCTGTTTGTAATGATTTTAAATAATCAACAAATAAATAAATACTACTACTACTACTACAGAGGTAACTGCAATGAAGATGGGTATCTCTAGATATGGTTAATGGACTTCCACCATGGGAGCAGAGGTCAAGGTTTTCTATGACCTGGTAGGCTGGCAGGACTCCCTCCGGAATCTTCATGACCACCATGTCCTGGAAGGAGCACAATCAATAAATTGCACAACAATCAGACAAACCATAAGTTGCTCACCAAATGCAATGCTTATGACCTCACTATTTATTCCAATAAATAACACCTAAAAGCGAAGTGTAATTTAACAACAACACATAGTTAAAGCAATTAACATTTCTTCTTTCGTATTCCTTTCTGTCAAAGTGGCTAGGGTTATATGATAAGTAATTTCATCTGTGTGAAGTTTTTCAACATTTGAAATTGCATTTGTTTCACTAATGGTAAAATTATTAGCATTGCATTTGGTGTGCTAGTTATGGTTTACATGGATATTGTGTGAGTTTTGGATTGAGCTCCTAACCAAGACTTACGAGTTTTAGGGGTTTTTCAGCTTTAATTCATAACCATAGCTGCACTTTAATTTTGTTTTTTTAGGTGAATACACATACAGAGATAACCACTGTTTACGAAACTGTGCACAAAACTCAGCAGTCTACTTACTCAGTCAGATACATTTTAGGTTGCTTGCCAATTTTTGTGAAAATTCGTCCACAGGAAAAAAACGGTGATTTTCCCCTTTTACCTCCCATAGCAATTGTTTTTTAAAGATATAGGAGAAACTGCTGGATGGATTTACATCTAACTTTGTATGAAAGTACTCAGAAAACATGCTTATTTGTTTTGATGTAAATCTGCTTAGTTGTTGAGATATTAGTACTTTAAAAAGTAGCCAAGTGAGATTTAAAGGGTTAACACTTTTGTATATCTCTACTGTTTTAGCTTGCGAGTCACGACTTGCGAATCATGCATATCACATTTTGGATTTTTTACAAACTAAGATTGTCTGGATCAGGGTTGAATTTTTTTCCACTATCTTGGAACTCACTAATTGGTGCCAACTCACAAGCTTTGCACTGTATAACAAAAAATTTCAGAGTTGTGGAGGCCAATCACAATTGTGACTGAACCCAGGGTGATGGTCAAGGGTGCCCAGACGTATGGAAAATAGAAGAGACCTGGCCTGGCAGTTTGGGCTTGACTTTTCTGATTGGAACAGCGTCAACACTGATTTCTATATGACTGACATGGTGGGCAAAACAATAATGGGTTGGAATACTACTATGAGCGATTGCCAGTGGTTATAATTAATGTAAGCATTTCTTTCATCACCTTTTGTGCATTCGAAAATACAAGCCTCTCATGGGAAAAAAGCACCAAAAACAGGTTTGTGACTCATAAGTCGGAGCTGAGTCACGAGCTCATCAGTAGCCACTTAACCTGCTGGATTCAGCCACCATTTTGTGCCTGACTCGCAAGTCACTTCTGACTCCCAAGTTTCAGACAGTGTTAAAAAAAAGCACAAGCAAAGACAAACACTAAAATGAATTTCTGGATTCGTGTGGAAGACAGGAGGTAGAGCAAAGGGCCTGGCTCAAGGCTAGGCCCTGTACCAAAACCCCCGCTGCGAAAGGTCAAAGGCTGTGTGCAGTGGGATTTGGGAGCCCACGGCTGGTTGGTCACAAAGCCTTGTCACAGGCAATGCCCTGTGGTCAACCACCTCTGTGGGGTAGACTGATAACTTTCTTGTAGCTGATCCTTTGTTAGAAGATCTTAAGTTCCTCGGCAGAAGGCAAGGTGTGAACACCTTACTGATTTAGCTGGGAGCACGACCATGTCATGTACTGTGTACAATACAGAGAGCATTGATAGTAGATCTATTTTACTGGTAGCCAATGGGAGATTTTAGGGCAGGTGAGTTGTGGCCTTGTCTATTCAGATCAAATAGCAGGCATGCAGCATAGTTTAGGACTCTTTGAAGCTTCGAAATGGTTACTTTAGGAAGACCAGTGTACAGGCTGTTAGAGTAGTCCAAACGGGAAAATACAACAGCAATGGTTAATTTATTTGGGGGATCAATGAAAGGTAATTTTGGTGATCTATGCTGCACAATATTACAATACTGCAAACAGTCCAGCCCGAAGTGCCAGGCCAGGTCCTCCCAGGACTGGAAACAAGCATCCTGGGAGCAGTTTCGAGGTATCACCCTCCCACCCCCCACATCAGCCAGGCTAGCTTGACTTCAGTGGCATGGTGAGCACGGGACCCACGTTTGGGCATACCCGTCCCAATTGGGGTGATACCCCGAAACCAGTCCCACAATGCTTGTTTCCGGTCCTGGGAGGACTGGACTGTTCCCATTGGGAGCCGGGTCAAGACTGATTTGCATATGGATGGAACAAAATTAGGGTGGCGTGGTGAGCAATTAAACGATGGATTAAACCCAGATCTGTGACTGAGGGTGAATATTTGATTTGTTCTGAGTGGGAAGAGTATGCCCTGACATGGGCCCCCTTCTCACTTTGCTACTGAATTCAAGCTAGCCTGACTGATAGCCCGAAACCAGTCCCAGTATGCTTGCTTACGGTCCATGGAGGATCTGTCCTGGGAGTTTGGGTTGGACTGTTCCCATGGGGAGTAGGGGCAAGACTGATTTGCATATGGCTGATTCCAAACTGGGTTGGTGAGGTGAGCAGAAAAACAATGGATTAAAGCCAGATCGGTGACTGAGGGTGAATGTTTGATTTGTTCAGCATTCCGCCCATCATTTGTTCTTTTTGCTTTTATCTCCCTAAGTGGGAAGAGTATGCTCAGACGTGGGTCCCATGATCACTGTGCCACTGGATTTAAGCTAGTTCGGCTGATGAGGGGTGATATCCCGAAACCAGTCCCAGGATGCTTGTTTCGGTCCAGGGAGGACCTGGCCTGGCAGTTCAGGCTGGACTGTTCCAAAGGGGAGCAGGGTAAAGACTGATTTGCATACGTCTGAGTCCAAACTGGGGTGGTGTGTTGAGCAAAAAAACAATGGATTAAACCCAGATCTGTGATAGGGGTGAATGTTTGATTTGTTCAGCATTCCGTCCATCATTTCTTCTCTTTGCTTCTATCAAGATTGGTCACAGGGAACCCGTTGCATTTCCTCCTTTTTGGATGATCACCAGATTCATAGCTTACGTTCGCAGACAAGCAGACAGAACACTTCACTGGCTTTTTTATTGTTTCTGAGTGAGTTTTTCATGACTCTTCTTGAAATGCCTATACATTTTTTTTTTAAATCCATCTTTCTCCATGCTGTTACAGAATTCCTAGAGGCATTGTCAGAGCCTTGCACTTTCGAAGATGCTCCAATTTAGGGTCAGCCTGGAGAATTCCAGGCTGTTCATCAAAGACTGCTGACTTTATCATGGCATCCTGGACCACAAGCTGTTAAAGGACTAAGGACCAGATGCACAAAGCACTGGTCGTAAAATACTGGGCGCAATTTGTGACCAGTATTTTTGTGACCAGTGTAGAATTTTGTAAACCGACCTATGTACTGATAGGTCGGTTCACAAAATAGTGCATCATTGTGGGTCCCAATTCGACCTACCTCATGAATTTTAGTGCAGTAGGTTGCAAATTGCGACCCACTATGATTATCAGCCATCACAGGAATGTCTGTGATTACTTTTAAATAAGAGCAATCATTTTTTAATGCAGCCCATTTTCCTTAAAGAAAAACAGGTTGCATTAAAAAAATATTTAAAGTTTTAAAGGACCACTTCCTACTCTTAAAATATATATTTTTCAGCATTCACAAAGGTGAATGGGCCCTTTAGGGACCACTTCCTGTTTGCAACTGCCTTACCACTACCTGTTGCAAAGCTTTTTCATCCAAAACATCCATGCTATGGGACAACACCAAAATATTATGGCCCAGATGTACAAACATTAGGAATACTGATTTCATAATTGCGATTCTCTCCTAATCGCAATTAGGAAATCGGTATTCCTAATGTATGAAACTCTTTTGAGTTTAATTAGAGATTCTTAGTGGGTCACAAATAACATAACATAACATGTGTATTTGTAAAGCGCACGTTCACCCCAGCAACGGGGCATCTTGGCGCTGAATAACACATGTTTATTGTTACCCAACTCAATGGTACTCATTTTATCGACCTCAAATGGATGAAAGGCTGAGTGGACCCGCCGGCATTCAAACCTGTGACCATGAGGTCGAACACAGACCCCTGCAGTGGATGCATTAGTCCACTGAGCCACTAGACCCGGCTCTATGCATATTAATGAGGTAGGACCTACCTCATGCATATTAATGAGGTAAGTTGCAATTTGAGACCCATTAGGAATCGCAGCCATCACAGGGATGGCTGCCTGCTGGCGGTCAGTAGACCACCATGTCTGTGATTGCTTTTTAATAAAGCAATTTTTTTTAGATGCAGACCGTTTTCCTTAAAGGAAAACTGGATGTGTTTAAAAAGACAAAAAATTTAACTTTGCAGTTTCATTTTTTAAGAGTAGTCAGTGGTCCGTGGGACCGCTTTCTGTTCTAAAAAGATTTTTTTTTAATTCTCAAAGGGCAAGGGATCCCCAATGGTCCCCTTCCCCTTTATGAATAGGTTACACTGGTGGTAAAGTATTACTGTTTGGTGACCGGAACTTGGTCGCAAAACATTAATGCAGACCATTCCGATTCAGTATTTTGGAAGGCCGACCCTTCCAACTACCCAATTGGTATTTGGTAGAAAACACAAATTGCGATTCGGATCGCAATTTGCCTTTTGACATTGTAAAAAGCCTTTTTACGGTCACAAATGGCCCAATTCTGCGTATCAGACCATTTGCAACCACAAAAAAGATTTGTACATCTGGCCCTAAATCTGTTCTCCAAGTGGGCAGACAACAAATCCTGTCAACTTAAGGTGCTGTCTGCCAAACCTTCCTATCTAGCACCATTCAAGAGTATTTCAGATGCCTTAACCTACCATCCAGGCAATATTCTTCTTTGGAGGATTTTTTTAATTTCTATATCAGCAATGACTAATTCAACTAGTGTTCTCTACCTCTATTTTCCTAATTGTATTTTGTACAATGATCCCTCTAACAATGTGTTCCTGTTCCCCACGACCTATCTGCTTGAAAAATATTTATTGCCCAGTTTTGCCTCTCATATTGGCCACCTGGATAAAATGGATCTTGCAACTGGCTCGGATAGACAGTGCATCCTTCTGGCTCATTCAGCTATGGGTACAAAGGCCTGTAGATTTTCTGGGTAAACAGTATTATAAAGGCAGACTGGTTGTCTGATGAACCTTCTGCACTTTAGGATTAAGTTGTATTTATTGGAAGGAAGTCACTGTACACAGCTTGCTGCCTACATCCGTCGGCCGGCAGGGCGAATCATCAGTAGCTATACACAGCGATCATGCCACAACCCGGAGGCCGGCCGCGTAGGAGGTCAAAATGTAGAGGAAAAAGCTTGTCCCTTCCGAGTTTAACCCAAGAACCAGAAAATCAAGAACAAAGAACAAATAAGAAGAAGAAGTGTTACGGGCCGTGTGATTGGCCCGGAAAGAGATATCGCGCCATTCTTTCTCCGTGAGATCTCTCCCAATTTCTTTTGCCCAGCGCCGTTGACCCGCCGAGGGCGAAAAGGGGGTCTGTGGACGAAGCATGTTGTATAATTCGGAGATCATCTTCTTATCAGAAGTTTTCGTTAAGAGCCATCTCTCATAGCTGGTGAGCTTCCTACTGACCAACGGTCGTATGTCCGGGTGGAGGAGCCAGTGGCGAATTTGAAAGTACTGAAAGAGGTGTGGGGCTGTAATGTCGTAGGATTGTTGCGCCTCGGTGAAGGAGAGGAACCCTTCTAGGTTAAAGAGATGTCCCGCTGATTTACAATCCGGAGGAGCCTGGCATAATTCTGTGTGACCGTTCTCGTGACAGAGGGAGCTAGGTCTATCCCCAGGTAAGTGATTGCATCGCAAGTCTGGAGTTCTCCGTAGGACGGGCGCCCCGTCCTGGGTAGGTCTGCGTTGCGGCCCAAGTGCAAGATCGTGGATTTCCCCATATTGATCTTAAAGCCGGAAACCCTGCCAAAGGAGGTCAATTCCCGCAGGAAAGCCGGTACCGAACGCTCAGGTGACTCCAAGGTTGCCAAAATGTCATCGGCATATAGACTCACTGTATGTCTCTCCCCTCCGAAGGGGATGCCAGAAATGTCGGGGTTGTCCCTGATTTTCTGCGCTAAGGGTTCCACATGTAGCGCAAAGAGCAGGGGTGACAGCGGGCACCCCTGTCTCGTGCCTCTTTGGATTTCAAAGGGCGTGGAGGCCGTGCCATTCACCCTAACCGTGGCTTTAGGCGCGTCGTAGCAGCTCGCTACCCAGGCTCTAAACCGCTCCCCAATGCCGAAGTGGGCTAGTGTGCAATCTAGGAAGCCCCAATCGACCTGGTCAAAGGCCTTTTCTGCATCGACCCGCAGCAGCAAGGCATTCATCTTAGTACGGTGGGCTTTATCTATCAGGTGTAGTATTCGCTTGGTATTGTCACTACTCTGACGGTTATAAATGAAGCCGGCTTGGTCCGGTTCGATAATACCAGGTAGGCGCGGGCCCAGCCTGGCTGCCAGGACCCCCGTAAAAAGCTTTAGATCCAGGTTGAGGAGGGAAATCGGGCGATAGGAGCTACATTGAGTCACATCTTTCCCGGGTTTAGGGATAACTACAATATCGGCGGCCAGCATATCAGAGGGGATGGTGCCAGGACCCTGGAAGGAATTAAAAAGGCGTGTTAAAATTGGGGCAAGGAGTGGGCAGAGGGTTTTATAGAAACCCACCGAGAAGCCGTCTGGGCCCGGCGATTTCAATGGTTTAAGGCGGGAGATGGCGCCTATCACTTCCTCAGTGCGAATGGGCGCATCCAATGCATCCGCCCCCGCAGAGTCCAATGCCGTTGTGGCGGCTCCCTGGAGATAAGCCTCCCCCCGTCGCGTGCGTGTGGGGCCTTGCTGTATAGGGTGGAGTAGAAGCCCCTAAAGACTTCCGCGATCTCCTCGTCCTGTTCCACTGTCTCCCCCCCGGTGGTCTGAAGCGCCGATATCTTTGCGCGTTGGACACGGGCCCTAAGCTTGCTAGCTAGGAGACGTCCCGTTTTGTCACCCCCTACATAGTAAGTATGTTTGAGCCGGAGGGCCGCATATTCGGCTCTGTCCAGATCTAGTGCTGCCAGTTGTGCCCTCGCCGCCTTCACTTGACGCCATATCCTGGGAGCGCAGGTGCGGCTGTGTATCCGCTCCAGCTCCACCACTCGCGCCGTAAGCAGTTCCCTTTTGTCCCTGCGTTCCCTGGCATCGGCCGCAGAGATGGCAATCAGCTCACCTCGCACCACGGCCTTGAGAGCCCCCCATAGTGCCGTGATGGGTGTACCCGGATTATCATTCCTTGCCAGGTATTCAGTGATACATTTGTGGAGCTGTTGAGACACCCCTTGCCTCTGAAGCAAATTTTCCCTGAGTCGCCATCTCCCCGGCAGTCTGCGCATGGCGGGCAATGAAAGGGTCGTGGTCACTGCGTCGCGATCTGAAAGCGCCGCTGGGGTGATGGTCACCGTGTCTACCAGGGTCGTCAGGTCGGTAGACCCTATAAAGTGATCTAGCCTGGCGTAGGTATGGTGTGCATAGGAATAGTAGGAATACTGCGTGGTGCGTGGGTGAGCTGCCCTCCATATATCCTCCAGACCCCTATCTCTCAACCAGGCCTTCCCCATCGCGGATAGCGCCCCTGTTTGTCCGTAGCGCTGCCCGGACCGGTCCCTTTCCGCGTCCATGACTAGGTTCAGGTCCCCTCCCACCACTATCCTCTTGGCGTGCGTGCAAAGTGTCTCCGACAATGCCGCTGTTAGAAATTGTTCTTGGCCTGTGTTGGGAACATATAGGGAGCACACTACCAAAGGAACCCACCTTACCCATAGTGTGCGGGCTAGAAGACGGCCTTTTATCTCTGCTACTTTATCCCCCACCGTACCCTGAAATGACTTGGCAATTAATATGGCTACCCCGGCCTTCTTCTCCGACGTAGAGGAATAGAATTGTTGAGGAAAGGCTCGGGACCTCATCCGGTGCCAGTCTTTGGGGATGAGGTGAGTCTCCTGGAGCAGGCACACAGACGCCCCTGAATTTTCTAGGTAGGACAGTACCGCCCTTCTCTTAATGGGGTTGTTCAGTCCCTTCACATTAAGGGTGAGAATTTGAAGTGTGTGAGTTGTCATGAGAAGTAGGCACCGGGAGAATGCTGAGTCTGGGGGGATACTATCTCCTCAACATCATAATGAGGGTCGTAGGCCCTGTAGTCAGCCCCTAGTGTTGCGGAATGATGAGCGGACCCCGCCCCTAGCAGCACATCGGTTCTTCCCACCCTCCCCTCCCGTACCCCCAACTCTGACCCGCTCGTGCCCCAATTTCCTCTTTCCCCCCTCCCTCCCTCCCAAAACCTACCCATTCCCTCCCTAACCCCAACCAAAAAAACCCCAGCGCCCATCATATTGAGATGTGGGCATTTGGAGAACAGAGATCGGGGTGTGTATGTGGACCAAGTGTCCCTGGCTCCCCGCCCCCGGCCCCCCCCCAGCCCGTGCAAAATGAATGCTGTGTGTTCCTTGCATTAAAGTTAAGGGCAGGTCACTGAGGCGGTATCTTTCAAAACTGCGTCTAGGGCCGCTTGTCGCTCTTGTGGCACAGTGTCCGGATCCGGCCGTGCCTCTAGTTTGGGAGAGCGTCGACGCCCCACCCGTTGCCAACCGGCCCCGGAGGGTCTCCGCGGAGGCCCAGGTGACTCATCCGTGTGTTGCGTCTCCAGGCCAAGGATCTTACAGGTATCCTGGAGGAACCTGAGTTGGTGGAGTTGGCCATTCCATTTAAAGATGAGGCGAAAGGGGTGGCCCCAGGAATACGGCACCCCCTGCTCTCGTAGATGTGTAGTGGCTTCTTTGAAGGCTTTCCTCTTTTGAAGCGTTATGGAGGCGAGGTCCTGGTAGAGAGCCACGGAGTGCCCTTGATAGCTGAGGGGTTGTTTCGATCGCGCCTCTCTCAGTATACGTTCTTTGAGAGGGTAATCTGGGAGAAAGGCCAGAATGTCCGGAGGGGGAGCTGGGGCCTGCCTTGGCAAGCCCACCCGGTGAGCCCGATCGATGCGGACTTCGAAGTCCGGTGATTCCCCTAAAATGTCCCGAAACAGCCCTTGCAAGTAGCGGGTTATGTCCGGCCCTTCTGTCTTCAAAGGGACCCCTCTGACGCGGATGTTATTTCGGCGAGAGCGATTTTCGAGGTCCTCCGCATGGGCTTGTAGGTCTATTTGTTGATCTCAAAGACGAATGACCTCCTGTTGAAGTTGCGCTAGCTCTTCGCCCGCGGCTTGCTCTCGGTCTTCAAGCGCTGCAACTCTTTCCCCTACTGCGTCGACATCCCGGCGGATTTCTTTCACCTCTCCTGCTACTTCGCACTTGAGCGTTTGGAAGTCCTCGCGGAGAGTGTTGAATAGGGATTCTAGAAAGGAGCGGGTGATCGGGACCTCGCCATCCTCGGAGTTCGTGGGGGTCCCCGGGGCCGGGGGTGTTCTACTTCCCCTCTCACTATCGAGGGAGCTTTTTGTGAGCATCTCCTTCACCGATCTCTCCCCTTTCTTCTTGACCGATGTCATCGCCGGTCCGCACCGTGGTTTGGGGTCGTTTCTGGCTGCCGACCCCACCCTGGGCCACATGGATGGCACACTCAAGAAGGAGTGCGGACCCCCTCTGGCCGGCACCGTGGCTTCCCCGCCCGGCCCGACGTCTCCCGGTCCCTGGCGATGTGGGTAGCGCCTCCTCAGGGGCCACCGGAAATTAGGGAGGTCCCCTTCTTTTCTTCTCAATGCAGGGGCCTCTGGCGTTCGCGGTGTATGGATTCTGAAAATGGTCTACCCTCCGTCCCCTCTCAGGTGTGCCCCGTCTTCCTTTCCCACCTGACAAGGGTCCCAGCCGCTGGCGAAGCCCCTCTTGACCGTCACTCCCTGTCTCCCGCTTTCGGCCACCAGTCTAGGTCCTGGCGCACTTCTGGGGCGCTGTTCTGGGCAAATCCACAGTAGACCCCCGCACCGGGCCCCGCCACTTGCTCCGCCGGAGGCAACCCGGGCCGCAGGTCAGCAGCCCTCAGTCGAATGAGCACGGGCCCCAGGCAGGAACCCCTCCTTTCGGCTGCTCTGGGCGTCTCTACACCCACCGCCCCTGTCCTTGCGTCACCGCCGGGCGAGGGCCCCGGCCGAGCCAGCAACGTCTCGCCCCGAACGATCTGGTGTTAAGTCCTTGCGTTAGGCCTCTCCTTGCTCCTGTGTCCCGGGACCAGGGCAGTGAGTCGGTGGCTCCCAGCGAAGGGGCCACAGGGCCTCAGGTGTAGTCCCCTCGGTGTTATGGCTCCCGAGGTCTCCCCTCTCGTCGCTCCCCTCTCCGCATCACCGCCAGGCGAGAATCCTGGCCGGGTATGGGTCGCTCTCCCCCTGAACGGTCACTCTCCCACCTCCATGCGCTGCACCCCTCGTGGCTCCGCCGCCGCGTGTAGCTGATTAGGCCTCACCTCCGGGGATTCCGCTGTGGGCCCCACCACAAGGCCCCCAGCGCTCACCTCTATCAGCAGACCTCACACAGAGACAGCGAAGGGGGTCCTACAGCGCCGCTCCCCGGGTGTCTCCTTATTCTTGCTGGGTCCCCGCAGTGGCAGGCAGTCTGCTTACCGGTGGGTGTGCTACCGGATCGGCGCTGCTCTCCGTGGGCCTCTGCGCGCCACTCCTATGGCAGCCGCTCCTCCTGTCCCGGGCCAGGCGACTTCTCCCCACACTTCCGCAGGCGCTCTGGACGGGTGGCGCTGTTCCGCGTCGATCGCGCCAGGGGCAGTCCGCTCCGACTGGCCTCGTCCGGGAGCACCAGTGTCTGGACCTCCACCACCCCCCCGGGGGAGCCCGCTGATGACCGCTCTGGCCCGGCAGGGGGGCCACCGCTCCTACCCCCTGTCGCTCCTCTGGGTGCCCCCTCGCTCACCGCCACCGGGGGTAGCGCTGCCCGCGGCCCGGGAAAGCTTCCCAGAGCCGGTGTGTCGGCTGCCGTCGGCCCTGCGTAGTCACGGCCCCATTTTCTGTCGCGGCTCTCCGACACAGCCGCCCCTGAGCCCCTGAGCCCCTGAGCCGCCCCTCCGATGCTGCTGCCGTTGCGACTCAGTTTGCAGCGTTTGCTGGGTTCAGGAGCGGGGTAGAGGCCGGGCGGGAAGGCCAGGAACGAGGAGCCTCCGGGACGTGCGACCTATCGGATCGCCATCTTGGCCACGCCCCCCACCTTCTGCACTTTAAAATAAAAACTGTAGTTCAAGCTTCTATGACTATCATTGATAGGCTTTAAAGATTATAGTCAGGGCATTCTACATTGTGCTAAAAACAGGTTAGTAGTAATGAGGGAAACCTTCCACATCAAGCCAAAAGTGACAGTTGTCCTGCCCTGAAAGTTACGTCACTCCGGTTACTGAGACTTCCGGGCTCCTGGGGGCCCTCCCCGGCAGTGACGTCACTTTCAGGGGTCACGTGACCGTGTTGGGTCACGTGTGTTGTGACATCACCCTGGTCACGTGCTAGTCACATGCTCATGATCCTACCATGTGTTTAGGATGCTGTCATAACAGGTATGGGCCCCATTGCCCTATGTCTAGGGCTTTGCCATAGGCAAAATTGCAACATTCTCGGGGAGCACAGTATGTGAGTCTCTAACAAAGCAAGCCCGGGCATGTTCAGACAGCGGCAGTCATGAAACGTTGATGACAGCTGGAGGTCTCCTCAACGAGAGGCTCAGGAAATACAAAGACGGAACCCCCGGCTCCACTGTCTCTCTAAACCATCTCTCTTATCTTGGATTGTGCATATTGTACTTAAAAAGGTCTTTTGTTAGAAATGTCTAGACAAATTCATAATTGAATCAAGACTGCTATGAAATGCAACCTAAACGCAGATGGCTGGTACTCAACCTCCCCAAAGTGAGCCAATCGCATAATTAGAAGCTCTACTACGTATAAAATGTCATCCCAAGGCCACACACACAATCAGAAGCAGCCATCTGCTATTAAATGGAACCCAAACACAGATTGCTGCCCCTCCTCCCCAAAGTGGGCCCATTGCATAATTTGCAAGCTCTATTAAGTATAAAATGCCGTCACAAGGCCACACACACAATCAGAAGCAGCCATCTGCTATGAAATGGAACCCAAACACAGATGGCTGTTCCCCCCTCCCCAAAGTGGGCCTATGCATAATTAGCAAGTTCTACTAAGTATAAAATGCTGTCCCAAGGCCACACACACAATCAGAAGCAGCCATCTGCTATGAAATGGAACCCAAACGCAGATGGCTGCTCCCCCTCCCCAAATTGGGCCCATGCATAATTATCAAGCTCTATTAAGTATAAAATGCAGCCCCAAGGTGCTACACACACACACACACAATCAGAAGCAGCTGTGAAACCCATATTTTAAGTCTGTGAACAGAGAGGCCCTAGCAACATGGAGAAAAGCTCCAAGCTGAATTGCGGGGAGCAACTAGGTGATACAGGACTACTTCTGCCGCAGGTTAAAACAATGATAGCATATAACATTTAAATTATTATTTTTTCCATTCAATGTGCTGCATAATGAAGCCCAGTTTCTGTTTCGCCTGGTCTGAAAACGGCTGCTTTATTTGTGGTTTGGAAAACAAAACGTGTGTCAGCTTGTAGCTGGTAGTTGTGAAAATGCAAACGTGTTACAGTGTCCCTCCAAATCAAGTTGACAAGGCAGCCCCTGGTAATATCATGTAATTATTAAAATGTGTGTGCAAAATAGGTGTGTTCAGAGGGACAGTTATTTCTTTTAACTGCGAGGGCTCAAGGACCTCTGTTGCGGTTAAGGGAACGGGAGCTGAAGCATGCCGTTTATTTCATTATGTTGCATTTGCCTAAGAGGCTGCAGGCAGCAGGAAATCTGTGTTTACAAAAATGTACAAATAAAATCTGTTGTATAATCAACGGTTTGCCAGGGGTTAAAGGTCGGCAGCAGGCTTTGAACCAGGCTGCAATGCAGGCTGCGACACCGCGGCCTGAGGCGTTGGTTGTGACAAAGGCCTCAGTGTGGCGGTGAACAGGATAGGAACAGGGGGGCTGAAGGGTGGGTGTTGAGGGGGAGCTGTCTCTATAGTCAGAGTTGAGCTAGTTCCAAGGGTTGGAGTGAATGTGGTTTAGAAACAGAGCCATGTATACACCATCCCCAAACAGCGGCAACTTTAAGGATTTAAAAAATGTAAGTGCTGTGTTGTTTAATTTTTTGCGCAGAAGACTCTAGCTCTTGAATATTTACTTGTAATTGTATAATGTTAAAAATCTAAGAAGTGCAGCTAGCTGCTGATGCACTAAAACAAATCTTAGAATCTAAAGACGCATCGGAGGGAGTCCAGCATAGTCCTACTATTACAGGTGCATAAAGGGATGGCCCTGGTGTAGAAAGGATGTGTAATGATTAGCCCGTACAGACCGACAGTCCAAACTCCCCCCTCCCCCCCAAGATTCCATTGTGCCCTCAGAGAGTGTGCAGTGTAGTATATTGGAAATGAGACAGAGATTCTTTTTGTTCACAGTTCCACTGCAAGTGCACAATTACGCCAAACCTCAGCAAAAGGTAGACCCCTGAGCAAAAAGGTTGGCCGGAGCCTCAACGAGTCCTAGAAGAGTTGCAACCTCATTCACAAAAAGAAAGACTTTGGGTCTATAGACGAGCTGGCTACAAAGAAAGAGGTTCCACAAAGGGGCAAAGCAGGTGTGTTTTACAAAATGTAGCACCAAACAAATCCTAATGTACTTTTGTCTCAAGTATGGTGTTCCTCTAGAATCTAGTAAGGGCTTTTAAAAATGTAAAGCAATAGACAGGCGGTTATAAACAGAAGCTTGAAAAGAGCAGTTCGGGCTTTTCCATTTTTTAAAAATTAATTTGTATATTTTTTTTGTTTCCATCGTAGAGCCAGCACAAAAGACTGGCGCCAGAGAACCACGAAAGGTTTAGTGTACATCGGCGCCGCTAAAGGACATCACAAAGATCCGTCAAAACAACCCTACACCAGCAACCTGTGAGAGATGCCCAGTGCGTCATGACAAACCATGAGCAGACTCTGCAAACTCTGGCCTCAGAGACACTTGTTACTCTAACCCCTACACTGCTTTACCTGCAAAACCCACAACGAGGCTAGGGGTGAAGACCTCAAAGGGTGCACACCTCCAGCCGCAGACACACAACATCCAGGGCCATGTAAAAACCAGGAAGTAGATCTCACGCTAAACAAACCAAAATCGAATCGCCTTCCCTTAAAGAAGAAAAAGAAACCCCCGGTCCCGGACCTACAAACCATCCCTTTAGATCTATTCTTAAAAAACACAGTTACATTGCAGCCATGTCCCCATAATGCAGGTAAATGTTCACCGTCTGAGAGGGTGAATATCGATGTGCTCCCCAGCTCCCCGAGGATCAGCAAAACAGACTATATATATCTCACATAGCCTTTGGGATGAAGGGTTTGAAAACGATTCTCCAAAAGTGGACACACCTATAAAAATCACAAGTACTCCATTTGACGAACTGCTTGAAAACGATCATCCAGACCAGGACCTGTATTCTTCATGTATAGGGCTTCTCAGTGAGCGAAATGTAGAGAGATTTAATGTTACAGAGTATTACGAAGAATTCCGGTTTATTAACTTAGAATGCATAAACTCATCTGATCATGGGCTTTTAGCTATCCACCAGGCCGTACAAATGCTCGTAGAGCGGTTGTTACACGACATGGGGCTGAATGAATCTTTTCAGCTCCGCTTCCATGGGCAGGGTATTGACAGCCCCTTGTTCACCAGACAAATGCCCGCGATGTGTTTGATGCTGTGGAATTTTTAGAAAACCTCTCTAAACTTTTACAGAGTAAAGCAGAAATAGCAGCATATGGGACCTTCAGTATAATTGTCCTTGTTGATCGGGGTAGCGAGTGGGGCGTTTCCAGACCTTTAAAGAGTAAACAAAAAACCAACAAAAAAAAGAGTAGACCTTTAAACAGAAATGTAATTGAAAATAAAACAGTGGTGATTGCTCAACTTTAACACCAGCGCAACTAACAAGTGTCTGGCGGCTAGCATCGCTGGGTTTCTAATGGATCTCAGCACTACTGACGCAGTAGTCCTGTCTAGAGCGGTTGAAGCCCATGTTGTGCTTGAAATACCTCCAGACTGGTAGGCTTTGGAGAACTCGGTCTGTTTGAGAACTATTTTGCTGTCACAGTAAAAGTTCTTTACTACAACGGATCATGGAAGTACTTCACATCCGGAGAGCCTGTGAAAAGTAGGACGGTTTACATTCTCTATCATGAAAATCACTTAGACGGTATCTTGAACCTGAAGGGTTTTCTAGGAGCCAAGTACGTGTGCACCCATTGTGATCACATGTACAACACACAGACAGCTCATCAGTGTGAAATGCATTGTAAAATGTGTCAAAGGGACGGTTGTGAGATGTCCTAGATATAATCTATTCTGTCGCTAGCAAAACTGCTTGAGCACACACTGGTGTTATTCAGTGCATCCCTAAAACTGACTATGCGGGGTGCAGAAGCTACACAGCCGTTGATCACAAATGCAAAGGCGTCTTTTCCTCCTGGAACAGAACACATGTGTTACATGACAAAAGGCTGGCCCCAGACCAAAACAGAAGGCTTCATAGTGTTCGATAGAGAGTGTACCCAAGAGACTGGAGTGCACTAGCCTAACTATATTTTCGTACACCATCTAACTTCCGATGAAAACTGGGAGTTTGAAGGCCCTTCGTGCATTAACGAATTCCTTAGTACATTCGTGCAAACAAAATTCAAAGGGTATATCCTGATGGTCCATAACTCAAAGCGTATGATTCTTCTTTATTTTGCAAAATATGAGTCGTGAAAAGATGCTGTTGAACTCATCACCCAGGGCTCCAAACTGATGCTGCTAACAGCTGTACCTTTACATATAAGGTTCATAGATACTTTGAATTTTCTGCCCATGAAATTGAGCAAGTTGCCAAAACCCTTTGGTTTTTCAGGTTGTAGAGGATATTTACCCCACTTTTTAAATACCTGGGTAAATCAGAATTATGAGGGTCCCATGCCTCCGCCCGACAGCTACGGTGTTGAGTATATGATGTCGAAGGAGAAAGAGAGTTTTCTACAGTGGTATGGTGAAAACCGCAAAAAGAAGTTTCATTTACAATCTAAGTTGAAAGCTTACTGTAAGGCAGGCGTAATGATCTTGAGAAAAGCTTGCAATCTCTTCAGAGACATAGTTGTAGAGATGACAAAACAAGAAAAGGTTCTGAAACCCAATACCACAAAGATGACAAAATCCATAGAGTACGTCGACCCTTTACAGCACGTCACGCTGGCTCCCATGTGTATGTCTATCTACAAGCACATGTTTTTACAACCTGAAAGCATAACTCTAGTGCCGCCCGACCTCTATAACGGTAAACAAAAGCGTTATTCTACTCCCTCTATTCAATGGCTCATGTACGTCTCTGACAAGGAAAACATCTTCATCCAACATGCCTTGCAGGGTGGTTAATACCTTGTGGGCCCTTATTATCTAGATGGGTATGCTGTAGTTAATGGTGTGCCAACAGCCTTTGAATACAGTTGCTTTTACCATGGTTGTCACCACTGCTACAAACTCCATGAGTTTAATAAGCTGTTTGGTACCAAATCTGAAAACTTGCACAGGCGTACTCTGTTAGGGGTGCAATATGTTGAAAACTATGGTTTTGTTCTGAGGTCCCCCTGGGAGCATGAGTGGCTAGATATGTTAACATCAGATGAAGAAGACTGCTCCTTCATTAAGAGATATTTTTAACTTAACCTTTGGAGCCCTGCAACGCCTAATTTGACGGTCATACAGGTGCTAAACGATTGTACAGAGCCATGGGAGAGGGTGAGAAAATACATTACTAAGATTTCACAAGTCTGTATCCATTTGTGAACAAGATGAAGTTATACCCCTTAGGTTACACCAGCATCATATATAGGGACTTTAAAGCCGTAGACAAATACTTTGGGTTAGTTAAATGTCAAGTCTACCTTTCCCGGAGGCTTTACTTTCCCATACTACCGTACAGAGTCGAAGGTTAGCTAATGTTCCCCCTGTGTCGAACATGCACTGAAAGTAAAGAGACTAGCAAGTGCAGACACACTGACAAGCAAAGGGTGCTCACCAGGACCTGGTGTAGCATTGAGGTACAGGCGGCCCTAGAGAAAGGACAATGACTTGGAAAAATACATGAAATTAGCACTTTGAGAGGACTACAACACAACTCTTTTCTGAGTATATTAATTTATTTCTCAGAGACAAGTAGGAGGCATAGGAGTTTCCAGAATGGTGCATTAACGAGGCCTGAAAGCAAAAATACATCGATGATCACTATGCTCATGAGGTTATACGCTTGAGACCGGAGTTCATCGAAGCCATCCCCGCTAGACGACAGCTAGCTGCCTCAATTCCTTATGGGGATAATTGGCACAGAGTACAAACTTGTCAAACACGACCATCATCACAGACCCTAATGAACTGTTCACATATCTTTTTGTGCTGTGTTACGAGGTGTCCAGCTGCGAGTTTATCAATGACAAAACCGCAGCGCTGTGTTGGAAATACACAAAAGAGTACCCCACAACTTGTAACAATATAGACATCTTCATGGCCTGTTTCACAACCGCTCATTCTCGTTTAGAGCTTTACAATGTGATGGATAAACTTCAAGAATGGAGTCTGTATCATGATACTGACTCTGTTCTTTTTATGAGCAAATTAAGAGATAAAGATCCCCAGCTCAGTGATTATCTAGGCGATTTGACAGTCGACAGTCGAGCTAGAAAAGGATGATTACATAGTCCAGTTTACTTCATCCGGGCCCAAGACGTATTCTTACAGAACTTCTAACAATGCAGTATGTATGAAAGTCAAAGGCATCAACTTAAACAACAGTGTCAAAATCCATTTTGACAGTCTAAAGGGTCTGGTAATGAATACACTACCTTGAGCGGCTGTGAAAATGATAAAACAATCGTTGTAAAACAACTTAGCATAGTCCGGTCTAAAAAAACAGTGGGAAGTTACAACCCAGCCATTGCATAAAACCTTGTGCGTAGTGTTTGATAAAAGGGTCCTGACTGAAGACTACAAAACCCTGCCGTATGGTTATTGAAGGTGCATTAGAGTCTCACAACCCCGACTATGGAAACCAGTTTGCAGCACCCGTTCTCCTGCATTTTAGCAGGTCCTTCAAATTGTGGTAAAAGCTATTTTATAAAGAAACTATCAGAAAATGCTCCCAGTGTTTTCTCCCAAACCCCTAACAATACTGTTTGGCTTTATTCATGCTGTCAAGATAGTTATATGGAACTATCCCTAATGTTCCCACACATCAAATTTATAGAAGGGACACCAAATAATCTCAACGACGAAGGCTACCTACAGGCCTTGTAAACATGGCGATTATAGACAAACTTATGAGCGAAGGTGGGGATCACCCTGAAATAGAAAAAGCTTTTACTCAATATTCACACCATCACAATCTAAGCATATGTCACATCATGCAGAACATGTTTTACAAGGGTAGGAGAAGTTGTTCTATAGCTCTTAATGCCTCACATCTGGTTTTATTTAAAACCCCCGAGACAAACAACAGATATTCATTATAGCTAAACAGATGTACTCTGGAAACTCCCAGTTTTTCTTGGAAGCTGTTAACGGCGCTACCAAGAAACCCCACGGTTACTTACTGGTAGACTTAAAACCCAATACTCTAGAAGACTACAGACTACGTGCTTGTATATTCCCACCTGATCTCCCCATTGCTTACACACTTAAAACCAAACCCAAAGCCTATACAAATAATCGGTAAAGAGTCTCCTGTAACATTTACACTCTAGACCTTGTAATACTCGGTATTGACCATGTCGGCACATCTACGCCATAATCTTACCTTCCTAAAAATGCTAGTCACAGCTACCCCTCAGCAAAGACAGGCCATCTTGTGTGTTACTTCGGAAGATTTAGTGGCTGCCATTTTAGAAATTGCCCTAAACAACCTAAAAGGTAATGTCCCTATATCAGAGCGCCAGTTCCATGTTTTGAAGAAGAAGCGCCAGCCACCTTATCAAGAAGCTCAGTAATAAAAGGTCTTCCCTCATTTCTAAGAAGAAACTGGTAAAGCAGTCAGGAGGTTTTATATTTTCTTTGTCCGGTATAGCTATACCACTAATTACCAGCCTCCTAACCGGGAACTGATGAATTATGCCCAAAAGATGTACTTGGAATCACTGCAGCAGCCGGAACAGTTGATGACATCTACAGGCGACGTCTGGGATATCCGGAAAAATAAGCCGCAGTGCCTGGGTGCCGAGATTAAAGACATTTTGAACTGTACTTATTTAAAACCTTATGACAAAGCAGGTCTTTACTCCAGCGCTTTTCAATTTTTTAAAAATATTACAGGCAGTGGAATGCTGAAAAAACAGCGTGATTCTATATGCCCCTGACTCTGAGCCCTTCAATGTCTCAAGAACCACCAACGTCCTCAGACATCATTGTTGAAGAACTTTAAAAAATATAAGTCATAGGTACAGAGGGGCTGCGCAAATGTTGTTCAGTAAAATGTCAGCTTCTAAAAACCTTTCATCATGGAATGAGAGAGGTGAATTCCTCTACAAAAGTCAACCGGGTGTTGGATCCCACATGTACGACCTAGTCAAAGGACTTACGCACCCCAAAACACTATCGCTTCAGAAAGCACCTAGAGGTTGGGAACAGTTTCTGCAAACCTCTGTGGAACTCAACATTCCTTCGACGATCGTCGGTAATGCTGAACACAGGCGGTTGCTTGAAAGTTTGAAAGATCCAACGTACAGCCCCTCAAGTACTCCAACACATGTTGATTTTAACCTCCTCCCTAAGATGCTAGCATCCCCACTCTTTCTCCAGCTATCCCCCTCTTGGAGCGCCGGGGCTCTGCCTCTGGAACCTAAAAAAAAAAAAGACATTGTTCAAAATGAACATATGGTTAAATGTCTGATGTTTTTTCTGACTTTTGAACCTATGTATATGTGTGCCTGTGTTTGTGTGTTTAGTATTACCATAGTTAACATTTTGACGTTTCTCTTCTTTTATTTCTTTAGCAAGTTTATCAGTGTGATGCTTGTACTACAAAAAACAGTTTTGTAAATAAAGCTTTTAACTTTTCAAAGTATTTCTGTAATCTTTTAAAAACATTTTAAATGTGTGTCCTTGCGTCAGGATAAAGATACTGAGTCTGCATTCAAGTTTTTATTCCTTTATTTCAGACAATCACCAATACACATAAGAGGTGTCACACGACCTTACACTTTTGACAAACTGCGTATTCTGTTTTAACAGCACTTGATGTAGACCTAGAGTTTTCTTTCACATATTTCATAACAATATGGTCATTGTTAACTAGGTCGTTTGAATATAGATTTTAAAAAAGTCTAAACGTCATACCCCCAGACATTTTACTAATAAAGTATATACAATGTCAAGGTGAGAGAATCCTGTACCTGTATTTTGTTATACTCCACCCTCACAGCAGCTTTTTTTTTTTTTTTACATATTTCAATATAAGTTTTGTGTAGATGCAATGCTCGGGGAATGCACCTGCGCTGTTAAACACTGTAACCTTGTCTTTATTTAAAAACAGGGCTGTCCAGTGAGTTCCTTCCATATAGTGCGGATTTGTGTAAAAAACGAGCATGCAGGGTCTTACGGCTCTTACGGCCCCTATTTCACCAGGTAGAGTGTCACTTGGAAGAACACCTAAAAAGTATTTCTTAGTGCATTTATGAAGGCTTAAGAAATCCCGAATCTGAACAGTGTGTTTAAAAATAGTCAAACAAAATCTTCCGAGCGTGGTTGATCTGAATGAAGTTGTCGAATACAGACAATACAACGATGTTCACATTCGTAGCCAAGGGCTGACTAAAACGTATTTCTGCTTTTAGATTTCTATTTTTGATCAAGCTGCAGTGGTCGCAGTCTTCGATGTCAGGGGTCAGATCGAAAGCAAACAGCATAGCCTGTCTTGTATCCTTCTCTTGACACGATGACTCCCGGTCACACAGTTGCTGCCCAGTTATCGAAACCAAGCCCAGATGTTCCCAGATAAAATTAGCGTCTCCAAAGCTGGGTGTGTACGGTTTTGCAGGAATCACAGCCCCCTCATAGAACAGTGCTGCGTAGTTAATGTTGTAGTGCTAAAAGCCACGTTATCGACAAAACCTATGATAAAAAGTTTCGGTAGTTGCCCCAAAAAATATTTTGCCGCTGGATTAATCTGGTACTGGCTGGGATGCTGAATATCTTCAGATCTACTCTTTCAACAGCGTACTTGGCGTTTGATAGCTGTAAGGTTTCGGCGTGAGCTAGTCTGACATTTAGGGACATTTTAACACTCTTTACAAACAAACTAGTGGACAGTATGGCCAATTTATACTGTTCTGCATCCCCGCTGATGAGACAGAACGAGTCCTTGTTGTGATTAAGTTTGATCTTAAGATCAGTACCATTGATGAGCAGTTTATCTTGGAAGAAAAGGTCTGAATGTATATGCCCGAGGAGGTCACACTGTCTACTGCCGGCGGCAACGCTTGCTCTTTTTACAAAACCTTGATTGTCACCGTCCAGCTCCTTGTCTTCAAAATGTGCATACGTATCCTTGTAGAAAAGCCCTGCTGAAAGCTGTGTGTCCAGGGAGTCGTGGCTGTAATTTACAATACTCTCGATGTAGGCTCTGTAGGCATACATGTTATCACTTTGCATGATGAGTTGATCATCGAGGGTAATATCCACCTGATTAAACATGGTGACGATGGGGTAAGCGATCGTCGCCACTTTAGTGGCAGACAGTATGTTGGCATCATCCGCTTTTATGATTTTACAAACAAGATGCAGCAGAGTACAGTTGAGATACATATCCTTGGAACCTGACACAAAAAACTCTATCGGCGCCAACGCCGTCAGAGCGGCTAGAGGCGATACTTCCATGAAAAACGTTAGAGAAAACCTAACTCTGATTTGGCGCATTCTCCTGATGCGCAATGTACAAAAGCCATGTTTCAGGTTGTTGAATTTTTAAAAATATTAACGCTAGCGGGTGTTTCTTGTTCTTCGAAGCTCTCTTCCACCTTACGGATCTTCTTTTGTGAGCGCTTTTTGAAGAGCGCCTCCTTTTTTTTTATAGGAAGGCAGCAGACCCCTACGCCTCGAAGACCTTGCTTCCTTTTAATACTTGTGCTCTTGGCCTGTACACAAGTCCCACTCCTTCTTGGGGTTGTTTGTTCATGCATTCGGTGACAGCAGAAGTCACAGATCCCACCACATCCTGGGCAATGTTCGAGGCCGCTGCTTTAACGTGGGGTTTTGCAATTTCATAGCCTTTTCTCAAGAAAGGCATAGCTCTTCTAAACAAACTATGGAAAAAACCTCCTAGTCCTGCACCGTACATAACAGGGGCCCCTTGAAAGAATGGTGGCCCTCCATATTCGGCCTGATGTCTGTAATAGACCCTCTACAAGGCGGGGTCACTGTATGTTTTCATTATCACCATGATGACTTCTTAATATTCGCTGTTGCATTGCTGTCTTAAATTAAGCTTAAAATAACTTTCCTGTATTTAAAGGACACCGGCTCAGAGTGATCGTCGAAGATCATTACCAACATAGTGTCAAAATGTTTTTTAGAAATTGCTACGTATTCAGGTTTGATATATTGAATATTATTCACCTTGTTATTTTCCCCTTCACCTGGACCCATCTTAACAATGGTGAATAACTATCCCCGATCCTCTGTGGCTCTACAATGACACTGAGTTTTTGACATTATATGTTTGTGTTTAAAATGAGTCTTTAAAGGTGCTTGACCGAATGACTGCCTAGGGATTTATTCTCACATAGACTATACACGTAGAGTGTATAGAACCCTCTGTTAATATCGGGGCACAGAGGGTCCGACTCTACCTGGCTTTTTATATGTTGTACAGCTAAACTCTGTATCAAAATTTGTAGCTTTAAGAAACACCTTCCTTCTAACGTTATTAAATAATACTAGCTGAATATTCAAATACGTTTCGATGCTGGCTATGGATTTGTTGATGGCCTCGACAACCGCCACAATGCTGGGGTAATAGCCGTGAGGAAAGCCAGCATGGATGCTCAATGGGTCCTGATCACACTTAAATTTGGCCTTGAGCATTATAAATGTATTCCATGTTCTTGGGTATTGGATTTCGGTTAAGGCTACCTCCCAGTCATCTTTCAGGTCCACAGGATTAGCCAGTTTCACAGTATAATTAGAAATTTGATTGTTCGGGGAACATGTACTTCGAGTCATTGGATGTTTAGGTAATATAAAATGATGTTGTCTTCATATTGTCGCCTTCAGAGAGCCCCCCTTACTCACATACCCTGCAGGGAGCTGGCCAGCACCCAACATTCAAATTTTTCGGCCCACCCCTTCCATTTGACAAAGGCCTGTCTGTTAGCCCTGCTACCTTTCCTTTTCAGAATCTTTTCAACTATGTACACCCTGTGTGGATCGTCCAATACCTTTCATAACTCTTCGTTGTAAAAGGCACCAACACCGTTTTGCCATCATAGGCCTTTAACCTGTAAATATATATACCTTCTTTAAGCTCCACACTCTCCACTATAAATATTTCGTTGCTAAAAGTCGGCGGATAGCCTTTTGTAATGCCCCCTTTCAACTTTCAAACCCTAACATGATCACCTTCTTTTAAAAGATGCTTCTTTACTTGGCAGCGAAATGGCTCCGATACACCGTTCTCCACACCACTAAGAAATTATCGGTTGTTACCTCTACGGGAGACTTTTGATGGTTCTGTAATAACTGGCGTTGTAAGTATCTATAAATGCCTGTAGAACATCCACATATCGGTAGGTGTTGTAGGCCCTGAAATATCTGCCCATCTTAGATTATAAAGTTTTGTTAAAACGCTCTGCAGCAGCTTTTACCTCCATGTGCAATACAAATTGTTTAAAAATCCTTTTCTGGCGTCTGTTTGCAGTTTTTGAGGGGTACGTCCTTTCCTGAAGATGGCTTCAAAGGCTCTGGTGATGCTAGTACCACTTTTATCGCTCAGCGCTTCTGCAAAGGTGTACTTGGACAATACATCTATTGCCATTAATATATATCAAGCTCCGCTATTATGCTTGGCTAGATCTTGAAGATTGATTATGATCTCCTGCCATTGATAATCTAGCTGCGTATTAACGATGGTAGGTCTCCTCTTAAAATGCCTACTGGCTGGCTTGTGGAGTGAATACGCCTCTTCTCCAGATAACCAGGACTTCACCTGCACTCTGATACTGGCTCATTTTCAGCTAGAGTCCTTCTAAACAGAGCTTCGGCACGTCTGAAGCGTCTGACCCCACTTGTATCGTAATAAAGCTTCCATAACACGTTCCCCGACATGTTATCAGCTCCTGCATCCCATGAAATGAAAGACGATGCTTTTGTGTAAGGGCATTTTATTAAAAATAAAGAATGTTAGCAACACATAAACAGGGCATACTTTACAGTTTCCTCGTACACGTCTTGTCGCTGTTGTTGGACAGTTTGCTGACTTTTTGCTACATATATATAAACTGACACATGCTACATACATTACTAGGGGCCCGACAGATAATCTGCCTCAGCGCCACACCTTTTGATATTTTTACAGCTATAAACTCAACGCCTCTAGACAGGACTTCCGACTCACCCCTCCTATAACTTTGTACACTCAAGATACTGACGGCATTTAAAAGAGCGTACAATTATCTGTCGTTTAATACAAAACCTTTATTTCTGAAATAATCTTTGATCAGAAGCTCCAAGGCGATGTGTAAGCTGGTCGTCGGTGATAGTATTAACTCCCCCATACGGCTTTAGTACATGCTCCAGTATTCATCCGTTGTAGGTAGCCATGCTTTGATACACCAGTAGGCTATGCACGTAGGACTGTCACACTGCATCGCCATGGGAGGGCCACCAAGGTTCAGATAGAGCAGAGTTATAAGTTGGATTTTAGCCATTTTTTCTTTAAGCAACATATATACCAATCTGGAAATACATATGTATCCTGGATATGATTCAGAAACCTCTTGCGCCCCCCGACATTCTGATGCTTGGCCTAAAAGTGAGTAAGTATATAACGTAATAATACAATAATGACACGATACCGGGAGACTCATCATTTTTTAAAACAGTTTTTGTTGGCCTAAAGAGCTAACTCGTCTATTTTTAAAATAAATAACGCACATATATCTTTCTATAGCCCTTTCTGCCATCCTTCTAAGAAAATCTGTACACAAACCGTGCATACGACAGAGTTTTGAGCTTGCCTCACTCAAACATTTGATCTCTTTGTGCGTGGTCGGCCAGAGCTTAATCATATCAGGACAGACATTTTTCTTTTCCTCGGACAAACAAAACACCAACCTTAACAGTTTATATACTTTGTTCGGGTCTAGCAAGCTACATATATGACAGATTGTTCTTGAAGTGTATGAGTCATATAGACACTCGTGAGCCTCTTGCTGTGGATAATTAATTTTATGGCAGTAACAGAGGTTATAATTGTCATATTCAATAGGTATTGCTTCTCTAGCGGGAGTTAGTGGGAAAATCACTTTTTGCTGATGCTTTCTACGCTTCAAAGAAGAAAGAAAGAAAGACGGACTATTAGTTAAAAATAAAATATAGACGTATATACTGTATAAGTGTCTATTACTATTTTTACTAACCTCGTCCTTTTCGTGGGACTTGGTGGTGGCTCTGAAATCTTGAGATTCACTGAGGTCCATCGAGGCGTAACCGGCGGCAGAGTTTGGGTGCGGCTGTTTCACAACGATAGCTTCCAGAGTCGATTCCTCCAGAAACCCCCTATCTTTATAGACCACTGAGTTAGGAGCTGTAATAGATTCTTCACTATCTTCCATGTCGATTAAATTGTTTCCAGTATTTGCTTCGTTACTCGAGGCTTCGCTGCCGCAACTATTAATAGGGGATCTCAGTTGCGGAAAATCCTTGAGACTGAGTGTTTCCAACCGCTGGCAGAGCTCCTCCTCAAAACCGGTGACGTCATGACCACCCTCTTTAGGGTTGCTCTGCTGAGCGTTCTGCTCCCTTGCCGCTGGTGTCAGGCTACGATAATACCTATCGACAGTGTTCAAACCACTATCAGAGGGTGTCTTTTTGATGAGGTGGCTGTAACTCTTCATAATGACAGAGCAATCTCTTTCTGGACTGGGGCTCCTGGGTTTGGCGTAGGCTGCTTAGGGGCTTCTTATATGTATTCTAAGCATTAAAAAAATGGGCGTACTCCTTCACATCACATCATGGCCACCTGATCTTCAGGGGCTCTGGTTCATGGAGGGCTGTCACATAGCCCTAATCATGTGATAGAACCATGAGCACATGACTAGCACGTGACCAGGGTGATGTCACAACACACCTGACCCAACACGGTCACGTGACCCCCCTCAGACCCTCCTACCCCTTAGAAGTGACGTCACTGCCGGGGAGGGCATCCAGGGGCCCGGAAGTTCCAGTAACGGACGTGACATCACTTCTGGGGCGGGACAACTGTCATTTTTCGCTTGATTTGGAAGGTATCCCTCGTTCATTACTACTCAGGTTTTCGTAGATGGGTACTTATTTTTGTTGTTCAAGAAAGAGGAGCAAGTTTCATTCCACCACTATCGTTCTCATCCCTTGTAACATATTCTCTGCTCTGTTCTTTCTTGCAATTCCAGCTCTAGCTATTTCTTGCTGTTCTTCCCCCAAATGTTTGTAGTTTTTGTGGCCTGATTGTTATCTAGATTTGTTTGTAAGTTTATAGTTGGTGGGCGTGGCCGACCAGGCAACATAGTGAATTGTGCCTGATCTACGGCGGAACCCCCCAGGTAATACGTTATTACTTACGTGATCACCAATCATCAATATTCATCAGTGGCAGTACATTTCTATGTCATTTCCATTTCCGGCTCGAGCGCCATTAACATCAATACATTCTGGCACCCCCACATCCAATTATGACATTACGATCATAATACGGGCGATCTCCGCAACAAGTAATCTCTCAATGGTCGCCAAATATCTTTGGATCTTGAAGTTTGGGGTGACATTTTCCCAAACAATTCTAATTGCTCATTCCAATATGTCATTGCACGAAGTCAGTTTTCACAAGCGGGAGTACGATCCCTTGCCCCAGCATTGTGCTGTGTGTCTTTCTGCCAGAGGCAGTGCTAGCGCAGTGAGTTTTCTACTAATGGGGGATGTGTTTGATTAGCTAGAGTATGCAGGTTTTATGGTCAGGCTCAATCTGAACACCTATCATATCAAATACATCAGCAATAATACCTTACTCTATGAGCAGCAGAACATCCATTCTGCTTGTTAGCTGCCTCTGTAAGTCTATATTCCATTTCTCCGTTGCTGTGGATATAATAATTGGGGCTTTGACTTGCATAGAACTGTATAGTCTAGTGATAAGTCGCTTGACAGATGTAGTGGTCAGCAGCAATGCCAAGGTCTTAAGTGCCACCTGCTTGTTCAGGAATGTGGAGAACGCTACTTTGCTTGCTAGTCGAAGCTGGCGATATATAAATGCATTCAGCACCAACAAGATAGTGCCTCCTGTTCTTAGAACCTCTTAGCCGCCCCTTTTGGGCAATTTTCTCCATTCTGTTGATGTGCTAGCTACTGTAACTATCTCTTCCCGAGGGCTTGATATGTTTTGATAAAGCATGGCTTGCAGCAGTACAGGATCACCATTATCCATCTCCACTGCCAGACTTCGGAGCCATGCCATTGGGTGGTACCAGTGATATGCATGATACACCTGTGCACAAAGGCAATAAAGCTCAAAATCGGGTGCTGCAAACCCTCCTGATTGCATGAGAACATTAGGACTTCCCATGTTAACCTAGAGTTCTTACCTGACCATGCTCGTCTTATCATTAGGGAGAGAAGTGTAAGGAAGGTGGCTCTTGGTATTGGTATACTGTTGAAGAGCTAAAATAACTTGGACAAGAGAATAATTTTCACTAGTGCTACTCACCCTGCCAGCAACAGGGGAAGGGCACTCCAGCGTTCTACCTGCACCTCCAGGTTGGAGATTACTGATCCATAGTTGTCCCAAATTATTCTATCTATCGCTCTAGTGATCGTTAGACCCAAGTATTTAACTGAGTCATCTGCCCACATCAGCTCATATTCAATAGATATTGCCTCTCTAGCTGGAGTTAGTGGGAAAATCACTGACTTTGTCCAGTTAATGTGGAGCCTCGATAAATATCAAAATATTATATACTCCCTAATGGCAGGTGATGGGTGTTCATGTGGGTCTTTTAAGTACATTGCTGCATTGTCGGCTTACAGAGACACTATGAGCTTTCAGTCTGTGAGTTTGGTGAACAATGTGCATTATACTGATGCAGCTTGCAAGCTAAGGGTTCCAGTGCTATCACAAATAAGATTGAGGGCAGGGGACATCCATGCCTAGTTCTGATTGTTATGTGTATTTGGTCAGAGATCTTGCCATTTACTCTGATCTGTGACACAGGGCTGGTGTATAGTAGGGCTATCCTGTCTACAAAGGGTACCGGCATACCAATCCACATTAGATTGTGATCATATATTTTCAATTAAGTGAGTCAAATGCTTTGATGGCATTAAGGAGTTAAGCCTGAGCTCTAACTTATGTATAACAGTAAATATTGTGCACAGGTTATGTGATGTGGAACTATCTGGTACACAGCCAGCCTGGTCAGGTCTGAAAATGTCCGGGACCATGGGGAGGATCTTAGTGGCTATAACTTTAGCTCAGGTTTTAGTGTCAGTGTTTATAAATGATAGCGGTCTGTAAGATTCCCATTGTGTGGGATCTTTCCCTGGTATGAGTAGCGACTCTCTCGTGGCTGGTGTCAGCAGGTGGTGGTCACCTGCTTCTTCGAACACTGCTAGTAAATTTGGGGATAAAACCACGGTGTATTCCTTGTAGAACCCGACATCCAGCCCATCGGGGTCAGGCGCTTTCTCACTTGGCAGCCCTTTAATTGCTTCAAGGATCCCTTCCAAAGTGATTGTTTGTCCTAGAAACACCCTATGCCCATCACTAAGCCAGGCTATTGCGATCTCATCAAGATATTCATAGAGCTGCATCTTGGTGGCCCGCGTTTTAGAGGAGGATAGATCAGTGGAGAAGGAAGCAAATGCCTGTGTGATACCTTAACCTTCATGACATATCTGCCCTTCCCCGTTCTCCACAACAATAATGTCTTCAGTAGCCCATGGCTGATTGATCATGTTTAAACAACAAAACAATTTCCCCTCCACTTTGCATATAAACTGATGCTTCATACAGGTCTGCTTAAAATATCCCTTGCTTCTATTTTTTTTTAAACTGCATGCTACAGCACAGTACTTTTATTTCCTTGTAAGGAAAAATTATTTTATTATTTATTTGTTCATTCAGTAAACAGAATTTTTTTTTTTACAATGTTTTTATGTCATAGAACACAATAATTAAATACAAACCCCTTATCACACACATTTATCAAAAAAATTCTTTGCATACATAAAAGGTTCAATTAATTTAAGACAAATTAGAAAAGATATAAAACTGTAGACGGAACGTTTCAGTGGATTAATTGGTTTACACCACCTTCTTCAGGACATAAAATAGTAAATTTGTTTTGATTAACATATTATCGCAGGATGTACTCAAGGACCTATTAATTCAGGAGTCATTATTGTAGCTCTCTTATTCAGGTCCTATTCCACCTTATGATGCCTTGAATTCATCAACTGCTTTTTTATGTATTTCTCATCGGAAGAGTATTCCAATCTACATAACACTTTTTTTTTTTATAAACAAATTTTGTTTTATTGAATTGACAAAATACAAAAGAATACACCAACCATACAGCCTCACGCAGTGACCTTTTAGGACTAAGAAATGAAATTAGCACCACCTGGTTTACAAACATTGGTAAAAGCATATGAGCATAGAATTGGACATTTCCCTTTATGACTAAACCACCTCCCCCAACCATTTCCCCCAAACCCTACGGTATTTCTTAGGACATCCTCGAGCCTCATACATAACCTTCTCCTGCGTGGCACACCAGTCTACCCCAATCCTCCAACGTCCAACGCTCGGAGGTTCGGGGAGCTTCCAGGAGGCTGCAATGTCTCTTTTTGCAACCACCATTGCCGTAGTATAAAACAATTTTTCGTTCCGAGACCCATTCAGCCCATCAGTGATGCCCAGGATCGCGTGCTTTGGGTCATGGGGGATCTCCCTGCCCAAAACCTCGGTGAGTTCCTCCTCAATCTCCCCCCAGAACCGCTCCAAGCGGGGGCATACCCACACCATGTGGAAAAAATCTGCGGGGTCGTGACCACATCTAGCACAAGCGGAAGTTGGGCTGAATCCGGCTCGGCGCAGGCGCATCGGGGTGAGATATGCAGCATGTAAATAATATAGTTGCACCAAGCGCAATCTAGCAGAGGCAGTGACCGTCCTAGGAGCCATAAGGGCGTCACGCCAATCCTCCTCATCCAAGGTGCCCACCCAGCCCTCCCATTGAGCCCGCAGTCGGTCTAAGGAAGTGGGGGCATTGTTGATCAGTGTGCGATAAATATGGGAGATGCCACCCCTCCCCAGGTCACCTAGCATTATCTGAGCCTCTGGCGGGCTGTGATCGGGAAGACGTTCACCTGGCGCGAGGTGGACGTGAAGGGCGTGGTGCAACTGCAAGTACCTGTAGAATTGCGACTGATGCAAGGAGTGTCTGCTTTGAAGGTCACCGAAGGAACGCATGTGATCCCCCACCCGCACATCGCCTAGCTGCGAAATGCCTATGAGATCCCAGGCCCTGAAACCCTGCAATGTGTTAACTTCCTTGAGCCAGGTCCCCTGCCACAAAGGTGTACATTGGGTCAGTGTGTGCGTCCATTTGGTATGCCGCAATGCAGCCCGCCAGGCCAGCAACACAGAGCGCGTTACCTCCGGTAAGCGTGAGGGAATAGGGGCCCCATACAACATAGCCTGAATCCTGGCGAAGCCCAATTCCCCAACCTCGAGCCTGTAGGCCGGGTCAGACCAACCCCCGTTGAACCAATCATGTATAGAGAGAAGCCGCATGGCCAGATAGTACAAATAGAGATGGGTCATTCCCAAACCCCCATCGAACGAGGGGATCCTATAGACGTTGAGTGCCAATCGGGCCCTACCTTTCCCCCATAAAAACTTGTTTGCTATGCTATCGAGTTCACGGAACCAGGCCCTAGGAAAGCCCACAGGGGTGTTTTGTAATACATAGAGGAAGCGGGGGAGCACCATCATTTTAAATAGGGCGACCCTCCCCATGGGGTTCAGGGGCAATGGTTGCCACCTCTGGAGGTCCGCCTTAACCCGTTTCACCAGGGGAGCAACGTTAAGGGCCCAGCTGAGCTCAGGGAGCAAGGTCATCCATATCCCCAAATATTTGAAGGATTGACGGCGAAGAAGAATGTTGGATTGCCAATCAAAACATTCGCGGGACAGGTGGAGGGGAACCAGGGCCGACTTATCAGGGTTCAGCCGGAGGCCCGAGGCCCGTTCTAAGAGGTGAAGAATGCGGAGGCAATGGGGGCCTGACCGGGCGGGATCTGCCAAGTAGATGAGGACGTCATCCGCGTAGAGTGCAATTTTGTCTGGGTCGGTGTTGGGCCACTCCCATCCCTGCATATGCTCGCACGATCGCATCATGGAAGCCAAGGGCTCCATCACCAAGGCGAAAAGCAGGGGGGACAGGGGACAACCTTGTCTTGTTCCCCTGCGAACCGAGAAGGGCTCTGACAGAACCCCGTTCACCAGGACACGGGCGCGGGGAGAGGCGTAAAGGACCTTAACCATGGCACGAAAATGGGGACTAAGTCCCATCTTATCAAGGACATCATCTAAAAACCCCCAATCCACCGAATAAAAGGCCTTTTCAAAATCCACCAGAAGAATCGCGAGGTATGGAGTGAGAAGATGACGATGTGCCAAGGCGACTTGCAGTCTACGGAGACAGTGCCTGGTGCCACGTGAGGGCATGAACCCGCATTGGTCGGGGTGGACCAGCGAGGCCAAATGGGGTTTGAGTCGTTGGGCAAGGATCGTGGCGAACAATTTAACCTCTGTATTAATGAGGGAGATAGGGCGGTAGTCCGCACACCGCGTTGAGGGTGGCTGGGACTTGGGGAGAACCACAATGGTGGCCATATCTGTCTCCCGCGGGAAGGAGCCCTTTCCTACAGCCTCCCGAAACAGCCCCGCCAGGTGTGGAGTAAGAACGTCCCGATACTGCATGTAATACTCTTGAGGGAGGCCGTCTGGGCCCGGTGTCTTACCAGAGGAGACAAGGGCAATCGCTCCCTCTATCTCCTCACGCGTGATGGGGCGATCAAGGTCTTTCTGGCTAACAGGGTCTAAATTGGGGAGGAGATCACCCCCGACCTCCAACATGTCTGCAAGAGAAAGGGATGGGGGTCTGGCTACATAACACTTTTAAAACACGCACTTGGCCATACGTCTCTCTATTTTCAAAGGGCCATACTCGATCACTCCCCTCTCATTCTCTTGCAACAGTCTGATCCCTTGTAGGTAGACAACGTACACTGCTAACTGATCACAATGGGGGCAACAGCATACTCTTAACCACCTTTACCACCTCTTCCAACAGTATTAAGCATGAGAAACCCAGTATTCTCAAATGCCAGCTATATTATCTTCTTAAGAAAAGATGGCTAATTCCTCTGTTTAAGCAGGATAATGTTAGATCAGTCTTTGATTCAACCCATAGGCCATCCATTTCCTTCCATGTCACTATGTTTTTAAAACATGTCTGGCCTATTCAAATAAATCCACCGATGTCTTGGGCGGGAATATTTCATATAACAGATGAATGATAGTAATTATTACTATCAAGTGTGTTATCCTGTTTTTCAAGTTTTTCTACACTGAGCCACATAAATGTATTTTCTTATGATTTGTCTTTGTAATCAGGTTTTAATCCAACGTTTGTATTATGTTTTTATGTAATAATATGTGTGAAAGTGTTAAAGGATTTTTGTAAATCCTAAATAAACCAAATGATAAAAATATTCTCGAATGGTCTCGCCCCTCTATATGTGATAGAGAATGCCCAGCCTTGTATTCATACTCATGATGTTCCCCACTAGACATACTCATGATGTTCCCCACTAGACAATTCTTAAAAGCTGCAGCTTCAGTCAAGGTATTTTCCACTGTATCTTGACATTGCTCTAGCACAACAGTATGATATTACACAGTATTCAACATTTGTTCAAATGTTTTGACTCTCCCAGGAAAAAATCTCCATAGTCAATTTAATGGCCTTCATTGATTGTTCAACTGCCTCATACCATGCAGTTATGGCAGCCTTGAGTGTTACTGATCTAAGGAGCACTATCAAAACTCTCCAAAAGTGAGCCCTCCTGGAGCATCCTTCTCAGGGATCCCTCTTTGACCCTTCTTAATTTACAGTGTGCACTCAGTCCCTCGAGCTGCAAACTAATCTGCCACTACCTGGGATCTATGCGATATCCAGCCAGACTCAAGCAATGTGGCCACTAAGAGCAGCAGAACTGCGAGTGAGATCTCCAAGCTCATTCCCAAATCTCTAGGCTGGCAACACTCCAACTGAACATGTTCACGGTTGAGCCCCCTTTACAACTGAATCATCCTGGGTGTTGCCTCGGAACATCTTACTCAGCTGAGACAAAGGTAAATTGCCAAAAACACTAGTTTGAAGGATTTGTGACCATCCTGTAGCCCTGTCAGTTCCACCTCCAGAGACCTTTTCTATTGAGCGGGATGGGTTGGGGTAACATAATTTACCCAGCTAGAAAAGGCAACTGCTATTTCAAGCAAAATTGAACCAAAAGAGGTTCCACAGTTAGCCTACCGGCATAAATATCCAATTTGCTTTCAAATGTGATATATCCGTGCATCTGCCTGCTTATAATCCAGGGTTGAGCTCCATGCGGCTTGGCATGAACCTCCGGTACTTTCTTTTTCCTTCCTGCACAAGTGATACTTTGATTTATTGAACATACTGTAGAAATTTAGCCAAATGTATGAAACATTTTAACAGTTGTAAACAGTCCGATTTGGTGGTCACAATTGTTAAAATGTTTTTTGAATGTAGTAATCCCATTTTAGGTGTTAAACTTTTATGACACCATACCGAATAGGTATTTTGAAAGGGTGTGTTGTAGGTGCTCCTTCTATACACCGATTTGGTATGGTATATATCAATGTTTTGTGATCGAAATGTGGTCTCGAAACATTGAAAAATTACAGACTCCCGAGTTGGGATATTCCCACTGGAACCCCTTCTCCTTTAAGATTTTTTTTTTTTTTAAAGTTGGTTGTCGAGTCATAAACAAACTTCTGAAAACAGTAACTTTCATTTTTAAACACAGTCTCGTTTTCTTTACGGAAAAATGGTGGTGCACTTAAAAACAATTGTACTATTTTATAAAATGATCAGAGGTATCTGAACCTAGCAGGCCACCATGCTTTTGAAGGCCTCCAACTGTAGTGAGGTCGTTTGGAATATAACCCACTACAATTTGGAATTTAGAGCAGTGACCTATTAGTACGTAGATTGGTTCATAGAACTCTTTACTGGTCGCGACTGCAACCAGTAATTTGTGACGAGTTTTAAGTACATCTGGCCCTATGTTTGTAAAATAATTGACAGAAATCATAGCCCTTTGGTGGCAAAGGGAGATATTCATCCAGTGACTAAATTGCCTTGTCCTTTACACCAGTGTGTCTCATTTTGATTGGGCATCAAATCGGAGGCTATTTTGAAGGAATTCAGTTCAGGCTGCATGCTGCATTAACACCTCACTTGCATCTGGTTTACTAATCAATGATTTCCACCTACAACAACATTGGTCAGTCAATCAATCAGCTTCATTCGGTTGTATACATAAAAACCATAAAAGTACACACATAAATACAATTTCATACTAATATCAAAAATACAAACATACTGTTAAAATGCACAAAAATATTTTACAACGCATCACATTGAAAGAAATTGCAACAAATAACTTCTACAAAATAGCTAGACCTTAATAACCATAGCTCTTTCTTATAGTATCACATGCCAGATTTAAGTCGAAACTCTGAAACAGGTCTCTGCTGAATTTAATTGTTTCAAAAAGATCGATGTTTGTCTACAATATCTAATGTGCTTTTCCTTTAAAATGGGTTTAATAAAAGTCACTCTAACAGCGACACAAAAACAACAGAACAACAAGCATAAAATGCAACAAATCTTGAGGGGCATCACTTTTACATGGACAGTAATCTAGGGACTTTGACCAATTATTACAGCATGTAAAAGAGGCAATACCAACCATATCTAGTGTAAAATGGGTGATAATATATCTTTGTTAGTTATTATTGATAAAAAAACGAATATGGTTGCAAGCCCTGTTTAACTGATAGTGAGGAATACAGTGTATAACTAACTTTCTGACTGGCTGCTATAAATCTTTCCTCTTCAACATACTGTAGGCATAAGTGATTAAGATCTACCTTGTCTCCTTGCACAAGGGTTACAGGGTCCTCAAAAAAGTGTGGTCGCTATAATTTATAACAAAAAACTGTGATACACCTAAGCCATGGTATAGAACTCGCCTGGTCAAGAGAAATAATGCGGTAGAATCTGTCTAATCAACAGTGCCTTTTGTTTTGTCCAGACCCTGTGCCACAGAAGAAGGGGTTGAGCCTAACAAGAGCTTCTATAAATGGCACTCCAAGTTTACTGTGACACAAAAGGGACGAGCAACTAGAAGGGACCGACAGAAACCTATGTGAGCATGTAGTTGTAAAGTTTTGACTGTAGAATGCCTCCAAATTCCTACCTTATATGTATCGAATAATATACACTTTTCATGCTAGATAGTACACCTTTCCTTCAGAGGCTTCATCCCCAATATGAATGCAAAGGCAAAAAGGGCATTAATAGCCATCACCAACTGGTCGTTTCTTAAGTTGATCTACTGTTTCCAGGAGCCTGCTGAATCGAAAAGTACACCAAGATAAGAGAAGGTGCTGATCTAATTTTTAACAGGACATCCTTGATGCTAAAATGGCAGGGATAAGACTACTTGTTCCCAGAAATCCCAACAAAAGATTTACTTAAATTAACTTTTAAGTCCAGATCTCTCATAAACGACACAAATATATTGAGTAAGTCTCATTGAGCCTTCGGAGTGCAGGCCATTAGGACTGCACTCTTGCCACTTTTGGATGTCTTAAACTTTGAAAGGAATAACGAATTTGAAAACCTATAAAGGCGTCTCCATGGATATTATTTTGATCAAATTAAATGTGATACCATATCTTTGAAGTTCCATTGAAACTGTTTTGATAATAGTGGGTGCTGATCATTTTCTTTATTGATACATGTGTGAATTTCTTTCACTATTTGGGGAATAGGAGGCTTTTTCCCCTGATCTTTGCACCACTTGGATATTATCCCTATAATGTAACAAGTGAGGTATCTCAAGTCTAAGGTCTCTTTGTAAATCTTTCCCCATATAAATGTCTATAAGAAAGTTTAGGATGCCTGCGTCCACTCCCCATGTTCTCCACCAAGCACTACAGCTTACTATGAGATACACAATCAAAGGCGCTTGACATGTCCATGAAGGCAAGATATAGGGCACCCCTTTTTGCGATCTTGTACTTGCCAATCAGCAGGGACAGATTTAAACACTGTTCTACAGTGCCAATACCCCCATATTGTCTGCCAGGATTTTCTGTTCTGCCGCCCATTCCTAGAACCTCGCTAGCAGTATTCTCCCCAAGACCCTAACCAGGGCATCCAATAAGGACATTTAAAGATTGGTATGATTAGGGATTCTGACCAAGTCTCCAGTTTTCCTGTTCTACAAGCAGACTTCAATAAATTGGTTAAAAGTGGACCTCATAACTCAATGTTAGCCAAGAAGAGGTCGGAAGGGATCCTATTTAGCCAGGGGCTTTAGACTTTGGGAATTTAGCAATAGTAGTAACCACCTCTTGCAGGGTAGGCTCAAAGATCACCCCATCTTCAGTCGGTGGGGGAAGTATTGCTAGGACACACACAGACTGGATTGCCCCGTGTATCCCCACCATTGGGACTCATAAATTCTTCTAAAGTGAGCAACCCACTCACAAGCTGAAATTCCCACATCCATAGGCGTGGCCCCCACCTTCTTTGAAATGTGGCTGGTTATTCACCTGCCTTGATTGCCTATTTGTATCTCCTTCTACATTTAGCAATCTCAGTTCGGGAGCTATTACGCTTTTTCAGAGCTGCCATTAAGGACTCATGGGCTTTAGTGCAACTGTGGTCAAACCATCCTTTCAGCTTTTCCCCCTTCCTGTGGATTTTTTTGTGAGTTCCTCCTTGATGTACCTTGACATTTCAATAAAAGCCCTTTTAATTTTCCCATCCCCTGGATTCTCATCCAGGCAGATATTGGTATCTGATTTATTAGCCCCAACTACCTCCACTATGAACTCCTCTGGATTAACCCTCTACCACTTAATACAGGGACTGTTAGGTCTAACTACTTTGATCTCATTGACTACTTGAAATTGTTGAGACTTTGCTCCCCATAAAACTTGAATGAGCTCAACACTTTGTAGATTATGGTGATTGAAGCAGGAATCAGGAAGTATGTGTCTTAAAATTATTAACATGTGGGCTCATACTTCAAGTTGAAATCTATAATAATCCCCCTTCTTTGCCTATATAGGTGTGGTCAAAGGCTGCAGTAGTTAAACTGACTTTGTTAGCGAAAGCAAAATTATACTAATCGTATTGCTAGAGTCATCTTGAGTAAAGTGAGTTTGGCCATTTGCTGCTATATCACAAATCCCACATACTTCTTTAGCTGGAAGTCGACATAAGTGGCCATTAAAATCCCTTCCCTAGATAAAATATAAATCATGGCCTTCCTTATGTTTCAGCGCCTCTAGATCCTCATCCATCCTGTGTATAACATTAGATTTCTCTGTATTGAAGACATTATTATACATATTTCCATTGATCACATGGGAGAGCCTAAGAATGTCTATGACTAGGCGGGAAAAAGAGGTGGGAAGACGCACATGAGAGCGGGGAAGAAGGGGGGGAGCGGGTGAACAGCGGTGGGAGCAGCAAAAGGGAACGAAGTGGGGCACAAAAAGAGGTGCGAGAGCGGGAAAAAGACAATGGAGAAAAAAGGATGTGAGTGAGAAAAGAGCAATGCAGAAAGGCAAAAAGGGTGAAAGTGAGAAACTAGCAATGCAGAAAGGCAGAAAGGGTGATTGTGAGAGAAAAGCAATGCAGAAGACAAAAAGGGTGTGAGTGAGAAAAGAGCAATGAAGGCAAAGCAGAAAGGCAAAAAGGGTGCGAGTGAGAAATGAGCAATGAAGGCAATGTAGAATGCGAACGAGAAAAGAGCAATGGAGGCAATGAGTGAGAAAAGAGCAATGAAGGCAATGTAGAAAGTCAAAAAGCGATGAAAACAAGGATGCGAAAAAGAGAAGGAGCCGAAGTGGAGACGCGGAGGAGAGAGGGGTTCATGCAGGGGTGGCCGGCACGGCTCGCGGGAGGCGGGATTGGCCGCAGGCTGCATCAAAAAATAATAATGAATAAAAATAAATAAAACTTACCTTGCCGCCGCCGGGTCCCGTGTCATCTCTCCTGCTTGCCTGTGTCCGACTCCAGGTTGGAACAGGAAGCAGGCAGCCAGGCTCCCACCCCTAAGCCAATCACAACGCTCCAATGGAGCATTGTGATTGGTCTGAGCGCCGTCACACGGCGCTCAGCCAGGGGCTGGGCTGCAATGCAACCTGCATGGAGAAGGGGAAAGTGCGCATGACTGATTTGGGTGGCCCGAGAGGGCCGACTAAAAAGTCATTGCGCGCTCAGGAGTGGGCAAACCACTCTTCCCCTGCCCTGCTCCGTAAGCAGAGCAGCCCCACCCACCCGCCTGCCAAAAATCCCATGTGCACTATGAGAGAGCAGTGGGGTGACGCTCCTCCGCCATAGAGTAGCAGCCGCCACTGGGTTCACGGTGAGGTGCAGCGGTGCCTGGCACAGTGGAGAACTGGGTCCGAAAAGGCATTTAGTGGTCAGAGGACCAGTTCAGGTAGGTGGAGAGCCTGGGCACCTGCTCTTGAATTTTTTATTTTATTTTCATTTAATCTGTGCGTTATTTTATATGTACTTACCTGAAAGTGAAAGGCCAAAAAAAGTTCAGAATATTTTGGTTTTTTAGTCACACCTTTGACCCTGCCCCCACACTCACTTACCCTTCACCCACTGCATAAAGCATCACAGTTCCCATACTGTTTTTTAATGCACTTCGACTGCTTCTAGTAAGTCTTTCATCTGTGCTTCAAGCACCACACATGACGATTGAAGTTGCTTGGTAATGGCTGATAAATCAGCACTATTAACAAGCTCAGCTGTGTCCCCTTCCTTCACGCCTTTAATAAACTTGGGAGTGGAAATTGGATTTCTTGGCTTTCACTGTCTCCGCGCTCTCTTTCTTGGTAGGGGGGACGCTTAGCAGACAGAGACGGAGAAACAAATGTAATTGTTAAAGAGTCATTATTTAAACAAGAATTCCTACTTTTGATTCTTGGTTCCCAGTGATCCTTGTGCTTAAGTTTATATCAGGCACCATTTCTATGAAGTTGGCCCCAGGCTTGGTAGTGGCAGATAGCTGGGTAGCCTCAATTCTAGACACTCTATTAATAATCCGCTTATTGAATAGCTCCATGGAACCCAAAAGAAACTTGGCCAAGGTATTAAACTATTCACCTCGGTTGCCAGAAGAGGTAGTTGTAAGTTTCCTCTTACCCATATTTGGAGGATTGTATGCAGGTGCAAGGGCAAGAGATGTGGCACAATACAGGTTCTGACAGGCACAGACGGGCCTGCTCGTGGCCTGGCAGTGCCCCTGGCTGCGTCGCAGGTGCGAGGAGAAGAAATGTGCTATATAGAACCTGCAGCTGTGTTGCCCCTCCTCGTCAGACTCTTTCAGGATGTAGAGCACTATGAGAGATGCAGCCCAGGGCACCGTGAGGCCTCACAAAGAAATCAGTGTGGATATTATACACAATGCACATAACAAGCTGACAACTCTTTGTTCTCTAACCACAGTGGTTAGAACAGGGCAATTGTGAAAGAAAAGTTTATGTTTAAAACATTACTTTGACAAGATGTCAATACAGTTGTAAAGATGAATCTACTCCAATGTAGATGAAGTAAAGTTATTATAGGCAAACACCCTGGCACACCAGGAGGGAAAGCAAATGGATCAGTTTCCCCTAACCGCTTCTCAGCTTCTCACCAACATTCCATGTTACCTCATAGCATAAGACCACTACAGAAATCCACAAGGGACAAATAACAATAAATACATATAATATCGCAACATATCTTCACCCTTTTAATACAACAATAACTAAATAAATAAATAAACACATAAATACATAAATAAGTAAACCATAAATAAGTTAAATACAATTCCATGCAACATTATTCAGCACAAATATAATCTTTGAATTTTATAGGTTTAACAATCCTCCTGCTAAACCTTCCGACTTTTGTTCCATCCATGCTGTGTAAAGATGATTTATTACAGGTTTGAGGCAGAATACCACTTAAACCAACTTTATCCCCTTCATTCACATCTCTGGTACTTTGGTTATTATTAAGATCTTCTCCAAATAACCAATTCCTTCTGGATGGCTCTGAATCACTAGTTACATAATCACCTACTCCAATCCAGCTGTATTTTTTATGTCTTTTCCATTATATAAGGAAACACAACTCAGGTGCCATACCTTACCACTCTCCAACAAAACTGAATTGCAGAACAATTTCCCCACTCTTACCGGATGATAAAACCTTCCCTCATTTTTCTTACACACACCTGGCTTCTTGATTCTAGCCAAATAACCAACATTTATATTGACCTGTTTGCAATTATGTTTGCAGTCATAGAACTTCTTGCAACATTCCTGTACTTTAATTAAATTCTTTTTAGCCATCTGAGGAGTCCATTCACTCATCCTGGACTTAGCCATCCACCCCACATTATCATTTCTTAATAGAAACCTGCCTCTCAAGAGCTCAAATGGACTGTATCCAGTAGAGATACAAGGTGTAACTCTGTACACCCATACAGTTATCCACACTTCTTTCTTTCACAACAATCCAGCATTTCTCGCCACTTTTATTGCGTTTTTGTTTCACCCTGTTAAAGTGCTTGACAGCACCATTACCGGCAGGGTGATAAACCGAAGTTGTTTTATGTACAATCCCATTTCTTCCCAGATACTCTTTAAAGACCTCACAGGTGAATTAAGGGCCATTGCCCATTGTATTACATTTAGGCAAACCCTCTCTCAAGAACTTTCTGTCCAGAAAGTTCACCACCACTTGGTAATCAGTTTTTGACACAATTTTTGTTTCGGACCATTTAGCATAATGACCAAAACACACTCTTATGTACTTGGACACATTACACTCATAAATGGGACCCACAATACCAAGTCCAATTCTCTCCTGAGGCATTTCTGGACTTTTAATAGGATTTAGCAGTGATTTGGAATACCTGGAGGAATTCTTCTTTCATTGCGTACTACTTTACGATCCTCCTCAGACAATTCATGTCTTAATTCCCAAAAGACTTGTGCATTCTCTTCCAGTTCACTCTTATTAGGCCAACCTGTATGTATCCACTGTCACACCTTTCGTAACATCTCATCTTTCGCCAAGGCTTCCCTCCATTCATCTCCCAGGACACCACGTATTTCCTCTGTAACATCCGCGATACAGCATTCCTCAAACACATCTACTCTGGTGATTTTTTTTTAAATAGGTAATTGTCTTGAAAAATCAGCAATGTTGTTCTTAGCATGAGACACATAACTTACACTATAATTGTAATCTAATAAACTAATGGAAATGAGAACAAGGTGGGGAGATGCACTGAATAAGCCTCTCATAGTTAAAACCTTAGTGAGAGGCTTATGATCACTTTGCAAGACTATTCGAGACCCCCATAGGAATGGTCTATAATGTTTCAGTCCCCATCTAGATGCTAAATGTTCCCTCTCTATTACAGAATATTTTTCTTCTGAAAGGGACAGTGAACGGAAGGTAAAAGCTATAAGACATTCTTTTCCTTGCTCATCCTTTTGTGGGAATACAGCACCAATACCTTTGTTACTCACATTTGTGGTAACTATGCTCTTCAGACTAGGGTCAAAACCCTTCAAAGAAGGCGCACATGAAATCTCACTTTATATTAACTGAAAAGCATCCTCATACTCATTAGACCACTCAAATTCATTCTTACATTTAAGAAGATGCCTTATGTGATATGTTTTGTTAGAAAAATGATGTACATATTTCGAATAAAATCCTGCCAATCCCAAAAATGCGCTAATTTCATCTTTGTTGGTGGGTACTGACGCACTCTTTATGGCTTTTACCTAAGTTGTCTTAGGTTCAATACCTTTACCACTTATTTCCTGCCCTAGATAAGTAAAGTTTTTCTTTGCAATTTTATTACTTACTGTTTTCCACGGTTAACCCCTTATCCTTCAAAATGTCGAGATCCTTCCTCAATTTGAAGTCATGCTCTGCCCTTGTTCTACCCATAACCAGGATGTCATCCTAAAAAAGCACAACATTCCTGACCCCCTAGAATATCTTAAACATGAGTCTCTGGAACATTGCCGCTGCCGATACCAGACCAAAAGGAACTCTCACAAATTGGAAACACCCAAAGGGAGTAATGAAAGCTGTGAGTCTGCGGCTTTTCGGGTGAAGGGACACCTGATGGTACGCTGACTTTAAATCAATAGTTGTAAACCACTACTGTTGTTAACGACAACATTTCATTAATTTTGGGAAGGGGAAACTGATCTACCAAAATGTTTTTGTTAAGATTTCTTAAATCAACACATAACTTAAGTTTGCCATTGGCCCGTCACACCACCACTGAAGGTACGACCCAATCAGAAGATTCAATAGGTTCGATATTGCCCGCAGCCTGTAATTTCTCCAACTCCTAGGATACCTCCTCTCTGATACTAATTGGAACATTCCTGGCTTTATGAATACAGGGAACGGAATTATCTTTTAAAACCATTTTGTGCTGTAACCCTTCTAATTCGCCAATAGTACTTGAAAATACCTCTGGGCATGATTTCAACATTTCCGCTTCCTCTCTATCATTATCTTGGATGACTAAAACCAGTTCAGGACTATTAGGATCACGAATAATACCTAGATCCCTCTGGTCCCACCATCCCAACACAGACTGGCTGTGATTTGGAAACATAATTTGCAAATTTCCTCCCTGTTCTTAAACACAAAGGGCAATTCCCTGTAGCCTAACAAATTGATGGGCTCTCCAATGAAGCTTTCAGGAGAAACATCCAGAGATTCTAATCTTCCTCCAAGTTTTGATTTAAACTTCTTCACCTACACATCTTCTCTAACAATTGTATAAGGTGATCCAGAATCTGTAGTTATCATAATGTTAATATCCCCTACAGATAGCATGCATTTAGGTTTCTTCGTTCTAGTGCTAAATGTGCTCTGTGTATCTAAACAGGAGTCTACACTCAATTTTATTAAACATATCTTGATTGCCATTTAAAACAGCAGTTTATTCATATTACAACGACATGCTGAATAACTGAGCCCATACAGTTTTGCATTGATCGCCACAATATAAGAACCATACACACCCTGGTGTGTCCGTGACCGCCCATCTCACATATAACCCAAGTGTCCATGAGTTCAGCACCTGCCTGACTAGAGGGGGCCTGCTACCTACGTGAGCCTGTGGTTCTCTTCGATCCGCGTCTAATAATAGCCTACATAGCACGTGGCGTGACAGCTGGTTTGCCAGCAGGTGTTCTAGGGTCGAGTGACTCTGAGTTAGCGCCAAATACAGGATGGAATCGGGGATAAAGGAGTAAATATACATAAACAGGTGAAAACAAACATAATGAACAAAGGGTCCCTGGGGGTTGGACCTCTGGAGTTGCAGTGCATAACGCAGACAGGGGGAGGAATCTAAACGCACTGGGCTCCAAAAAGAAGACATCCGGGCAGCCCGGTGTTTATATGTCAAAGTTATGTAGGGGGGGTGATGGCACAGTCTATGTCACATACCATATCCCAGCCGGAGTCTGTAGACAGTTCACAATTTTATAGGCAGGGTGGGAGCAATCATCCCTTCCCGTGTTCAATCCTGGATCTGAGGGATGTGTTCCCGACCCCACCCAACTCCGTGTCCCCTCTGTTGCCGTCCCCACCCTCCGAGTCATTGTTTTCCAGACCCAGGTCCCCGTTTGAGTGTTCCCAGCTTTCTAGTATCTCCCCCAACAGTCCCGCTCTAGGACGTCTCTGGAGGCCTCGGGCATCCTCTCTGCGGAGTATACTTTCCTCAACTCTAGCCCAAGTGGTAACATCCTTTGCCCATACCTCAACCCCCGGTTACATCCGCGATTTTCATGTCAGAGCAGAGCTATCCTGCGCCTGGCTAATGCGAGCGATAAATCTAGAAATTGGGTGCCTACCTTGCACTCTAGGGGTCGGGAAAAACTGCCCAAGAGACAAGTTTCCATCGTGCAAGGTAACATGCGTCCAACCGCTGCATGGAGGCGAAGCAGAACCACATTCCAACAAACCTGAAGGGATGGGCATTCTAATGTCATGTGACGAAAATCTGCTTCAGGAGATTGACAGCTTGGGCACTCCCGGGCATCCGCTCCGTAGATAACCCTCAGACTGTGTGGGGTAATGTAAGTCATGTGTATGAGGTCGAATTGTATGTATTTCAACCTTGTGTTGCAAGAAATGTATTTAGGGTAGGCTAACATTCTGTCCCAGTCCCTATCAGGAATGGCATTACCAAGGGCATCCTCTCATCGGTTCCTAAGAGTCAACAATGGTTTCCGTCTCATGTCATTCAGCGTCTTGTACAGCCAGGTCACCTGATGCTGTGCTGAGCCAAGGGAGAGCATCAGCTGCAGCACTGGATGCGGTGGGGGCTCCTCTCTGCCCAGGCCCCATAAGCTTGTGTACGACCACAACAATGCCTCATATATGAGAAATTGGCCACTGGGCAGTGCATATTGTTCACATAGCTCCTGCATCGAGATAAGGGTTTCCCAGTTCAAAACAATCCCCCACCATTGCAACTCCGGCTCAAGCCCAGGCCCGGAGCTGGGCCGCTGTGAAGTATCGAACTAGGGTCCCATGGGGCAACCAACGGCATTGCCGAAGCATATAATGGTGCCCTACCAGTCCTCACAATGCTGTGTCACCAACTATGCAGGGCTCAACCAAAATACACCAGAGCACACTAAATGGTTGTGACTGTTATCCAAAACTTAAAAAAATCGGTATAAGAGTGCAGCCACACTGTGTATATCAATTCGCCATAGATTAATATCCTTTTAATAGTAGTCCACAAAGAGTCTTGAATCAAGTCCTTTTGTTTATTTTATTTCATATTCTTTAAGCACGAAGAACAGTAGCAGCCGACGTACGTTTCGCCCCCCTGGGCTTTCTCAAGGCTCGGATGTGAAGATTGGATTCATATCCATAAAGTTATATGCAAAGGGTTGATTGACTACCCTCACTGCTGAAATGTCCCAAGTGAATATACTGGGTGAGACGTAAATCAACACTGACGATGTTGTTAGCTTCTTAGCGAATGTATTTATCTCCTCTCAAACAAATAATATTAATCACCATAACGTTAAAGCTCTGTATTTCAGACCTTGATAAGTCCTCTCTCAGTCTCTCTGTATTTCCCGCTTCTCGTGACTGGCGTTGCTGCCAGTCACGAGAAGCGGGAAATACAGAGGGACTGAGAGAGGACTTATCAAGGTCTGAAATACAGAGCTTTAACGTTATGGTGATTAATATTATTTGTTTGAGAGGAGATAAATACATTCGCTAAGAAGCTAACAACATCGTCAGTGTTGATTTACGTCTCACCCAGTATATTCACTTGGGACATTTCAGCAGTGAGGGTAGTCAATCAACCCTTGCATATAACTTTATGGATATGAATCCAATCTTCACATCCGAGCCTTGAGAAAGCCCAGGGGGGCGAAACGTACGTCGGCTGCTACTGTTCTTCGTGCTTAAAGAATATGAAATAAAATAAACAAAAGGACTTGATTCAAGACTCTTTGTGGACTACTATTAAAAGGATATTAATCTATGGCGAATTGATATACACATTGTGGCTGCACTCATACCGATTTTTTTAAGTTTTGGATAACAGTCACAACCATTTGGTGTGCTTTGGTGTATTTTGGTTGAATACTGTTCTAGGCTGTTTACAGTACTAGTGTAAGCATACCCTGGTGGGTGGGTATTGTGACACCATGGGAGCACCCGAAAGAAATGTTTTTATTGAATGATATAGTCAAAAACTATTGTAAATGGATGTGCAGGTCATAGGGCAAACCCACAGTTTTTGGAATGAACTATGCAGGGCTACCTGCAACAAAACACTCGGCTGGGGTGTCTACTGAGCAGGGTGTAATAACTTAGCAAGTAAGAGTTTCCAATGTGGTGCCAGTCTCAGAGTGTCCAAGGTGCCCTGGCATGCTTCATTGAGCCACCTGGTTACCCACTGCAACTGTGCCGCTATATAATACAGTTAGAAATCAGGAACCCCAAGGCCACCATGCTCAGGCGGGCGGTTCAGTACAGCAAAGGACACCATATGACGGCCCACACCAGCTTCCGGAGCAGAACATCCAGCTGTCAGAACCATGCCCCAGTGATTTTAACTAGGAGATTTGCGAAGAAATATAACAAGTGCAGGAACATCACCATCTTGGAGATTGACACCCGGGCCATAAGTGACAAACGCAGAGATCTCCAGAAGGTGACACCGGCCCGCAAGGATCGTACTGTTCTGCCCAAATTCCCTTCGCTCATATCATCTAGCTGATGATACACCTGGATATCGAGTTATTTAAAGGTCACCGGCGACCAAGTAAGCCCCGCTGGTAGATCTGTTGGTGAGGTAGTATTGTGAATACATGGGACAAGCATGTTTTAAATCTATTAATCTTCAAACCCAATATCATCCCGTAGTCATCCAGGTGTCTCATCGCCTCTCTGGCCCCCGCAGTGCCTCCAGACAGGTAAAGGAGGAGGCCATCTGTATGGAGGGAGATAATATGCTCATGGCCATCTGCTGAGATACCACTACCCCTGCCCACTTGCCGAAAGAATTTTGCCAATGGCTCAATAGCCAGCACAAAGAGCAGGGTTGACAGTGGGCAGCCCTGTCTGATGCCCCGGGTGATAGCATAGGAAGCAGAAATGGTATTGCCGGTCTTAACCCGCGCAGTCAGTCTTGTATACAGTAGGGATACCCATTTGATCCAGACCTCACTCATATCTAATTTACGCATAACTTCCTCTAAATAATCCCATCTCACAGAATCAAAGGCCTTTTCAAGGTCTACTGACAAACAATGCCTCCAGCAGGGCTTGGACCTCAGGGTGGTAAAGGAGGTGGTAGAGTCTCCTAAGATTTAGTAACGTGCTACGGAGCGGGGATGAAACCATTCTGGTCTGCATGGACCAGGTACGGCATGTGGGGCAACAGTCTAGTAGCTTGGGTCTTACTCAAGATTTTGAAATCCAAATTAAGTATAGAGAACGGGCGAAAAGCGGAAATGGGCGCACCAGGAGCTTTGGTCTTGAAGAGGGGGATAACGGTCACGCTTCAAGTAATATGTGATAGACAACCCTCCCACAAGTATTCAGCATAAAGTGCCTCCAACTTAGGGGCCAACAGACCCGCATAAGTTACATAGAATTCTGATGGGAACCCATCAGGACAAGGGTTCTTGCCATTGGCCATGTTTTTAATAGCCTGTTTAATTTCTTGAGTTGTCACTGGGCCTCCTATGCTTTGACGCGCCTCTCCTGTTAGTATTGGGAGGGGGAGACCATTTAGAAAAGCAGCTAATATTTTGTCCGGGTGGGCCGCTGGACTGCCGTATAGGGTCTCATAATAGTGTCTGAACTCGTCGTTTATACACCGCGGGGAATAAACACGTGTTCCTGTGGCTGATGTCAAGTGTGTGATGGGTGCACCTCGTAATTCGGGGCAAATCAGCCATGCTAAAAGCCTCCCTGATTTGCCCTCCTCATTGTGTGTTTTCTCAACGTAAGTTGCGTAGTCATGGTAGTGCAGTCTTTCTAAGATGGTAGAATACCGCTCTTTGGTGTCAAGTAAGAGCTGGTGATTGGCCTGGTCTAACCCCAAGGTGTTCTCAAGTGTGTGAAATGTGGCATCTAGTGTATGTAATTCTGCATTAAGTTCCTTGCTGACTCCCACTGATTGCCCCATACAATGGCCCCGAATGACAAACTTGAAGGCCTCCCACTCCGAGAGAGGAGAGGATGCCGTACCCTGGTTTTTGTCAAAATATTTTATTATGGCTGTTTGTAACGTTTCTATATAACACGGGTCTTCCAGGGCCGCCGGTTGAAGGAATCGCTGGCCTGTTGTCTAACAGTATCTAAAACTGCTGCCTCATATTTGTATCAACCAATCACCTTGTTTTGCTGATTCCTAACTTCACTTCTCTTATTTTTCTTGGCTTTGGTTCGATCACACGCCTGGGGTCTGTTGCTTCTATTTTCTCACTAAACACTACTTTATTTATTGTTCAATTTAGGTTTGTTTCTGAATAAAACTCGGTTTGTCTGAACCGTGTTACATACTGGCAGAGTTATCATTGCTCTTTCTAATTGGTTTTGACCTTGCATTGATGTGTCTTGGATTTGGTCCGCACAGAAATATCTGTGAGATTTATAAATTTTCTTTTTGAATGAGTTCCATGTGAACGCATATTTCAAGGTTTACTTGATACTCCTGTTGCTCTTGTTATTTTGGTTAAATACGTTTAGCCTGTACAGCTGCTGTGTAGTACGGATACAGCGACACTTTACTATCCCCAACCGCATATGGGCCATCTTCTCGTGCCCTCTTCAGAAGGGCATCCCTATCCCTGAAATGGAGGAGCTTCACCACCACTGGGTGGGGAAGTCAGCCAGGAGCCGGCGGCCGAGCAGGCACTCTATGCGCTCGCTTACGGGCAACCTCAGTCTGAAGCCATTGCTCAAGATAGGCCACCATATTGTTGCCTTCAGTGCCCTCCAGCAGGCCGGCTATGCGGACAGTGTTCCGCAGATTGCGTCGCTCGGCATCCTCAGCTCTACATTTCAGGGTGCACATTCTGTCCGTCAACACCACCACCTGGCGAGCCAAGTTGATCTGCACTTCGCCTGCCCCACCTCCACTTCCTTTACTCTATCAGCCAGTTTGTGGTGCTCTGCTCTTCATTATCATTGTCTTGTGATTCTTGACTCGAATCACCATCCGAAACCTTTATAGCATTTCCTTTTTTCCTTCTGCAAACCTTTTGGAAATGTCCCATGCCACAAGCAGCACAACATTGATTTTGGGCAGGACATTTTTTATCAATGGCAAGATGACCAGTGAAACCACACCTGTAACACTTTACGACAGTATTTGAACTTTTCAAATTCGTGTTTTGGACACTGTTGGCATTCTTCATAGTCTCTCTGGCACTTTCTGTTTTTTTCAGAATTAATTTTGTTAACTACCTCACCAATATTACAACCTTTGTCGTCTACTTACTCTTTAATATTCTCAGAAAGTACTGCCTTGGCATAGCTACCAGTCAACTCCGCATGTTTCACTATATCTATTCCCTCCTGTAGCGAAGCTTCCCCTTTCACCCATAAATTATCATGTATGGCAGGATAAGAAGCATGCATGACGATTTGGTCTCAGATAAGATCATCATGAAACACTCCAAAACGACATGTCAACGCAAGGTTCTTTAATGCAGAAACATAATCTTCAATAGATTCTTGTTTAGATTGCTTTCTATGGTAATATTTGCACCTGTCTGTGCCAAAGCAAACTGTGGGAGTGTAATATATATGCAAGTCTTCAAGTGGATTGGTAAAAACATTATCTTGACCTGGCTGCCTAAGTTTCTTTTCTACGCAATTTCAAGTTTTTAACCCTGATGGACTCAAACAGCGCAAAGGTACTTTTTTTCTTATCATGTGTAAAATCCTCATCATCATCAAATGTTGAAATGTAGTTTAACAACATTCACACCACTCTTGCCACTTTGAAGAAGAGCCACCAGAAGAAGAAATGAAAGGTTGAGGAGGCGGGAGGCGTCATATTCAATGTATTGCTGGACGCCATGATAACAAAACACAAGAGTCCCTAATACACTAGTACAATTAGAAAATGTACCAACGGTAAAGCATGGATGGATGAATAATAATTATAAAACCGATGTAAAGTGGCAATTAGTTGGCTGTGGAAAGAACCGAAGACCTTCCTACAGTAATATGGTGGTACACAATGGTGTAACGCTGATGTTTGAGTAATGAAGTAAATTGTGCCAAAAACCAAAATGCTGGTATGCATGTTGCTGTCTAGCATCATAACCTCACGCTAGATGATGTGTGTGGCGCACGTCAAGTGCTCGGGAGATGAGCATGCAGATGGAATGATAATAAGTGTGCAGATGGAACAGTAAGTGTGAATTGAATGACTCGTTTAACACCCTAACCATTTGCGTGGTATAATTTCCCCTCTGAATCTTGGACGGTGACTCCCACGAAGACGATAGAAGTTGCAGCTAGTAGAGAATCATACATCCATGAAGATAGTCATGTAGAACTGTTGTAGATACACGATGAAATAGCTTCTCCAGACTTGATGCATCCTTAAAACGGCTGATGCGTAGATTCGTGTGCCAGGGCCACTCGTTGCCACATTTAAGATGTTTCTACTCTAATGTAGATGAAGTAAAGTTTACTGTAGGCAAACACTCTGGCACATCAGGAGGAAACAGCTCCGTTTCCCCCAACCACTTCTCAGCTTATCCACAACATTCCAAATTACCTAATAGCATTCCAATTTAGACCACTGCGGAAATCCATTAGGGACAACTAACAATGAATGTATAAAACAATGATATATTTTAATGCACTAAAGTAAAACAAGCGTCAAAAACAAATAACCAATTAGTAATTTGAAAGTCTATATCATATTTTTACAAGATGGTTTCTGTACCGTTCACATGACGTATTTTATGGTCGCTCAACTCATGCTTTGGCCTCAATAGCAAAGGCAGATATCTAGCTTGACTCCTGCTGGCTTACTCAACTCTAACAACCATGGTAGTACCTAGGATGTAACATTTTACACATTACATACCATCTGGAATGAAAGAATGGCTTAACAGCTATTAGAGATGTATCTGGGGGAGCACTTATGTCTAGCCCTTGGAAAATGATACAGAGGTTAACAGTCTGGCACTTGGCAGCTCTTCTAAGAGTCCAAAGGGGAAACATCTTTTGGCTCTGGCCATTGAAGGAGCAAGGTTTCATAAATGAAACTTGCTTGTACGTAATCCTCCTCATAGTATTAATTTATTAAAATTGTATTGTTAATACTAACCTTTGCATACACTACACAAAGGGAGAGAAGCTTGCATATGTGTTTTACTAAGGAATAACGCTTGTCTGTAATCCAAAATGGCCGCTAAAGCACGGGAACCTCACTGCGCATGTCGCAACCTGATCACATGGTGTGACGTCTTTCTTTGCTTGGTGGGAAATTTCTGCTTCTGCGCAGTGGGTAGTAAAATGGCTGCTTGATGTTTTCACATGCTTCAGCTTGCTCTCATGTCATTACTAAATTGTCGTTTCCTAACGCGGAATAGTATATATATTTAATTGGGAATAGAATAGAAATAGTGGGTATACAGTGAAACATTTTATTTGTGATTTTAATATTTTCTTCTTGCACTTTTATTAGTTCGTAAACTTGGGCCTGGGTTGGTGACTTGCAACTGGAGAGACGATGGTTCTGCGCATGTATCCTGTGTGCCTGCCAAGTGAAGTCAACTTGGACGTCTTCCAAGGCCATGACCCATTGGCCGAAGATGCTGTACTTTATGTTTCCTGTGGACAAATTGATACTTTTCCCCTGTAAAATGTATAACATTTGTCGTGAGACGGGTGGGAAATAAAGCGAATGTATTAATTTGAAGGGGTGGGAACGTAAAGACAATAGGCTTTACAATTCAGGCCAAATGAACATGGTGCGAGAATCCACTCCCTGTCCCTGTCCAATCAGAAGTAGTGGCCCCATATTTTAGCAACATTAAGGGGAGGTACATGGGCGTAGAAGGGTATAATAGAATATGGCATTAGTTAATTAGAGAGAGCATGTGTTCACGAAGAACAGGCGTCCATGCTGCCAGAGTGCTCTTAGCTCCAGACTGCCATGCTGATCGGTTGCTGACTGAATCCCTGTCCAGAAGAGGTCCTGAGGAGGGGGCGGCGGAGTCCATTAGAAGGAAGGCACGGGAGAATAGAGGAGAAGTCGAGTATCAGAGAGGGGAACGACGCAGGCGTCGTTGTAGAGAGGTCACCGGTCCTGTCCTGATTCGGGAAGAAGTCTTTGCTCTTCATCCTTCCTGGGTCCTATTCTTTCCAACTCCTTGGCTAAGGGGTTTTGGTTCTCGCACTTAGGTAAATATAATGCAACCTTTAGTTGCGCTGCTATTTCTATCTTCTTCTCTTCTTTAAACACCGTCATTGATTAGCAATAATCATTTCTATGCTTAATCTTGGGTATTACGATTAAGTACCATGTGGCTCTGTATTTTACTCTGCTAAATCTTTAGATAAACATTTTAAAAACTTCCTGACTCAGTGGTTATTTCAGGATTATGTACTATAATGAATGTCACTCATTTTAAACTTCCCAATTAGCAAAGGATTCATTGGTAAGTCATTACTCTTCAATCAGAAGGCAATTGGTAGCAGGGATTTTTGATAAGAGTAACAACTGATAAACCCAGCGTAAGTATTAGCGTAGTGTGAATGTATGGGCCCAAGTGAGTATATGGTGTATGAATGCTGTTTGCTAATATCGCGCTGGATCAGTTTTCTGGTAGCAGAGGATGGTTACTCTTTGTTAATTGGGTAATGAGAATTTTATTTGTATTTTTCTGAACTAACATCCGCTTAAATTTTGAGTTTTGTTTTATGTTGTCCAGAATACCCCGGGGTAAAAAGAATAGCGGGTGGCAAGTGGAAGCCATACTGCAGTGAGGTTATCTGTCAGGCAGAATTAGTACTGAAAAGTTAAGCAGGACTTTCAGTACTCGTTAGGGACTCTATGCGTGTGAGTAATTTGCAAAAGAGTACGCTGGTAAAAATTTGATGTTATATCACCTAGAAAGGGTAACATTGGAGAAGTAACGGGTACTTCTGGAGCTTGTGTGAAGAGTAGACGGAAGTGTTTTACTCGTAGTGTATGTTTAGTAAACGGAAAGGTTTTACTAAGTGTGAGAGAAAACTATCTTTTTTATTTTAGAGAAACTGGCACGATAGCGAATGTTTTATGTTGTTACTGAAATTTAATTAAGATTTATAGAGAAAATAAGTTGCGTACATTTTTGTAAAGGGAGGGTCAGTTGCCGGAGAGGGAGCTGACGTCACAAAACGCCGCGCTGGGATTGGTTGAAACAGCGGGTGTGGAAAACCCTTGTAAAGGAGGGGTCAGTAGTCAGGAGTAATACTGACGTCACAGGTGCCGCGCTGGGATTGGTTGAACCAGCAAGGACAGGAAAGAGCAGATTGTAAAGGAGGGGTTGACAGATAAAACGTCACCAAAAGGAGGCGCAAGGATTGGCTCGGAAGTAAAAGATAGCAGACATTTGATTGGTCGAAATTATAAAAGCGAAATTCTTAGTGGATAAGGATTGCATGTTAAAACGCGATCCGACTTTAACAGGAATTCGTACGGATAGGAGATATTTAGGCTTTGCAGAATATAATTTTATACATCGATACTTACCAAAGATGTACGGAGAAAGGAGAAAAATGTCCTTTCTGCAAAAGATTAAGAACTATTTTAAAAAGGATAAACCACTCAAAACTAGAGAAGGAATTATTATTCCACCAGCTAAAACGCCCGCTTCATTCATGATGATGGAGAGAGGTTATCATACTTGTGTATGGATGGAGAATTGGATAGAATATACCAAAAATGATGGAATACTAGCATTTCCCGAGAATGGTACGTTCAATGGGCGAATTCTTCAGAATTTGAGATTGAGGATGAATGACTTAGAACCCAGACCTAGATTAACTCAGTACGAAGCTCTAGAAGAATGGGAAACGGAGGTATTTGAGCGGGATAGATCTAGAAGTAATAGGAGTTATCCAGGATTTTTTCCCAGATATATACGTGAGTCTAGGGATGGTCAGATGAAACAACGGAGAAGGGCAATGATTACAGAAGGATTATATCCATTGTTAACAGCAGAGGAGAAATTAGGAAGTAAGTGCACAGAAAAGACAAAACATTTAATGAGAAATGAGGAGTCTGAAGATGAATTTATGAGGAAATGTTAAGAAATCCCCCACCATATCAGGAAGGGACAAGTGGATGCACCCCAAGTGCACCACCAAAAACTCCATTAGTGCCACAGGTAATGCATGAATTCACCACTAGTAGAATACTTCATGACAAAGAAAAAGAAGCCCTAGAAAAGACCAGAGCAGAATTAATACAGAAAATAACTCAGATAAAAGTACATCCTGATTCGTTGACCATACCAGTAACAATTGGTCCGGTAGTTCCATTATATGGTACTCAGGGAAGCTGTCCTCCACCGATACTTACACCTACTCCTGTGAATAATCCAAAACCTGAAGCTCCAGTTATAATTGAGGATCAATTTAGTGACTGTGAATCCACAATATCACTCATGGACTTGCCTATTCGAGGTTCTGTAAATAGTACTCCAAGAAAAGATGTACCTGGAGGTTCAAAAGATGTAAGTTTAGTAACTTCATCGGGAGCAAAAAGTGCTACCATAGTAACACCTGAAGATCTAGAAAGATGGGTGCAAGGGTCAGTTAAACAGTGCACACCTCCGAAAATAATGGACATTCATAAATTGAAAGTCGAATTAGAAGAAATAATAGCAGGAAATGTAGGACTAGAACGCTTAAATACCTATGATGAAGAAGAATTATTGTTCCTATGCAGGAGTATCACCAGAAATGTAAGGTTATTTCATGAAAAATTATCCAATTTAGCACTACAGATGGGAATAGAAATAGGGAGATCAAAGGTACTACAGAAACCCTATAGAGCAGAATTTTCAGACAAAGATTTAGAAAATATGAATGCCTCTGGAAGAAGATTACAAATAAGAGAATTAATGCTAGTTTTGCAAAAATGGGGAGACCTAGATAAATGGAAAACTAGGTGGGCCAAGAAAAAGGAAGAGGCACAAACAAGTAGAACAGCTTCAGAATATGTGATGAAGGAAACAGGGAAAGCAGACCAGATGTATCCAATGCGAGAAGTTGCGGGAGGAGGATATGTACATGTCCCATGGAGCAGACAGGATATTTTATCTTTTACGAATGATTTTCCAAAATTGAGAGAAAAACCAATTGAATGGTACAAGCAGGTTGACAGGTTTGTGACGGTGTCAAAGGTATTGTTGAAGGATTTAGATGGTTTGTTTGACATAGTGGTACCTGCCGATTTGTGGACAGATTGTAAAATTACAGTTGATTGGCCTAGTGATGAATATCCTAGAGATCCGAAGACAGGTGCCCCGTCAAATGATGTGATGAAAAAGTATCAGCAGGTGATAACTTACCTGAAAGGGAAAATACCACCGAAAGAAACAGATTGGGTAAAAATAGATCGAACTACCCAAGAAGCTAATGAATCAGTGCATTCCTACTATGAGCGTTTATTGCAGGTATTTAAACAGTATAGTGGATTTGAGGACATTGGAGACAAGAACATGAGTCAGTTTGTGTATCGGTTTGTTTACGGTTTAAAGCCAGAAATTTGTCAAATGATTAAACAGCAATGCTGTGTTGGCAAGGGAAGCCCATTGATGAGATTTTGAAGTATGCAAAATATTGTGGAGACGATATTGAGGATAGACACAAGAAATTGCAGGAAAAAGTGATGTGGGCTCAGGTGAAAATGGCAGAGAAACAAGGAATTAATTTGGAAAATCCGAGTGAAATTCAAGGAAAAGATTCTGGACGAATGAGTAGAGAAGAAGCTAAAAAGAAATTTCCTTGTCATGGATGCGGAAAATTGGGGCATTGGAAGGACGAGTGTAAAAAGATTCGGAATAATAATGGCCCAAATCAAAATTTAAATCCACAAATGCAAAATGACTCACAGCAGGGTGTAAATCCTCAGAGTCAGTTGCCACCCGCACCTATTCAGGGTAATGTAAGCAGAGCAAAGCATGGTACAGACATCAGATATCAAGGAGGAAGTGGTAAGAATGATTATATGACATCACAATTTCTTTTACAGGACGATTTCTGTTGATTCAGTCCATGACGGTGCCTAGGAGAGGGGGAGAAGGAGTGCGTACTTGGCGCATCCTTACAGGTAGATCAGTCTGGTCCATATGTTGAAGGGAATGTGAAAGGTAATGATATTACTTTCCTTTTGGACACTGGTGCTACCAGGTCTACTGTGAGATCAGCAGACATCCCAGACCTTCCTCTCTCTGGTGAAGATATCCAAGTAGTAGGGGTAGCTAATCAAAGAATTAGAACACCTCTTACCGAACCCATGGAAGTTAAAATTGGAAACTTCAGAGGAATGCATCAGTTTGTAGTGTGTGATTCTAGTCCAGTAAACTTATTAGGTAGGGATAGTTAAAATTGGAAACTTCAGAGAAATGCATCAGTTTGTAGTGTGTGATTCTAGTCCAGTAAACTTATTAGGTAGGGATTTGTTGTGCAAGATGAATTGTACCATTTTCTGCACACCGGATGGTGTGGCAGTTCAGACACCAGATGAAGATCATGTATATAAAATTATGATTGCAAAACAAGGTGCCCGCATTTCTTGCTTGTCTCCCCTTTTCCTTCTGTACCCCTCGCTGCCCCATTTGCATTGTGCCCGTATTTGTGTCTGCTTTTCTCTCCCCATTTTCCTTCTGTACCCCTCGCTGCCCCATTTGCATTGTGCCCGTATTTGTGTCTGCTTTTCTCTCCCCATTTTTCCTTCTGTACCCCTCGCTGCCCCATTTGCATTGTGCCCGTATTTGTGTCTGCTTTTCTCTTCCCATTTTCCCTTCTGTGCCCCTCGCTGCCCCATTTGCATTGTGCCCGTATTTGTGTCTGCTTTTCTCTCCCCATTTTCCCTTCTGTGCCCCTCGCTGCCCCATTTGCATTGTGCCCGTATTTGTGTCTGCTTTTCTCTCCCCATTTTCCCTTCTGTGCCCCTCGCTGCCCCATTTGCATTGTGCCCGTATTTGTGTCTGCTTTTCTCTCCCCATTTTCCCTTCTGTGCCCCTCGCTGCCCCATTTGCATTGTGCCCGTATTTGTGTCTGCTTTTCTCTCCCCATTTTCCCTTCTGTGCCCCTCGCTGCCCCATTTGCATTGTGCCCGTATTTGTGTCTGCTTTTCTCTCCCCATTTTCCCTTCTGTGCCCCTCGCTGCCCCATTTGCATTGTGCCCGTATTTGTGTCCGTTTTCTCTCCCCTTTTTTCCTTTTGTGCCCCCGCTGCCTCTCGCCATTCCCGCCGCTGCGTCCCTGCGGCCCCTCCCCTGTCTGCCCATTCGCTGACCCTGCCTCCCGCCTCCCAGCTGCTCCTCCCTCCCCCCTCCCCATAACTGGCGGCCGCGGCGCGGCCGCGCGCAGCGGGCGCGCCGCTGGCGCGCCGAAGGCGCGCCTAAGGCAAGCCTGTCTGCGCCCGTCCGTGCCTGGACCGCGCCCAGCGCCAAACCCCCTGGCCCCCGCAGCAGCCAACCCACCCACCGGACTTACGACACCGCCACCCTCAACGCACTCAACACCGGCCGTATCCCCGGCTGCCACCGTGCCACCCCAGGTCGCACCCACGGACCCTTCGGCTGCCAATCCTGCAAGTTCTCCTGCCTCCGGACCTGCACCGCACCCGCCAAGCCGAGCACCAGCAGCAACCACCTGAAGTGCATCCTGCTCAACACCCGCTCCGTCCACAGACACGCCGTGGAACTTTGGAACCTGCTCGACTCCACATCACCAGACGTCGCTTTCCTCACGGAAACATGGATGAACGCCTCCTCAGCGCCCGACATCGCCATCCCGGACGGATACAAGATCACCCGAAGGGACCGCGCCAACCAGACCGGAGGAGGCATCGCCATCGTCCACAAGAACACCATCCGCATCACGACCAACTCCGACGACACCTTCACAGCCGGCGAACACCTGCACTTCCAGATACACACCGACCCCAAGACCACCCTCAGAGGCACCCTCATCTACAGACCCCCAGGACCACGCACACAATTCAGCGAAGACATCGCCGACCTCATCAGCCCGCACGCCCTCCCCTCGGCTGACTACATCCTCCTTGGGGACCTCAACTTCCACCTAGAGAACAACAACGATCGCAACACCACCACCCTGCTGGACAACCTTGCCAACCTCGGACTCAAGCAACTGGTGACCACCCCCACACACCACGCCGGCCACACTCTTGACCCCGTCTTCTCCTCCAGCAAGGACATCTCCTTCAGCCACACCACCGGACTCCACTGGACAGACCTCAGCTGCGTCCACTTCAGCTTCAGCAGGATCACCACGCACCACCACCCGCAACAGTTTCCGCGCAGAAGCTGGAACAAGATCACCACCGACCAACTCACCACATCCCTGAGCCAGAACCCTCCCGCCAGCTCAACGAACCCCAACCAAGCCGCCAGCAACCTCACAAGATGGATCACCAACTGCGCAGACGACCTCGCCCCATTGAAGACCCCCCAGTCAGACCCGGCAACAAGAAAGCATCCTGGTTCACCGACGAACTCAAGAAATCCAAGAAGAACTGCCGGGCCCTCGAGAAAGCATGGCGCAGAGACCCGACTGCAGACAACATGACCACCCTCAAGCACGCCACCCGAAAACACCACCAGCTGATCCACACCACCAAGAAAACCGCATTCAAGGAACGACTGGACAACAACGCCCACAACAGCAAGGAACTCTTCATCATCGTCAAAGAACTCTCGAACCCCAGCGCCGGAAACAACGACATCACTCCCTCGCAAGACCTCTGCAACTCGCTCGCCTCGTTCTTCCACAGCAAGATCGCAGACATACACAACAGTTTCAGCACACAGCCGACGTACCCTACGACCGTTCCAACGTCCCCCACCTCCACCCTCCGAGCCTGGACCCCGATCAACACCGAAGACACTATCCGCACGATGAACTCCATCCACTCCGGATCACCAACCGACCCCTGCCCTCACCACGTCTTCAACAAGGCCGACGCCGTCATCGCACCCCACCTCCGGGACATCATCAACACCTCCTCGACACCGCCACCTTCCCAGAGAGCTGGAAGCACGCCGAACTCAGCGCCCTACTGAAGAAACCGTCAGCGGATCCCACCGACCTCAAAAACTACCGCCCCATCTCGCTCCTTCCTTTTCCTGCCAAAGTCATCGAGAAGACCGTCAACAGACAACTGGCCGCCTTCCTCGAGACTAATGGATCCCTCGACCACTCGCAGTCCGGCTTCCGGGCCAACCACAGCACCGAGACCGCCCTCATCGCAGCCACCGACGACATCCGAGCCCTGCTCGACAACGGGGAAACAGCGGCCCTCATCCTCCTGGACCTCTCCGCAGCGTTCGACACAGTCTGCCACCGCACCCTAGTGCAACGCCTGAACAACGTCGGAATCCAAGAGAAGGTACTGGAGTGGATCATCTCCTTCCTCGCCGGAAGAACCCAGAGAGTCCGCCTCCCCCGTTCAGTTCCGAGGCCACCGAAGTCATCTGCGGCGTACCACAAGGATCATCACTCAGCCCCACCCTCTTCAACGTCTACATGAGCCCCCTCGCAGCCATCGCATGCCAACACAACCTCAACATCATCTCCTACGCCGACGACACCCAGCTGATCCTCTCCCTCACCAACGACCCCACAACCGCCAGAACCAACCTACATGAAGGGATGAAGGACGTAGCCGAGTGGATGAGGAACAGCCGCCTGAAACTGAACTCAGATAAGACGGAAGTCCTCATCCTAGGATCATCACTCTCCGCCTGGGACGACTCCTGGTGGCCCCCTGCCCTGGGCAACGCACCCAAACCAACGGACCACGCACGCAACCTGGGCTTCATCCTGGACTCCTCCCTCTCAATGACCCGACAAGTCAACGCCGTCTCCTCGTCTTGCTTCAACATCCTACGCATGCTGCGCAAGATCTTCCGGTGGATCCCCACCAAAACCAGGAAGACGGTCACCCAGGCCCTCGTCACCAGCCGACTGGACTACGGCAACTCCCTCTACGCCGGAACCACAGCCAAACTTCAAAAAGACTCCAACGCATCCAGAACGCATCAGCTCGACTCATCCTGGACATCCCCCGACACAGCCACATCGCCGGACACCTGAGAGACCTGCACTGGCTCCCCGTCAGCAAGAGAATCACGTTCCGACTCCTCACCCACGCACACAAAGCTCTCCACAACCAAGGCCCCAGATACCTCAACGACCGTCTGACCCTCTACACTCCCACCCGCCAGCTACGATCAACCAACCACGCCTCGCCGCCGTCCCCCGCATCCGAAGAGCCACAACGGGAGGAAGATCCTTCTCCTACCTGGCTGCCAAGACGTGGAACTCCCTACCCATCCACCTCCGCCTTACCCAAGACCACCTCTCCTTCAGGAAGCAACTCAAGACCTGGCTGTTCGAACAGTAGCGGACCCCCCCCCCCCAGCGCCTTGAGACCCTCCGGGTGAGTAGCGCGCTATACAAATGCTTGATTGATTGATTGATTGATTGATTGATGAGATGTTTTCATTAATAACAAAAGATGAGTTGCCAGAAGAATTAATGGGTACAGTAAACCCCATAGTATGGGATTTCACCGAAAAAGAAGTAGGACTTATGGCTAAAATAGATCCAGTTAAAATTACTGTAAAAGAAGGTGCAATTTTCCCAAATACCAGACAGTACAAAATGAGTGCAGAAGTAAAAGCAGGAGTCATTGAAGAAATAAATCGAATGGTAGAACAAAACATACTAAAAAAGTAATGAGTAGCCCATGTAATTCACCAATAATGGGATTAAAGAAACCTAGTGGGAAATATAGGATTGTTCAGGACCTGAGGAAAATAAATAAGATTGTAGAACCACGTTGTCCCATAGTACCAAATCCTGCAGTAATTCTATACCAGATTCCGTGGAGTGCAGGATGGTTCACAGTAATTGATTTGTGTCAAGCGTTCTTTTCAATACCATTACATCCAGACAGCCAGTATCTTTTCTCATTTAAATTTGAGAACAAGGTTTATGTGTGGAATCGTGTTCCTCAGGGGTACACATAAAGTCCTTCTATTTTCAACCAGATACTGAAAAAGTGCCTCGAAAAACTAGTGATGCCAGGAAGCTCAGTTTTAGTCCAATATATCGACGACTTATTGGTGGCATCGAACACCAGAGAGGACTGTGTTGTTGATTCCATAGCATTATTAAATCTTTTGGCAGAAGAAGGACATAAAGTTCACCTGAAAAATTGCAATTCTGTACAACAGCTGTTAAGTATCTGGGACACCAAATTGAGAGAGGAAAAGAAGAGTAACAGCTGAAAGAGTAGCTTTAATAAAGAAAATGCAAATGCCTGTAACACAAAGACAAGTGAGAATGTTCCTAGGAATAGTAGGTTACTGTCGACAATGGATACCAGGATTTTCCATGTTAGCTAAGCCCTTAATTAACATGACGAAGAAGAAAGCAAAGGACCCTGTGGAGTGGGAGGATGAAAGTGTAGAAGCTTTTGTAAAATTGAGAAATGCCCTATGTTCAGCACTTGCCTTAGGCATGCCTGATTATAAAAGAGAATTTGCATTGTTCTGTCATGAGAGAGAAAATTGTGCACTTTCTGTCCTAACTCAAAGACATGGACTAGAAAGACGTCCTATAGCATATTTTTCTGCTACATTGGACCCAGTAGCAGCAGCATTGCCAGGATGCCTAAAAGCAGTGGCGGCTACTTGTTTGAGCATTGAACAAAGTGAGTCAATTGTGATGGGACACCCTGTAAAAGTGTATGTTCCACATGCAGTTGTCATTCTGCTGACAAGAACCCGAACTCAGCATCTTACTCCTAGTCGGCTGACTAAATATGAAAGAATAATAATGGGTGCTGAAAATGTGAACATGGTAAGGTGTACTATAATAAATCCAGCAACCTTACTACCAGACCCATATCATGAGAGAATTAAAGATGATGAAGACGATGAACATGATTGTATACAAATTACAGAATTATGCACAAAACCACGTCCAGACATAGAGGAACAGCCTCTTAAAAAGCCAGACAGGGAGCTATTTGTTGATGGTTCATGTCAAAGACATGAAGATGGTAAACTAACTGCTGCCTATGCAGTATGTGAATTAACTGGAATAGTTGAAGCATCCTATTTACCAGGAGTCAAATCTGCACAAGTAGCTGAATTGATTGCGTTGATAAAAGCATGCAAAATTGGGAGGAATCTGAGAGCAACCATATTTACAGATAGCCAATCTAGGGTTGGGCATGATTTTGGCCAACTATGGATGCAGAGGGATTTCATGACTTCTTCAGGATCCCCCATTAAAAATGGTCAATTTGTAAGGGATTTGCTAGAAGCAATACAAGCACCAAAAGAATTGGCTGTGGTGAAGTGTGCCGCACACCAGTCAGGAGATGACTGGGTGGTAGTCGGCAACAGATATGCGGATCTGGTGGCTCAACATTGTGCCAAAGCCAGAATGTCAGTCAATAAGAGGGTGGAAAGAATGGGAATCAGCTGCCAACTTATGCTGTATATGCCACCTGAAACTTGGAATGACGTCAAGAAATTGCAAGATGAGGTTGATGAAAGTGAGAAGAATTTGTGGATCAAAGTGGGTTGCTCCCAAAGAGGAGAGGATGAGGTGTGGATCAGTGCTGATGGCAGACCAGTCATGCCAGACTGTTTACTCTCACAAATGGCTAGAATGCACCATGGAGACTCACACATAGGGAGAGATGCAATGATTAGGCTGTTCAGACAAAATTGGTACAATCCCAAATTCAGAGCTGTTGCAGAGAGTCTTTGCCAGAGATGTCTAACTTGCCAGATGCATAATCCGGGGAGGAAGACAGTAATTGGATTTGGGAACATTGGAAAGGCAGAAGGTCCATTTATGAGACTTCAGTTTGATTTCATACAGTTACCACCATGTAGAGGGCTGAAATATGTACTAGTCATAGTGTGTCTGTTTTCAAAGTGGGTGGAGGCTTACCCTACTAGGAGAAATGACAGCATTACAGTTGCAAAACTGTTGCTACGAGAGCTCATTCCTAGGTTTGGTTTCCCAGTAACTTTGGAATCAAATAGAGGAAAACATTTTAACAGTGAAGTGATCCAAATAATCTGTGAAGCATTTCAAATCAAACAGAAACTGCACTGTGCATATCGCCCAGAGGCTTCTGGAGTGGTTGAACAATTGAATGGCACTATAAAATCAAGATTGGGAAAAATGTGTGCATCAACATCATTAGAGTGGCCAGATGCATTTCCACTCGTTTTAATGGGACTCAGAAGCATACCTGACAGAACCACAGGATTGAGCCCACATGAAATAATGATGGGAAGAGCAATGAGACAAACACATGTTCCCACAAACAAACTGGTGAATATATCTGATGATATGGTTCTGGACTATTGCAAAGGATTGGCTGACCTAGTGCGTTCTGTCTCTCATCAGGTTGGAGAAGACGCAGTTTCCAAGCAGCCCGAGCAAGAACATGATCTGAATCCTGGTGACTGGGTGGTAGTGAAGAATCACACCAGAGAAACGTGTCTATCACCTAGATGGGGCAGACCGTGTCAAGTCATACTGACAACGAATACAGCAGTGAAGTGTGCCGGATTTCCTAATTGGATTCATGTAAGTCACACCAAGAGAGTACCAGATCCCGAGGAAGAGAATCCTCAGACAACGCCAATCACTGAAGAGGCTGAAGGTTGCCCAGCTGTAGGATCTCAGGTTCGAGATTCCAGACAAGCTGAAGAAGAACAACCGAGCACAAGTCAGGATTGGATACCAGTGGTAGAAGTTCCTGAAGTATACCACAGAACAAGAAGTCAAGTGAAATTGAAAGAAATTGAAGAAGATCAGATAGGTGAAGAAGAAGCAGTTCAGGAACAAGAAGAAAAGACATTAAGAAATCCTGAACAAGGTCAGATAGGGAAAGAAAGCTGGACTCAAAACAGTGAAGACCTAATAGACTTTGATCAGGGACAGACAGGTCTAGAAGAATCCGGTCAGGCTGCAGAAGTTCACAGTGCAATAAGCCCTGATCAGAACAAGTTAGATCAAGAAGAGCACACAGAAGAAGAAAACCTTGAAAAACATGAACTTGAAGAAATAAATAAAGAACAAGGTCAGTTATTGGAAACTCACAGCGGAGCTGTTACAGAGAAACCAATTAGACCTGAAAAGGAGCAAACAAGAAACACAGTAATTGAAGAACACGAAACAGTGCTAAGCAGTGAAATTAATGAGATCTATAAAGACAAAAACAAAGAAACAGTGCCAACAAAGAAAACAAGAAAAGGAGATCATTGGCCAAGTGTCATTAAAAGAGTGAAGTACCACATAACAACCAGAAGTGAAGATCCAGATCAAGTAAATGAAGTGACAAGTCAAACTGAACAAGAACATAAAACTGCGAAAAGAAGAAGTAAAAGACTGAAACTTGTGAATAACAAATTCAAGGGTCCTGAATGGACTTACATCATCCTTGAAGATTTTGAAAGCTCAGAGTCAAGTGACAGTGGTGGCGAAGGAACAAGTGCAGAATTTACGTACAAAGAAGAAACAAGACCACCCTGACTAAGCAAAAGAATAAGCTAAAGAAAAGAAGAAAAGATAAGAAGAGAAATCTTCCTTGTCGAAAAATGCCTGACGATAGAGTTGCTGGGAGACCAAAACAGAAATGTTGTAGAAGATGCTGTGCAATATGCATATGTAGTCTAGTAATGGTGCTTATAGTATGGTTAGTCCTGATTGTAGCAGTTCCTTACCTTATGATAGTAGATAAAAAGATTAATAATGAAACTAAAGGAAGGACAGCAAACATAAAGGGCAATAGAGTAGAACTAATGGCAGAAGATGAGGCAGAAATTCATCATGAAGTAGCTGACAACGACACTAGTTTAAACGTTTTCACAAAGTTATTGTTTCAATATGTAGACACAATGGAAGTTAGTAATTGTTACGTCTGTATGAAGTTACCTGAATCAGTAGCAGAAGGATTAACATATCATCACTTACCACTGACATATGGCATATCATGTAGTGTTTTGTCTAGTTTATTTTATAGAACAGGGAGACTTCAGTATTATTATTCAAACTTAGATGTGATATTTTCTGAGGTTCCGATTCGCAAGAGTATGAACCCAGTGCTTAGTAGTCAAGACACACAGTTTATGGGAGAATTTTTCTTAACCATGAAATCAATAGACATAACACGTGCACATAGACACAATCTAACATGTTCTTTACTTGAAGAAGAAAAGATATTTTTGAATCTAGTAGAAGATAGAAGACAAGATTTTCAAAAGAAAGCTTATGAGCATAAGGCTCCTTTGCCACCTTGGGCTGAGAAAGAAGGTAGTTACACACCTGCCAAGGCTCAAGCTGCTATGGCTCTGGATTTCGTAAAGACAGGAAAAATTTGTCTTCATAGGTTAAAGACTGATTATAACAATGTTTTCATCGGTACCAGTGAATGCGAACACAATTTTTTAATTCTTGGAGGTTGGGGACTCAAAGGAGGAACAGATTCAGTTTTTCCTGGAATCTATTATGTGTGTGGGAATAAGGCTTACTTTAGGCTTCCTGCACGGTGGTATGGAAGTTGTTATTTTGGAATAGTATTTCCAAAGATATACCACGTAAAAAGAAACACTGAGAGCAATGAAAACAATAACGAATTAATACGTAGTGAAAGAGCTAGTTTTTCAGAAATTGTAGGTGATACAAATATGTAAATTGTCTATAGTGGTTGATCGTTTATCAACGGATACTGCTGGAGGTTTTCTAATGATTAATGCGGAAATGGTTGCGATTAGATCTATGGTAATGCAAAATCGACTTGCTCTTGATATTATATTGGCAAAAGAGTGCGGAGTCTGTAAATTACTGAAGACGAAACATTGTTGCACTTATATTCCTGATAAGAGTGCAGAAATTGGAACGTATATACAGAATATAACTAAACTTGAGAAGGAACTTAAACCACTGGAAGTTGATAGTGTATGGGAAAGATTGACAAATAGTATCTCGTCAATTGGAACCTGGTTTGCTAATATAGGGAAAGGACTTATAGGTCAAATATTAGTACCCTTAGCAGGGATAGCAATAATAATTTTGGCAATAACAATATGGTGCAAATGCTGTAGAAAGAATGGAACATATAAAGTGACAGGAAAAGGAAAGAAGAGAAAACTAGATGAAATAGAACTTGAAGAATGGAGAAGTGAATTATACAAAAAGTTGAAAGGGGATGTGAAAAACAGAAAATGTACAAATAAGAATGAAACGAATTGCTAGAAGTTGGCATCTGATTGAGGGTAGTGTTTTTGATGGCTCAGAAACGCCATCAGAGAGGGGATTGATGGAGCAAGGTTTCATAAATGAAACTTGCTTGTACGCAATCCTCCTCATAGTATTAATTTATTAAAATTGTATTGTTAATACTAACCTTTGCATACACTACACAAAGGGAGAGAAGCTTGCATATGTGTTTTACTAAGGAATAACGCTTGTCTGTAATCCAAAATGGCCGCTAAAGCGCGGGAACCTCACTGCGCATGTCGCAACCTGATCACATGGTGTGAAGTCTTTCTTTGCTTGGTGGGAAATTTCTGCTTCTGCGCAGTGGGTAGTAAAATGGCTGCTTGATGTTTTCACATGCTTCAGCTTGCTCTCATGTCATTACTAAATTGTCGTTTCCTAACGCTACTAACGCGGAATAGTATATATATTTAATTGGGAATAGAATAGAAATAGTGGGTATACAGTGAAACATTTTATTTGTGATTTTAATATTTTCTTCTTGCACTTTTATTAGTTCGTAAACTTGGGCCTGGGTTGGTGACTTGCAACTCGAGAGACAATGGTTCTGCGCATGTATCCTGTGTGCCTGCCAAGTGAAGTCAACTTGGACGTCTTCCAAGGCCATGACCCATTGGCCGAAGATGCTGTACTTTATGTTTCCTGTGGACAAATTGATACTTTTCCCCTGTAAAATGTATAACATTTGTCGTGAGACGGGTGGGAAATAAAGCGAATGTATTAATTTGAAGGGGTGGGAACGTAAAGACAATAGGCTTTACAATTTAGGCCAAATCAACATGGTGCGAGAATCCACCCCCTGTCCCTGTCCAATCAGAAGTAGTGGCCCCATATTTTAGCAACATTAAGGGGAGGTACATGGGCGTAGAAGGGTATAATAGAATATGGCATTAGTTAATTAGAGAGAGCATGCGTTCACGAAGAACAGGCGTCCATGCTGCCAGAGTGCTCTTAGCTCCAGACTGCCATGCTGATCGGTTGCTGACTGAATCCCTGTCCAGAAGAGGTCCTGAGGAGGGGGCGGCGGAGTCCATTAGAAGGAAGGCACGGGAGAATAGAGGAGAAGTCGAGTATCAGAGAGGGGAACGACGCAGGCGTCGTTGTAGAGAGGTCACCGGTCCTGTCCTGATTCGGGAAGAAGTCTTTGCTCTTCATCCTTCCTGGGTCCTATTCTTTCCAACTCCTTGGCTAAGGGGTTTTGGTTCTCGCACTTAGGTAAATATAATGCAACCTTTAGTTGCGCTGCTATTTCTATCTTCTTCTCTTCTTTAAACACCGTCATTGATTAGCAATAATCCTTTCTATGCTTAATCTTGGGTATTACGATTAAGTACCATGTGGCTCTGTATTTTACTCTGCTAAATCTTTAGATAAACATTTTAAAAACTTCCTGACTCAGTGGTTATTTCAGGATTATGTACTATAATGAATGTCACTCATTTTAAACTTCCCAATTAGCAAAGGATTCATTGGTAAGTCATTACTCTTCAATCAGAAGGTAATTGGTAGCAGGGATTTTTGATAAGAGTAACAACTGATAAACCCAGCGTAAGTATTAGCGTAGTGTGAATGTATGGGCCCAAGTGAGTATATCGTGTATGAATGCTGTTTGCTAATATCGCGCTGGATCACCATCATTAGGAAGGGATCCCAATTTAAGGTGCAGCTTGACAGCACAGACCTTATGTGATCAACCTAAAAAAGAGCATGCAGGAGTACTACAAAGAGGGGCTTTGCCTCTGCCGACATGTTGGTAGACAGGAGTACGTTTTTAGTGGGCAGAAGTTGTACGCTTCCACAGAAACAGTCTTTCCCCTCCGTGCAGCTCTAATCATTTTGTTTGTCCAGCTGCCATAGGTAGTATGGCTGCCTGGAGAAGGATCTCTAACAAGCATTTAAGTGTCAAACTTAATTGTTTAGTGGCTTTATGTTTTGTTCGCACTTGGGTTTTATCTGGTTGCCCTACCTATTAAATGTTGTTCATTTTGCACAGCCTTGAAACAACTTCTATTACCTGATGCTGCTAGCTGCTGTTTCTGCTCTTTGGACCACGTTCAAGCTCTTTGGCTCTTTGGACCACGTTCCTTTGCTGAAAGAGCTTCTTTGTGTAAGAACTCGCCACCATTTTTATCCACTTTGTTGTGCCACACTGAGCCGCCATCTTTTCTGGCACACGCTCTAGTGTGTAGAACGGTGACTTGCACCCGGGTCACGGGGAATGCCCTGGGAGTGCGGTCGGGGCGTCAACCGGCTTCTAGGTATAGTGGGCAGGGGACAGGCCTAACTTAATGGCGGAGAACAAGTAAAGGGGACGCACACACAGACACTTGGTTCACGCCGTCAGCCACGTGCGCTGACGTCGTCCTTTATTTTATACCCCCTGGCCCGAGCCCGGCCCAGGGAGTTGCATGTGCAACAATGTAATGCAGTGGCCGGGTGGCTCACTACACCCAACCAACCCACGGAACTTGGGTAAATACCAACCAGTGGAACCATCACAGAACATAAGGTAACATTAGAGTCTTAGACAATATGCCGCCGAGGATCGACCCCTCTATCAGGCTTCTTAGCACATAAAGTCTTGCAGCCTCGAACTGGGCTCAGGATTACTTCTCAGACGGTAATGTTGGCTTCCCCTGGCTCTTCCTTCGACACCTTCCCGTGGCTCTGCAAGCCTTGTGCTACTCTCCGCTTGCTCCTCGGTACTCTCATCGTGTCCTCTCATAGGCATCTCTTCAACTCGGGGGCTCTCTTCCATTGGCGCCTCATCTGCTTCACTCCCCCCATCAAGCTCTGACTCCATCCTCCCATTCTCCGGATTCTGGGCTTTTTTGAACCACGACACGTTGCGGGCTATCTGCTGGCTTCCCCTTCTCACTGTGATCATAGTCCCTTTTATCTGCACCACCTGCCACAGTTCCCTTTCAAACGGGGTCCGAAACTTGGACCCGGGATGGCGATCCTTCACTACGACATAGTCACCCAGGTTGAGGGCTGACGGGTGGGCTCCCCTTTTCCGGCTGGCCCTCTCGTTGTTGTGTTGACGACGGGCCTGAGACTGTCTTGCGTCTAACACTGCCGGGGTCCACTGGTCGCTGGTGGGGATATCATCTTGCACCGCCTGTCTCATGAGTAGATCACTGGGAGCACACCGGGTAGTGCAGTGGGGTGTGTGTCGGTAGGCTCGGAGGAACTGGTGCAGACAATTTTCCAGGTTGCCCCCTTGATCCACCCCTATCCTCAGCGCCTTATTCAGGGTCCTCATAAATCTTTCTACATCCCCATTGGCTTGGGGCCATTGGGGAGCTATTCGACGGTGCTTAATGCCGTGCTGGTTCAGATATTCCTTAAAGTCTTGGCCCTGAAACGGTGGCCCGTTATCTGTTCATATTTCTTCCGGCATTCCAAGGAGTGCGAACACCTTCTCCAACACTGGACGAATGCAGTCAAACGCTGTTGAGGCGACTACCTCCAACACTGGGAATTTGGAGTGACTATCGACCAGCACTACCGTGTGTCTTCCGTCGGGAAAACTGCCGAAATCCAAACTCACTTGAGCCCACGGTGTCTGGCTAGGCTCTTCTGTAATGATCGGCACGGCTGGTGGGTCAGCTCCTGTTATCAAACAGGCGTGGCATCCCCGCACTTTGTTCTCCACTAGGCAGTCCACTCCGGGAAACCATACCTTGGACCGTAGCCGAGCTTTTGTTTTCTCAACCCCTTGGTGACCTTGGTGGGCGAGATCTATGGTTCTTCTCCGGAGGGCTGCTGGTATCACGAGCCGGGTGCCTCTGAGAATTATGCCGTTGTTGGCTTCGCTTAATTCCTCGCGGCACCTCCACAGGCTTTCCAAATACTCTCTCTCCTCTTCGGTCCGCTGGTCCTTTCCTTGCAGAAACCACTTCCACTGATTGTCACGGAGTGTTCGCTTCACGGCCTGTAAGCAGGCATCTTGTCTGGTTGCCTCTTGAATTTCTTCCAACGACAGTGCCTGGGGGCACGCTTCCTCAACAACCTGCCGCACGAATGACTCCGTTCCGTCGTCCACTTCGCCTTTGTCCCCGGCGTGCAGTGCGATGGGGTGTCTTGACGGGTAGTCCGCCGGATTATTGGCCCCCGGGCGATACACTACATCAAATTTATAGTGTTGTATCTGGACTGCCCAGCGTTCAATCCGAGGTGGTCCATTCCGAGCCGTGCCGATGAATAGCGGTACCAGCGGCTTGTGGTCGGTGACCACCGTGAACGTGTGCCCACACAGATAGATATCAAAATGCTGGCACGCCCAGCGGATAGCCAACGCCTCCCGCTCGATCTGAGCGTATCTTGTCTCCACAGCGGTGAGCGCCCGGCTGGCATAGGCGATTGGCACCCACTCGTCCTGCTCAGTCTTTTGGAGCAACACCGCTCCCAGCCCCACAGGACTTGCATCAACAATGAGCTCCGTTGCTGTTCCTGGCCGAAAGTATGCCACTGTGGCCCCTTTGAGCAAAACACTATTGATATTGTTGAATGCCTGCGCTTCTACGTCAGTCCACTGCCATGGCACATCCTTTTTCGTTAGTCTCCTGAGGGGTTCGGAAAGCGTTGCCAAGTGGGGAATGAAGCGACCGCAGTAATTGGCCATGCCGAGAAAGCTCCGTACTTCTGCTTGCGTTTGGGGAATGGCTGCTGCTCGGATGGCTTCCACCTTTGCAGGGTCGACTTGCAGGCCCTTCTCTGAGAAACGATACCCAAAGAACTCCACCTCATTGGCATAGAAATCACATTTGGCTCGGTGTAATATCAGTCCCTATTCCACTAATCTCCGGAGGGTTGCCTTTAGCCGTGCGTGGTGTTCTTCCAGGGATTTCGAGAAAATGAGGATGTCGTCACTTACGTTGATCACGCCCACAAGTCCTGACAGGGCCTCTCTCACGGCGTCCTGGAATACCTCTGCCGCCGATGATACGCCAAAGCTCAGTCTCTTGAAGCGGCGTAGCCCTACATGTGTCGAGAATGTTGTTATGTATCGACTTTTTTCGGCCAACATTAGCTGATGGTACCCTAAATTCAGATCCACTTTGGAGAACCATTGCGCCCCATTAATGTCTGCCACAATTTCATCGATGGTAGGGGTGATGTGTCTCTCTCTTCGTATTGCTTTGTTCGGCAGCCTCATGTCCACGCATAGCCTGATGGCGCCCGGTTGTTTGGGTTTTGGCGCTATCACTAGTGGTGACACCAACGGCGTCGGCCCTGACACTTTCTCAATCACTCCCTCTTTCTCGAGCCGCTCCAGCTCGGCCTCCACCAACGGTCTGAGATGAAATGGTACTCTTCGATGTCTGAGGGCAATCGGCTAGACGGTTTCGTCGATGTGGAGTTGGACTTCCACTCCCTTTAAACATCCTAGTCCTCGAAACAGTTCCGGGAACTCCGCCAACACCTTGTCTGCCTGCGACTGGTGTATGTGTCTCGCAAACATTACGAGCCCTAGATCTTCCGCTGTGTGACAGCTTAGCAATGACCCTGCCCGGTCACATGTAACGTAGAACCTCGTGGGTGTAGCTCTGTCCTTGTGCCTGACTTCCACGTCCATTACTCCTTGGAGTGGAATTGGCGTGTGACCCCCATAGGTGAGAATTTTGGCAGCGGTTGGCATCAGTCTCGGCTTTGGTCGTAGTTCGCTGTACTGTGCCGCATCCAGTATGTTCACTGATGCCCCCGTATCGATGAGCGTCTGGATGCAGTTGTCGCCAATCCACACTTGGCATAGCGGAGGAGGTCTCCTGGTAGTGTTAGCTCCTCGTATGTTCGATACCACAAACACATTGTCCTCCTCATCGTCCTCAGCTACAGCCAATTTCTGGCACCAACTATCCAGCTCTTCTACCTCCTGGACTGCTTTGGCACTTCTCTGGAACCTGTTGCCTTTGGGTCTGTTCATGCCGGATTTTGCTGTGCTCTGGCACATCTTTGCGAAATGTCCATACTTGTTACATTTCAGGCACTGTCTTCCTTGTGCCGGGCAGCCTCTCTGGGAGTGTGTGGCCAACCCACAGTTCCGGCACCCTTGCTTTGTCTGCCGCTCCTCAGGGTTGGCGTAGGTGTTTGCTCCTCGGCTGTACGTCTTCCGGATGACGTCCACCCTCTCCTCCTTGATGGGTGTGGGGTACAACGGTTGTGCGTTTGCCGGTCTCCTGGCCAGGGCAACCTCCATCTCTCCAGCCTGAACGTCCGCCAGCTCATGCGATCTCCCCAGGACAAGTATGTCATCCAACGATATTCCGGGTTGCCTTAGGATCAGCTTGCGCAGTTCTAGCGACTTGCACCCCACGATGAGCTGCGCCCTTGTCTCGAACTGCCGATCCACCCCGACGCATGTGCTTGCCAGCTTCCGCAGGCGCGCGAAGAACATGTCGATCGATTCGTCTTCTTTCTGCTTGGCCTGTCGGAGCTTGAAGTGTTCGAAGTCCGGATTGACCTGCGGGTCAAAATGGCGGTTCAGGGCTCTGACCGCTTTGTCATAGTTGTTGCCGTCTCCCGTGTCCGGTAAGTCTTGGAACAGGTCGTAGAGTTCATCACCTCCCATTAATAGCATGGTGGAACGTTTCACGGTGTTATCCGTCTCCCTGGTGGCCACGAAGTAGTTTTCCAACTGGCCCACCCACTTCCGCCATCGCGGTGCCGCTGTCGCCGGGTCCGCCAGCTGGCTGAACTCTGGGAGGGCCTTTACCGTCATGCGCCCTGGTCTCACCGCCGCTGCTCCTGCGTCCAGAGGCGCCGCGGCTGCTTGTTGTGTCGACATGCTGAGTCTGCCTCCCACCTCCGTAGGGTGCCTGGTTCACTTGGGTGCACTTTCACCGTCCCCCGGTATCCTTCCTGTGCCCCACACACTGTATATGACACCACGCCCTCAGGCTAGTGGATATGGGTGCTGCCGGCACGTGTGTTGACAGACCCTTGCCCAGTAACTCAACGCTGCAGGCCACACACGCTGTGCAGTCACTCCCCCTCTTCCAGGATGATGATCGGGGGCCCAGCGCTCTGCCAGCGCTGTTGTGTGGACCCTAGCACTGCTGACCTGACTGCCCCCTGTTGCGGGCTTCCTGCTATCACCAGGGCCCCTCGCTGGGCCTCGCACCACAGCCCGGACAGCCACGCCCGCTGTGAGCGTCTCGGCGCTGCCTCACGCCAGCTGCACCCGCGTGCAGCCGCTCCGGCGTCCTTCGCGGCCTACGTTAGACGCACCACGGCCGGTGATACTCGCGGCCTTCAAGGACGTGTTCCGCCCTCACTGCCCCCTTGTGCCGGCACCTTACCGCGTCTTCCAGATGCCCGCAGGTATTCGGATCATCCCGCGCCGCCGAGTCCGCAGCGGCAGCTGCCACCCACAGCCGCGCCTCACAGCGGCCGCCACCAGTGCTGCCGCGCATCCCTCTCAGACGGTGCTGGCGCTCGCGCAGATTAAGTCACCCCTCGTCGCCAGTGTAGAGCGGTGACTTGCAACCGGGTCACGGGGAATGCCCTGGGAGTGCGGTCGGGGCGTCAACCGTCTTCTAGGGATAGTGGGCAGGGGACAGGCCTAACTTAATGGCGGAGAACCAGTAAAGGGGACGCACACACAGACACTTGGTTCACGCCGTCAGCCACGTGCGCTGACGTCGTCCTTTATTTTATACCCACTGGCCCGAGCCCGGCCCAGGGAGTTGCATGTGCAACAATGTAATGCAGTGGCCGGGTGGCTCACTACATAGTGTTCTGCTTCCTATGATGTGCAAACCGTCCTTGGGCGATTTAGGAACATCTACGGCACGGTAAGAACCCTACCCTCCATTCTGTTTAGAGGCTTCATGTACCTTTAGCAGTTTGTGCCACACTTTTGAATGCCAGAGTGCTTATAGTGTTTTATCGGTCTTTTGTTTACAAACTTCCTGATTTTGCATATTTTTGAAACAACATTCACTACCTGTTAATGCTTGCTACTTCTTCTACTTTATGTTTGGCTCTTTGGCCCGCTCTTTTTTGCAGAAAGAGATTCTTTGTGCTAAGACATGCTGCCACCTCCTCACCCTCCTCGCTGTGCCACAGTGAGCGCCCACCTTAGTTAGCATGCGTTTTACGGCACTGCTTCCTTCAGTATGGAGACCATCTTTGGGCGACATAGGGACAGCTGCAGTGCAGATGCACCGCTGGCACACCTATGGCAAGCCCATCTGCGCTGGTCCATGCCTCAGACTTGCCCAGTGCGGGGGATGCTGCAACTTTGTTCAACCAGGTAAGCAGAGCATTTATTCTATCTCTTCAGGATTCTCCTTTAAGTATTTGTAATCCTGCCTCCCTAATCTGAGATTTGATTCCTCCTGAGTTTTTAGCTTCCACTTCATCGTTCCATACTTTTGTCAGTGCTCCCTCTGATTGCTCTCTTCATGCCCCCAGTCAGATTACAATATTAATCTTTTGCATGACTGTCCATCTACTCTTCACTCTGTGTCTGATGGTTTGGAAATTGGTATTTTTCAGTATTAACAAAAAAAAGTACCCATCATAAGATGTGTTCCTGTTAGTGCTTGTTTTCGCACTGGCGGTGGTGTAGCAGTAATTTCTAAAACTAATTTTAAGGTCTACACTCTTGCTCTCAACCACCAAAAAGACTCTGGAACACTAGCTATAACAATAAATATTAATCCTACAATTTCATTCAAGATACTTTTAATCTACAGACCTCCTGGCCCACCAAAACGTTTTCTAACATCTGTGCTTGAAAATATTTCAATGGCTGGCCTTGAATCCAATGATTAAATCGCCCTAAGAGATGTCAACCCACACATCAATGTTACAGCTAAGACGGCCCAGGAACTTGTCACCTCCTGTTTGGCTTTTCAGATAGCAATTGGTCTCTCTGCCCAAATAATGTGTTGGCCACATCACCGATCTGATTTTTGCTCACCAGAAGCTACTTAGCTTTGCATTCTCCATCGACCTTGCTTGGTCTGCTTATAAATCTTTTTCCAGATTCTCTGTTTTACCAATTGAAAAATGGACAGTAATAATCAAGCTTCTTAATTATATCGCCCTTGCTCTAAACTAGGGGTACTCGAATTATGCGACAGGAGAGGGCCAAATTATGCAGCAGGGTTGAGCAAATTATGCAGCAAGAGAAGGCAAATTATGCATCATAATGAGGCAAATTTTGTAATAGTATTACTTCATTATTTTGTCATTTTCAAACTTGGTAACACTCTCTGGGCATTGGTTGCAACACATTAATACCAGTTTAACACCCAAATATAGCAATAAGCAAAGCAAGGTGTCCAGTCCAGATTTGCAAAGGGCCTTCCACTGTGGGACAAAACGTTGTCACTTTTTTAGTAACTTTTGAACCGTTTGAGCTAGAAACACATTTTTTTAGGTGAAAATCTACAGATTATGCGGCTCATAATGAATTATGTGGCAAATCTATAACTATGCAAAAATCGCTGTTGCCACACCATCGCATAATTCCAGTGGCCCAGGTCTAAACTCAGTGTTCTTTACTTAGCCTTTTCTCTTGATTACACCATGCCCACTCTCCAATCAAATGTTAACTCTCTTTCCGATAGGTGGCACCATGTGGCTCCGTGTTGGAGTCGTTCCCTTCTGGAAGTGACAAGCGGAGCTGCATATTAGCACCACGCCTGGTCGTAGACATCTGTTCCTTTCTTTCTGAGCCTTTGTACGCGAATATGGAGCTCGCTCACAACTTTCTTCATCGTCCTTGACAAGCTTTTTCTTCAAATTGTTTTTACCAGTGTGCAAGGTCTATGTCCCCACCTAAAACTTTAGGGTTTAAGCCTTGCAGGGACTTTCCTAATCATATGTCTGTGGCAGATCCCAAAGAGGTCTGCCTCAAGTGTTTGGATTCGGCAGACAACTTCAAGTTTGCGAGGAGTGCGCTTATGAACCCGAAGGCCATTCAAGACAGCAAAATGAAGGTGTACATCGCCGAATATTAAAAGAAAAGTCTGAAGTTGAGGGTGTAGACCCATTCCCACTCTTGAGGATGTTTCAGTGACAGGTTGTTGTCAAGGTTCAGTAAATCAAGTGTGATTCATCCCAGTCCCACCATTCTGAACCTGAGAAGTTACATGGATATCGTGTGGTGCCTTATGGTCCTGCTCTTGTTTCCCTTCCTACGAGCCGATCCCGCAACTGATCCCGATGCACCCCAGTTTCTGGGTCCGTTGGTGATGCCACAACAAATTGAGGCCTTCTCAGAGTGCATTTTCTGCACCCCTCCAGCTCCCTGTGGCATGCAATCAGGGCCCTAAGAAAATTACAAGCCAGGTTACAGCTGGCGAGACACCTTTTCCCTTTACATCAACACCAGGGCCGACGCGTCTGGAGTTGGAGGACAACACTGCCCCAATAATCCTTTCTTGCTCTGAGCTGAATCCATCACCCCGAGGTCACTTCCTGAAGTTGTACTGACGCACCTGGTCACAGTCATAGAAAAATGCCTTTGCATAAGGAGCCGCACTTCCGCGCTCCAACAACTTATCGGTTCAGAGCCAACCATCCTTTGGTGATGATAATGGCGATGAGGTGGATTATTTTCCACTTCACTATGATGATAACCTATATATGGTCTTACAGGAGGCCAGTGGGCTGGATACTTCCCCAGACACTGGGCTGTGTTCTCCCCCTGGCCATCAATGGAAGAGAATGCCTCCTTTGCCATTATGAGATGGGCAGCAGAGGTGTTGGATTAACAACTACCAACTATGAAGGTCAGAATTAATGTACTCACAGGAGCTTGGCAGCTACCACCAATGAACAGGCAGGCTGCCAGGTGCCACAGACCAGTTCCAGGTTACCCAGACTTTTTGATGAGGAACCCTACACCAGAACGTTTGGTGGCTCAAGCTTCCATCAGTAGGATGATCTTTAATTCATTCCAGACAACTCTTAACGGGTAAAAAAAAATTTGAAGCTTTCTGGAAACTGATGTTTTCCTCAGCCAGATTAACCCTCCATTCAGTCAAAGCAGTTTACTGGAGAGATATTACCACTCTTTCTGGCCCAGGATATTCAGGATGGCCAAAATGTGTCCAAATACATTATTCAGTCTGGACTAGAGACCACGGATTGCTTGGGCAGAACAATTGGAACCAGTGTGGTGCTCCAGTATCGCACGTGTATGAGCTCCACTGCTTTTGTGGGTATGTGCAGCCGTTCCTCATGGACATGCTGTTTGATGGGTCATGTTTATTTGGGGTGAAACCTGACCTCCGAGTAGTCCCCTCCCCCAGCAGCAGCCCCCAAGCCACTTTAGTTTGCCGTTACCTGCGCAAGAGCACCCTGTGGGAGGCAAGATCAGAAATCTTCTTCACGTGTGACAAAGAATTACATATGATAGGTGAGTCCTGCAGATCATTGAATGGGGTTACACCCTACTATTCCTTTTAGACCCACCACTCCTTTCAACTACATCACATTTCTGAAAGCACCTGTCGATCTTTCTCAATGAAGTGCAGGCTCTTTTTGTCAAAGAAGCCATAGTAATCAGGACTAGTTGTTATTCTTGCTCTTTTCCTCGTGCTGGAAAGAGGTCCAGTTTTAGATCTTCACACTTTCAAAGCCTTCTTGCAGAAGGACAAGTTCAAGACGCTCACACTGGCCCAGGTTATGCCTGCCCCAAACCCAGGCAACAGGATGGTGGCTTGGGACTTGCAGGGCGCCTACTTTCACATACCCATCCTGCAGTTCCACAGATGCGATTTGCGGTTGAGGGTGGGCAAGGAGCATTTTTAGTTGGCCTTTCTCCTCTCCAGCCTCATCAGTGCCCCTCGGGTATTCACGAAAATGATGGTGGTAGCAGCACATCTTCGGCGGCCAGGGATTCCAGTTTTCGCTTACCTCAATGACTGGCTGTAGGAGGGCTCGCCACAGTCATCCGTTGACCACCTCCAGACGCTACGGTGAACCTCCTGACGTCACTGGAGTTTGCTATCAGTATGTTGAAGTCATACCTGATTCCTTCACAGAGGCGCTACTTCATTGAAGCCATTCTGGATACAATGCAGTTTCCACCATAGCAAGACTAGGACATCTGTGCTGATTTTTGGGCCTCGTGAGAGTGGCTTTGAGGCTAGGTGGCATATGTGGGCTCTGCAATGGAATCTGAAAATAGCCCCAACAAGAGGGGAACCTATAGGATCCCATCCTGGTTTCAGAGGAAACTGAAAAGGAACTGCAGTGGTGGCTACACTGCAGTTGGACCAGCAGCATACCCCTCTTCTTGCCCCAAAAGCTGACAGTGGTGACAGATGTGTCCTTACAAGGATGGCAAGTTCATCTGGGAGAGATGGTGCTGAGAGGACTCTGGTCTATGGCGGAGTCCCGTCTCCACATGAACTTGCTGGAGTTATGGGCCATTTACCTGGCAGTGAACGATTTTGTGCTTTCCATTAAAGGGAGGCTGGTTCAAGTTGTCACTGACACCACTGCCATGTGGCACAGCAACAAGCAGGGTGGTGTGGGGTCCTTGGTCGTGTGCTGAGAGGCACTTTGCCTATAGAGCTGGCTTGAGTGGCAGGGTATGTCCCTGGTCGTGAATTTCCTGGTAGGACCTTTGAATCCCAGGGCAGATTAACTCAGGCAGATCACAAATTATGGTTATACGCCGAGGTGGAACAGGGCATCTTCCAGCAATGTGAGAACCTTTGCTAGATCTTTTTGCCACAATCGAGAATGTATGTCAAAAGAACAAGTTACTTACCTTCGGTAATGCATTATCTGGTAGAGACTCTATCTGGCTGCAGATTCCTTACCTTTGAATTTCCCAGGCGTCAGGTTGGACCTGGAAACTTTTACTGAGCAATACCCCTTGCACGTGACGTCGGGTGGCTCCATTCGGCTCGGCGTGACGTTGTCTGCGTTCATCTGACAGAGTCAGTCTCACTAAAATCCAGGTTAGAGGCTGAAATATCGAAATCATAGCCTGAATATCCTGGACTCGCTGTTTGGGAGGATAGGCCGAAACTGCACTGTGTCCGGAACAGCTCCGATTAAAGGGAGTGTCTCAGAACGAGTCAGGTGTGACTTCGTCACGTTTATAGAGAACCCAAGCGAATGCAGGAGGTTCGCCATAGTCTGACAGTGAGAGACGACTGTGTGGGATGAGGATGCCTTCAACAGCCAGTTGTCTAGGTAGGGGAAGACTGACACCCCTACCCTGCGCAGATGAGCTGCGACCACCGCCATCACCTTGGTGAACACCTGAGGGGCACTGGTAAGGCAGAAGGGGAGCATGGTAAACTGAAAGTGCTCGTGGCCTACCTTAATCCGCAGGTAACACCTGTGGCCCGGCAGGATAGGAATGTGAAAATACACGTCCTGCAGGTCCAATGCTACCATCCAGTCTTCTTGGTCTAGGGTAGACAAGACCTGAGCCAGAGTGAGCATTTTGAATTTCTCCTTTTTGAGGAGGAAATTGACGGTCCGAAGATCCAAAATGGGCCGTAGCCCCTTGTTCTTCTTCGGAATCAGAAAGTATAGAGAATAACAGCCACTGCCTACTTCTGAAACTGGGACCCTTTCTATAGCTCCCTTGGCTAAGATGCCGTAACTTCCTATTGGAGTTATTTTAAATGATCCTCCGTCAGCCGTTCCTGATTTGGCAGAATAGGAGGAGGAAAAGAAAGAAAAGGTAGGGAATAGCCTTCCTGCCCTATCAGCAAGACCCACTTGTCCGATGTTATGGATCTCCAGTGGGGGAGATGATGACGAATTCTCCCACCAACTGGAATAGTATGGTCCTGCAGAATCAGCCTAGGAGTGCTTGGAGGCTGAGGCTGCGGCTGCTGGGGCCAGTGTGGTCGACGACTTCTGGCCTCCATTCCGGGATCGGAATGCACCGCGTCCACGCCCTCACACGGCTTTGGCAGTCTGTGCGGGGCAGTAGCTGGGATAAGGCTGACGCGGCTGGAAACCCCTTCCGTTGCCACGAAAGGGGCGAAAGGAAGACTGGCCACGGGGGTGGAGGAGAGGCCCAAGGATCTGGCCGTAGCTCGAGAGTCCTTGAACCTGACCTGGGTCGAGTCTGCCTTTTCCCCAAAAAGGCGGGTTCCATCAAAGGGCATGTGCATCAGATTGGCTTGGATATCGCCCGAGAAGCCAGTTGTTTTAAGCCAGGCGTGGCGCCTCAAGGCCACCGTAGTTGAAATCGATCTGCCCAGCGAATCGGTTGTATCTAGGCCGCACTGTATGGTGAATTTTGCTGCATCTCTCCCATCCTTGACAGCTTGGGAGAGCACAGCCCGGGCCTCCTCTGGGACTTGTGGCAGTACTTGCGCAACCGTCTCCCAAAATGAATGGGAGAAATGGCCCAATAAGCATGCGGTATTCACCGACCGAAATGCCAGGCTGGAGGAAGCAAACAACTTCTTACCGAATGAATCCAGCCTCTTGGATTCCCTATCTGGAGGGGCAGAAGGGAATGTGCGTTGGGATGTAGAGGCCTGCACCACCAAACTCTCTGGGGTGGGTTGTTGGCTGAGAACTTTGGGTGCCCGGAGCTGTGCGATGGCCGCGTGCAATCATCCTTTTCACAGGTGCCCCTGTGCTAGGTTTGCACCATGTTCCTAGAAGGACGTCCGTAAGTACCTCATTAAAGGGCAAAAGGGGTTCTGAGGTGAAAGCCCCAGGTTGAAGCACCTCAGTCAGGAGATTAGTCCTGACCTGCACCACGGGCAGCTCCAGTCCAAGGACCTCGGCTGCCTTCTTAACCACCATGGCATAAGATGCCCCATCCTCCGTAGCCACTGTTGGTGGAGAAAGCATGCCAGTATCTGGGGAAGTATCCAGTCCACTTGCCTCCCCAAGTTCTTCATACCAGTCCAATTCTCCTCAGAGACTTCCTGGGTTTCAAGAGGGTCCCCAGACCCCTCCCAATCCTCTCCTGAGCCTAGCAACAAAGAACCTCAGGGTTCTGTCGACGTCGGACTCTGTGTCGATCCGGTTCTGTCTCATTGGGGATAAGGATGGGGCTTGCGCCACCGATGGGCATCGGAGACGCCGCAGGCACCGACTTCAGATCCTACGCTGGGGAAGGTCGCGATGGAACGACCGTCGTCGAACCGGATCCGGATCCGGATCCCTGAGGCCCCACCAGCGCTGAGGCCGGAGCCAATGGCATCGAACCCAATGGGGCCCCTTTCGACGTCGCGGGCCCGAGTGCTCACCAGCGGGGTCATTCCTCTAAAATACGCGGCGCATGGCCTCGTAAAACTTTTTTATTTGAGCGGGAGTCACTCCGGCTCCTGGAAAGGGGGGGAGGGGGGGAGCGTGAAGCCGACTACGGCGATGGGTCCGCGGAACCATGCCTAGAGCATCGGTGCTCCTTACCTCTCTCGATGACATACGCCAGTTGAGGTGAAGATTAAGTCCGTTTGACTTATTATTATTATTATGTCTCTTCCCCGAGTGTCCCGAGGGCTTCGAGTGGGAGGAAGAGGACTCAGGGCTCCGGGAGTGGTCCCGCAACCTCCTCTTCTTCGATCGGGACTGGGACCTCCACGGAGTCTCGCTGGACGGTGTCGACTGTCGGGCCGCGAGTAGCTTTGTTACCCGCTCCCTTAAGGTCTTCAGAACCATGGCCCGACAGTCCGAACATGACTTCGTATCGTGGTCGCGCTCGAGAAACCAAAGACATACGCGATGGGGATCGGTGACTGACATCATGCGGGAACAAGTCCCGCACAGCTTGAAACCTGTCTTCCTTGAAGACATCCCTCGCACACAAAGTCGGAAAAAATAAAAAAAATTCAACAAAAGTCGAGAAAAAGCCTGCCAAGAAGCGACAGAGGGGTAGCTCTTCCCAGATCGACGCTTAACTGGCGCCGAAAGAAAAGAACTGACGTTCATGTGCCTGGGGGGCGCCTATATAGGCACCGCAACGTCATAACCAACGTTAACGACACTGACGACGTCACGCGGAGCCGAATGGAGCCACCCGATGTCGAGCGCAAGGGGTATTGCTCAGCAAAAGTTTCTGGATCCAGCCTGACGCCTGGGAAATTCAAAGGTAAGGAATCTGCAGCTAGAAGTCTCTATCAGATTGTTTGTACACTGGAATTTCCGAGAAATTTCTCTCTTGGAAAGGCCTTCTTGATAGAGTGGGGCACACAGCTCCTGTACACCTTTCCACCCCTACCTCTCCTGCCCCGAGTTCTATAGAAGATCAGGAACAAGCGGGTCTAAGTTATCCTGGTGCTCTGGATTGGGCAAGGAGATTGTAGTGCCAGGAACTTCTAGGCGTGAGCATCCTTCAATCATGCCACTGGTTCCAGAGGACCTCCAGTTGAGCAGCAGGGCAATGTTCTTCACCTAAACCTACACAAACTACAGCTCCATACATGGAGATAGAGTGGCGGCAGTTGACTGTGTTCAGTCTACCTCAGGAGGTTGTGGATGCCATCCTTGCAGCCAGGGGTCCTTCTACTAAGTCTATTTATGCAGGGTGCTGGAACAAATTTGTGGCCTAGTGTGGAATCCGCAACACCAATCCCTTACAAGCCAAACTGTTGGATGTTTTGTTGTTTGTTTTATCACTGGCCCAGCAAGGTCTTGTGTTGGGAACCATTAAAGGTCATTAGTTGACCCTTTCGGAATTTTTACAGTTATCAGACCCGCCATCCTTATTAAAATCATCTATTGTGATGCTATTTTAGAACATTTTGACTCATTTATTTCCTCCCAAACCCTTTGTGATGCATCAGCGGAAACTTAATTTGGCACTCACCATCCTCATATGAACACCATTAAAACCTATGCACAGCTGGCCTCTACATCTCTACTCTGAAGTGTGTTCTTGTTTGCAGTAACATCCGTTTGCCATATGAGTGAATTCTAACCTCTCCCAGCGCATCCGTCCTACACCACCTTTTTCCCTGACAAAAAGGTGTTGAGGAACAGAGCAGCCTTAATCCTTGCAGTCATATCTGACCACGTTGGGCAATCCATCACTCTCACAACGTTCTTTGCTCTGCTCACCCACTCAAAAGAGGAGTAGACTCCCCATCGGCTCCATCCCAAAACAGTAATACATGTTTTACATTGATCGCTCTAAGGATCATTGGGTGAATGAGCAGCTCTTTTTATGGGGTTCTCTAGGGAAAGCAAAGGCAGTGCAGAAACAGGCCTTGTCCAGGACCTCTGCATTAAGATCTGCTGTGCAATGGCTAAGAAACAGGCCCTAGTGGAACTAAAGGCACATTCCACCAGAATCATGGCTGCTACCACTGTGTTGGCACGTGTGGTGCCTGTTGTGGACATATGCCAGGCTGCAACATCGGTACACAGGTTCACAAGCTACTACTACCTTGTCAGCCAGGACTGACAGTAAGGGCAGTTCGCCAGCCCGGTCCTGCAGGACTTTTTGATTTGAGCCATTGCACACACCCACCAACTTAGTAGATGCTGCTTTGCTCCACTCTAAATGTGAGGAATCTGTGGTTAGAAGTATTCATGAAAAAGTCCTAATCTAGAGATATACACACTGGTACCTCTGAACATTACTAAGCTAGGTATCCAAGGACGCAGACAGGGTCAAGAAAGAAACTGACGTCAGCGAGCAAGGATGTCACATATATGCAGTTCTGCATGTCATTTCCAGAGCGGAACACTGCGAAAGGCAAGCTGCATGATCCCACCTAGCGGCACACAAGAACATGGCTGATAAATCTTCCAGATCCACTCTGGTGCCTAGGGATAGTCTAAAGTTGAGGAATCTGTGGTTAGATAAAGTATCCACCAGAGTGTTACAGAAGGTAAATAACTTGTTCTTCTGACCTTTATAACTGGGTCAAAAAAGCTCTTGATACCATGATTACTTTTAAAGAATCTTTCACATATGTCTTCCTTCACCTCCCCGGTATTTTAAGGAGCTTTCTATTGCCAAAAGACACTGCAAGAAGTTGGAAAGGCAATGGAGACTTAACTATCATCCTGCTAAAAAAGTTCTCTATAAAACAGAGCATCACATCTACAAAAAAATCAATTGGTTCCGAATACTAAAGCTAAGTATTACCACAATCACATTTTATTTGCAACAAATCCTTCTAAAGAGATTTTTTTCCAGTATCATGCTCTAGTTCATCCTGTTGCTGCTAATATTTCTGCCAGGGGCGTAGCTAGGCCTTAGGGTGCCCGTGGCGGCCCCTGCGTTTGCCGCCCTCGGCAAATTGATAGAAGAGCGGGGGGGGTGGTAGCGGCCGATTCTTGCAGCCGCAACGGCCGCAGATAAGAGCGGGGGAAGGGGGGGCCGGCTGTCGCCCCAAAACTCGTGCCGCCTGGGGCGGTCCGCTCCCATCGCCCCCCCCTAGCTACGCCACTGATTTCTGCCCTCCTACTTAATATTTCTGCTCAGATAGCTCAAATTTTTTCCCAGCATAAAATCACTAAACTACTTAAATAAATTCTGATCGGCTACACACTCTTCCAGGGGGGCGTGGCCAAGCCGTCGACCAAGATGGCCGCACGGCTTTGAAGCTCCGGCGCCCGTTGCCCGAAAACATGCTGGTAGTGGCCATCAACATCCACCATCCGCCCTAACCCTCCGTCCCGGTCCTAGCAGGATCCTGGTGGTGCCGCAAATGTGCCCGGACGCAGTGCAGTAACTCCAACAGCGACCATCCAGCTGCTGAGGTGCGAGGAGGCCCGGCCCGTCTCAGAGGCCCAGCGGGTGAGCCTGAGGCCGGGGATGCGGTGCCCTGCTGGGCCTCCCCCCTCGAGCCATCATCCCTCAGAGGCACCCGACACACAAGGAGACAGATGCGGCGATATCCAGGAGCACCACAAAACACCCGGTGAGGGGCACAGGAGGAGGGCAGTCCCCGGGTCTGGGTCGGCCTGGCACGTAGGCCCCGAACGACCTTGGGGCTGCCCTTCGGCCATCGCCGCTTCGCTCGGGCTGCTCCTCCCCCCCTCCTCTCCATCTCTGTCAAGTGCAGGACCCTTCTGGGTGCCGACAGCACAGCGCCCCCAGAACTCGACACCACGGGGGAGCAGCTGGACCGGGACCATTACAGAGGCCCTAACACTCAGGATACCACGGGTGAGCCTGGAGCATCGGCCCCGCCGGTTCTCCATTTCCTATACCGTAACCCATCAGGGGCCCACACAGCAATCGTGTCGACGGCCAGGGCAAGATGGAGGCTGTTTTTTCGTAGAATGGTGTAGCCAGAGCTTGGCCCCGGGTGCGGGGCCTCCTCTCCCTGGCATTCACCGGACCAGACCACGCATTTCACGCGGGTTCTCCCGCTGTCAACCAGACTGAGCCCCTGGTTCATCTATCCCCCCATCCCAACGGGGGCATACCATACAGCATCACAGACGCTCACTCATTCCACTCGGCCTAAAAGAGGCACCGAGCCTGTGCCAGCTTTTCAGCTAACGTCCCCCACAGATACAGAATAATGGGGCGGGGAGACCCCAAACAAAGGCAGCTTACCTTCGACAAACCCAAATCTGCAGATCGTGCGGGACATGGGCTGGAAGTGGACCAGGTCTCGAAGAAATAACATCCACATTTTTGACCTTGCGGAATCGACCAACTTGGGCCGCCCGGAGCAATTTGTGGAATCCCTCTTCACTGATCTATTCGCTGCCAAACAGTTTTCCTCTACCTTCATAATTGAAAGGGCACACAGATCCTTGGGCCCCCGCCCTCCGCCTGGGGCTCCTCCTCGCCCAATAGTGGCCCGCATCTTGAATTACAGGGACCATGACACGGTCCTCCGGCTTGCCCGAGAAGACTCCCCACGGCAATTCCAAGGCTCCACCCTGTGCATCTACCCTGACTTTACACTAGCTGTACAGGAGGCCAGGCACAAATTCACCAAAATGAAGGCACAACTAAAGAAAATGGGCCTCAAATACGGCATGATGTATCCAGCTAAGTTGCGTGTACTTGTTGATGACAAGCCTAAATACTGCGACAGCCCAATGGAAGCCCTTGCATTCTGCAAGCAACTGAAGGACAATAACCGCGACGACCGTCATTCATCCTCCAGCCATCAGCATCCCGACAGAACACTCACCGCCAGTGCGGAACTTTTCCCCCAGACTAGCTGACTTACCCCTCAGGTTTCATGCACAACAGCTAGTACAATTCCTGATTTATGCATAGAGCAACAACTCCAGGACTGCTACTAAGTTTGATGATCAATTAACTCATAGTCACGCTCAATCTACACTACCTATGACCGCTCCGTCTGAAAAATACTTCGACCTGGGCGCTGCCCGCCCCACACGGGTGATTCTGACTGTTCTATTGTTGTTTTGCTTTGGGTTCAGGTAATCAGGAATTCACCAGGCCATTCACGCGTGGTGTGGGTGGAGGGTGGACAATATGGGCTTTTTGTAAATTTTTGTCAGTTTGTATGTTTTTCCCTCTCCTAGACCCCCCGTATACATCCCTCCCCATTCCCAACCACACCTAAGGCACTCCCTGGCACACGCTTTTACACTACATGGGAGATGGACTTCCCTAGGGCAGAAGTTGAGGCAAACATACTGACCTGGAACGTCCGGGGACTTGACAATCCGAGAAAATGTAAGTTAGTCCTCTCCTATCTACATAGACACCACATCTGAATTGCCTTCCTACAGGAAACCCACTTACCCTCGCAAACATCACCCCCATTCGCCTCCTCTTGGGGAGCAAACAGATACTTCGCTGGATATAGCACATATGCACGGAATCAAGACTATGCAGCTTTGGTATTCAGCATGGAGCCATACAATAGCACCAGCCATGGGCTTCTGAGCAAAGATTTGAGTCCTGGCACTTGTTCTTTCATAAATTAAGCACTGCTCACATCTCCGTCTCTATTCTTACACCTAGTAGTACAATAGTTTATTAGTCAATTAAAACCATAAACAAAATCACACAATTCATAATGTTTAAAAATACATACAAAATTAATTAAAAAGAGATTTGTCATACAGTTAATACAGCCACTGGAAATCGCGCCACAAGCCCATTCGCCTTCTTCAACTTTTCTTCTTAGGTACTATAGTCGAGATGCCAAATACAAAACTAACATTGGATAAAAGTGGCTAAACAGGGGCTGATCTTTTCCCTAATGTCTAAAATGCAGGATCGCCATACAGACAACTAATGTTCCCCTAAGTAGATTAATATGAGCAGTTAAGGTGCATATAAGCGGGACTGAGGCGGGTATATACACAGTGCCGGATAGGCTATGAGTCCCACTGTAAAAGTGCAAATGTGCAAAACTTCACATCATTAAAAATACCAGAGTAGACAAAGTGGTTATCTAAGCGTAACGGGATAGGGGGCAGCTGATTATTGCAATCCCTAGCACCCCGTCCTTAACGATAATCTGCGCATATTAAGTTTGCCTAAGAGGTTTCTGATTTATCACGTTTTAAAATTAGATTCGGAAGCCCACTCCAGAGTACTTGTCGCATAACCCGTTAGCTGATTATCCTTTTAAAAATATTCAATAACTGAGTCAATCCAGTGTTCAGCATTGTGTTGCATGGGTCCATGGACTCCACCAGTGCAGGCCTGCATAACCTAATTCCCCGTTCAAGGAACTCCCGTCTTAATAGAGATCTGCGTTGAACCATCAATACAGGACAAACACATACAATGTGAAGCATCTTCCGGTGGAATGGTGCAGCCAGCAGAGCTGATTCTCTTAGAATGGAATATGATTTCAACACCAGCCACCCATGGCGACGTTTAGACAGGCTTTCTTTGTCTGCCACCCAACTTTGCAGTTTAGTAGATTTATTTACTAATTTCTTAAAAATTTGCCCAGAGGTATTAGAGGTCCAAAGGTCACCCAGTTCAAGTGTCCTAATGCTGTTTTCTAAATATTTTTTGTGAGCACCATTGCCCCGTTGTAGGTTAATTTCGATCCAGACTAGATTAGCCAGGGTGTTTTCAGCTGTTGCTCGCAGGTTATGACAAAGCTTTACGAACGCCGACTGTCTAGCAAGTGTCTGTTTTGTAAGCAGGAATTCTAGCCGAATCTGCGCAGGAGAGGCCGACCTGGGAGCCTAAAGGTTTGTTTATAGGCTCTTATCATCTGCAAATGCACGGGGTTTGGATCCTCATACACCACAGCCTCCCCTTTACTCACCACTCCACAATAGCAGATGACCAGGACAGGTACATACTAGTGGTTGGAACACTGCTGGGTAGGGAAACAGTATTCCTTAACATAAATGCTCCTAACGCAGACGGCCCATCTTTTTTTAATGGAATAGCTTCCCTACTGGACAGATTTGACTCTGTCATTTTCATAGGTGGTGATTTTAACCTATGGCTAAACCCACGCCACAACACTTCAGGTAACAGCCTAGGCAGCAAACCCCAATCTCTCCAGGTTATCCAGACCATGCTATCATCCCTAGTCCTCTGGGAAGCTTGGTGCTTGCGCTACCCCAGCACACTTGGTTACACATTCCACTCAGCCCCTCATTCCGTCTGGACACGCCTCGACTACTGGTTCCGCTCAGCGGTCTCCTGTCAATGGCTCAGGGACGTTAGGATACTTCCATGCACTCTCTCTGCAGGTCTTGTTTCCCCATGCCACCAGGTGGGATCGCAGATGGACCTTCCCCACATCAGCGCTCCTTGACACGGTGTTCAGATCTGAACTCCACACGGTAATTCTAGAATATTTTTAACATGGCTCAGTATCGCAACACGCTGTCCTTTGGGATGCCTTTAAGGCATAAATCCGTGGCATTAGCATTGCTGAGCAATTTGGAGTATTACGAACCTTGCAAAATGACCTGGCCAGAATCGAAAGGAAACTAGCAGCCGTCGATTTGTCTAGCAACTCTCCCCCCACGCCCGCAGCACTACATAAACTCGCATCCCTCATGACTGAATTTAAAGAATTGGCTGATTGGGAGGCCCTACTCTTAGGCCGACACTGCACAGCGCGGCGATATGGGGAGGGGGATCGCCCTGGGAGAACACTGGCTCACCTCTTACGACCCCCCTGGGGAGCGGGGCATATCACATCTCTATGATTAGATGACAGCACCAACATATCGGATGCCACTGACATCATGCGGGAACTAGTCTCAAATTATACATCCCTTTATACCTCCCAGCTCCCCCCGACTCTACAGCGCGTATGGCCTACCTGGAGGAGGTGGCTATGGTGTGGCTCACCCCTGGACAGGCACAATTTCTCAGTGAGCCCTTCTCTGAGGAAGAGATCTCCCAGGCGATAGATTCACTAGATGGAGCAAAGGCCCCCGGTTTGGACGGCCTCACGGGCTCCTTTTATAAAACTTTCAAGCAAACACTAATCTCACATCTGCTGGAAGTATATGTGGAATCCCTGGAGAGGAGGGCACTCCCCCCCACAATGCGCGAAGCGGCAATTACACTACTTTTGAAACCCGGCAAGGATCTCACAAAGTGCTCCTCCTATCGGCCCCTCTCACTCCTAAATTATGACAATAAGATCCTTGCCAAGGCATTAGCAAATGGCTATCGCTTCTATTAGATCAGATACTCTCGCCCATTCAGTCAGGATTTATCCCCATAGATCCACTGCGCTTAACCTCAGAACGGTGTTCTCGGTTCTCAACAGAATGTCCACAGCGACACCTGCGGCGGTGGCCCTACTGGATGCCGAAAAGGCATTCGACTCGCTCGAATGGCCTCTTCTCCATGCCACACTCCGTAAGCTGGGCATTCCAAATGGTTTTAACGCTCTGGTCACGCTCCTATACTCCTCGCCCTCAGCCCGCCTTTGGGTGAATGGCTCAATTTCTGACCCCTTCCCGATCTCCCACGGTACTAGACGGGGGTCCGCTCTCACCATTACTGTTCATTGTAGCGATGTTCCCCCTGGTCAGGCACCTTCAGGAGAACCATTTGCATTGGGGCCTACGGTTCAGGCATGGCCCTCTCCTGATGTCTATGTATGCGGATGACATTGCACTGTTTATTAGACATCCCTCTGAAAATTTAGCCCCTTTAATAGATGAAATCTCCAGGTTTGGCGACGTCTCCGATTTACGAATTAATTGGGAAAAATCCGACTTTTCCCATTGACAGACTGTACGACACCTCCTACATGTGGACACTCCCTCCGCTGGCCGTCTGACACAACAAAATACCTGGGGACCATACTCCACAGAGACAGGGATAAAATTATTCGCTTAAACTATGGCCCTGCCATGGACAAGCTCGCCACCCAAGTGGACCGTTGGATCCGTCTACCCCTCTCCATGGCCGGGCGCATTGCCCTGATTAAAATGAACATCCTACCCTGTTTCCTGTATCTGTCAACATTCCTATACCCTTGACAAATGCCTTCTTCCACCAGCTTTGGGGCCTTTTGATCCGGATGATGTGGGACACACTTACACTCCCTTACGATCGGGGCGGTTTCGCCGTTCCAGATCTACACCTTTATTATTTGGTCGCACAGGCCCAATTCGCCTACCACTAGTTCCATCCAGATGCCCGCCTTCCATACAATAAACCAGACAGGATCTGGCAGATCCCACACCTCTCAACGTGCTACTGCCGCAAGGCATCCGTCTGAACCCCACAGATATCCAGACGCTCTCCATGGCCTGCTGGGCTTGGCGCAAGCTTGGCAGGAAGCTGGGATTTAAATACCAAACTTTTACTGTCACGCAACCCCTGGCTCCCTTTAACTACGGAAAGGCTGGTGCTATGCACCCTCCAAAAGCTCGATCTCCACACTTTTGGGGACTTATTCCCAGACAGGCACGTAAAGACACAATTTGATGTAATCCACAATACTACGATATAATACATGGATAAATTTGTCCTTGCAAGGTTGCAAGGCACTCTATGCTCCGTCATGACTACCTAGCCTCTTGCCCCCACTGAATTACCTCCCCTCACTCTGCTCATAACTGACCCGGACGGCTCACACCTGACCGCCAAACTATATAAATCGTGGTTAGCCCTAAAGCGCACACACAACGGCGGTGCCCACAGACCATGGGAGGAGGATCTGGGACACCCTCTGTCGGACAAGGACTGGACATACTGCTGCTCTCAGGCTAAACGAGTTTCCCCCAATCATCATCATAAGCTACTGCATCTCAAATTCCTCCATAGATCATACATTACCCCCAGGAGATGGCCAAATATGACACTTCCAGGTCCTCCCAATGCCCTAAATGCCACACACAAGATGCCGTTTTTGCACACATGACATGGGTATGCACCATGATCAGTGTTTACTGGACCGAAATATTCCAAACACTATCTCTCATGATCTCTGGCACTCTCTTGCCATCTCCCATGCTAGCCTTATTGGGCAACGTCGCTGACGTTCAGCCCTGTTACCGCAGATTCACAGCTATCGCCCTGCTATGAGCTGTTGTTATTACGTAGTAAAAATTTTAATTAAAAGAAAAAGATACAGAGTCTTCCAGTACAAGTGTTCCCCACCTCACTTTCAGTGTATCAGCCTCCACCTGGTCTTCTTTTGATCCTGTAGTTCTAGATGGCATTCTTTCTAAGCTTCATCTTTCACTTACGACTCCCATCTGATCCATGTCCTCCAAAATTAGCTAAAGCAGTTGTCCTTTCTCTTCATCCTTTCATTACCTCGCTCTGTAATACTTAAATTCTGGTGTAGTAACTAACATATGGAAAAAAAGGTTCTTGCAATTCCTCTCCTGTAAAACGCTACACTTGATCCTGCTATACATCCATTTTACTCTTGCACCTGTCCGCTAAGATCATCGAACGCTGTGTAAATCAACTGTCTTGATACTACATCGAGAAACACTCTTGCTCTTCTACAAACCAGCTTCTGCCCTAATTTCAGCACTAAGCCTGTCTTAGTTGCAACAACAAATCACATCAGAATGATTCTGGATGCCAGCAGTTCTGCTGCTCTTATCGTTTTAGATCTCAGCGCAGATTTCGATACGGTCTCCCACAAGATCTTGCTGGATAGGCTTGATACCTTTGGTATAAAGGTCACAGTACATAACTGGTTCTCATCTTTTTGCTAACAATGATCCCAAGCAGCATCGCTGGCATAATTTTGATGGGCATTTAAATGTATCAATTGCAGAGTTCCAAAGAACTTATTGAGCCCTATGCTTTTTAACATTTATGTGGCCCGCTTACTGCACTCATTTTATTGTAGAACCTCACATTTCAAGCAGATGATACAAAACTCATCCTTTGTCTTGATGGAAATCCTGACCATTCAAACACATTTTAAAGGATGTCATGGCTTGGTAGCTTGTTGGATAATTGCACACACTCTTAGGCTCAATGCAGATAAGAAGGTCAGTATAACTGAAATTGCATTTATATAGCGTTTACTATAAGGCATTATAGTAAGGCATTGATAAGGCATTGAAGTGCCCTACGCCGGGCAGCATACTGCTCCACAACTCAAAGTTAGTGGTTAGTCTAGTGTTATTAGCTATTGGGATTAATCTTGAGCGCTCAAGAAAACCATTCAATCCAGTTTCAATGTGGTAGAAAAAAGTTACAGGAATTTGGTGTGATAACTAGTGGGAACAGCGGATATGTGAATTTATGCAGATCTTTGGTGGGATTAATAGAGGAGATTAGGTATTGCTAGGTTGCAGGGCGATGACTTTCCAGAAATGAGATCATGATCTTTGAAATTAGTATACCAGCATTCGGTATGGTGCTTGGCAGGCCCTTATTCTGGTCCTCCAACTGGTGGCCTGCTTCTCCTGGGGTCCCCCATACTTTCTTCTACAGCTCAGAATCTTGAGGTAATTTTTGATGAAAAACTCTATGAGGTACATAAACTTAGTTCCACATAGTTTTTCATGCTCAAAATTATCAGGAAAATTGATTCGTTGTTTCCCTACTTCACCAGGAAATTCTTGATCCAAGCCTTCATCATTTCTAGGCTGGATTATTGTAACTCACTTCTCAATAAATTGTAGCTAGTTCAGAAGCCAGCAGCCAGTCTCATTCTAGGGGTTAAACAAGAGAACCTGCATGTTGGAACATCTCTCCACTCTTGACAGCAACGTTGTCACTAGACATTATGTGATCAACAAAAAAGAGCTTACAAAATACTACTGAGAGAAGGGTTCACGCTCCACCCACCAGTAGGTTTCCAGAGTACAGGGTTTGATAAAGCTGCAGTTGTGTGCTTACACTGAAAATATGGCCTGTGTTGCACTTTTTGGCTTGTCACAAACTTTCACTCAATACAACAGCAAACATTTTTGGTTATATTGTAGCTTTTTCAAAATGTGAAAATGTCCGGTAAAAATTATTTTTGAAAGTTGGTTTTATTGATGCATAGAAATGTAAATGATGAATTAAGGATGTTGCACTTGCCAGGAGAGTATGGAGACATTTTAAAATGTAATTAATACTGTGAAGTAGTTGGGCCACATTTTCTCAGACGCCATTTATTTTCTCATGGATGCAATTGCTGGAGTTCTGTTCATCTCACAGCTTCTCATTACCCATCCCAATCAGTATTCTGCTGCAAACCATCTCACCTCTCGTTTCCGCAGAGCATCAAGTGAATGACACCAAAGATTAAACAAGCATTGGCATAGCCAATAGGTCTCACGTTTGGGACCATATAAGTGTCTAGCCATGCAGCACATTATCCTGGGTGCTGTGGTGCTAAGGATTGAAGAGCTATACAAATCTTATGTTGCAAGGTAGAATAGAAATAAGACACCACTGAACAACGTTTTATTTACCGATCCTACACTTAGGTTAAAAGAGAAACGTGTAGTAAGACCTGTAGCGATTGTTCTGCTTGATGCAGCCTTTCATTCGTCCAAAGTAAAGGAGTACTGGGCACCAATCATTCAAGCTTGACCTAAAACAAAAATCCAAGCAAGGAATAGACAGTAGCTGAGGGAATGAAGACAGGACGGGCAGACAGACATTGGACAGCAATGTGTACCTGTTTACAGTACGCTTGCATCTCATGGGTGTGTGTTTGTGGGGGTGCTCTGCAAAAGGGGAGGGGATGCCCAGGAGATCTTGGTGCTGTATGAGGAGGGACGTATTAAAGCAAAGGCTTGCAGTATACAAGTAGAGCACATCCAAAGAGAAGTACGGTCCAGTGCAAAGGTGGGGAGTATTTTGGTGGAGGGGCACACAGCCAACGTGTGCATTTTACAGTGAGTGGTAATGTGTAGGGACAAAGTACTGGGAGGTGCACTGGCGATGGAAACAAAGGAGAGAATAATGACCTGGCACTATAAGGAGGTAAATGCATGGGGTGGGGGGGAAGGAGGGAGTACAGTACATAGTAAGGAGAAGCAATACACTGGGAGAGACACGGAACAGTGAAGAGGCACTGCTTAGGGTGGGGACATGCAGATTAGGTGGGTACAGGGTAGTGGAAGGGAGACGAGTGCATAGGCTGGGGGCAGTGAGTAGCAAAGGTGGTTAGTGGAGAGGGAAAGATAATGGTCTGAAAGGAAGGGTAGCGGAAGAGAAAGGGGATACTGTACTGTGGAAGTGGATGTGCGGTGCATGAGGAAGTGTATTCGCGGTCCACTCACATACACTGCTAGGGGCACTTATGGGATGCAGAATCATCATAGCAATATTTACAACGCTGAGCTCCAACCGACCTTAATAACATAGACTGCAACTACTTATGTTGGATGGTGAGGGGACGTTTGGACGCAGAAATGATATCGTAAAATGACTTTCACAATCCCCTCCCTCTGTTCACATGCCATTGGCTGTGTACTCACCCATGGTGCCCCCCCCCCCCAGGTGGAGGACATCGACTCCCAGTGTACAGAGAGGGCAGCAGAGAATGGCAGCGGCTGGGGGGCGGGAGGAGCTGGTGTGATTACACCAGGTTCTGCTGCAGCACATTAAACCACAGGCCATCACTAGGGGTACTATACAGCACTGGGCAAACTATGGTGCACTACCACAAGCAGTCACTAGAGGTTTCCGGAAAGGAATATACAGTGCTGGGCAAATGAAAAGCAGGACGGTTGTGTAAAAAAAAAAAAAGGCAGATGGTTGAGGGGTGAGTGCCATAGGGAGTTTTATTCATATCATGCTGCTCCCCAGCATGCAAACAGTGACTTTTGCTGCAGGAATGTGTTCGCTATCAGCACCACCATCTCTGTCGGCAAAACTACACCTAAAAGTCTACAAAAGAGTGTTTAAGTTGCCCTATTACACCAGGGGATCTCTGGTGAGACTTGAATTTGGCCTGCAGGGCATTGACCGGGCTAGCATTGGGACCTTTGTAAAATACTATCATAGATGTATCTTGGCCGCACCCTGCACCTTGAAATGTATCCTTCAGAATATATTCAAAACCAAAAACAGTCCCTGGTCCACCTATTTAATGGCGGCAGCTGCCACTCTCCAAATAGATCTAACGGTACTAAACGTTTCATCACTTACGCACCCAGTAGTAAAAAGCATATTGAAAAAACAGATAAAATTCCTCTCGAAGATTGCGGACATGGAAAACATCAGGTCCACACCACCACTAAAGGCCCTGGCAGCCTCGTACAACAACGACTGCCATGCTGGCCTCCAGGCACAATCATATCTTAACTGTGCAATCGGAAAAGCCAGACTAACCCAAATTTTGGCTGCGAGGATGCTGGCATTACAAATTAAAGACTTCAATCCAAACTGGCCGCTCCTCACCAATATCTTTAAGTGCAGGCTGTGCGGTTACGAATCTGAAACTTTCACACACTTACTATGTTGCTGCCCGGCGTTGCTCCACTTCTGGCGAATATTACTAAAGAACATGCAACAATGCCATGAACTGGATTTTTAGCACCATGATCCCCCTCGAACTGGCAAGAATAGGCACATTTTTTAAAGTGATGCAGGACCTTCTTACAAAAACACAACAAAGCCCAGAGATGATTTCAGACTGACAATTTTCTGCACTATGGACAATATGCACTTTATAGTCTGACATTTTAGTAATCGAGTTTTAACAATTGCAATGCATCCAATTTAACTGTAGTGGATTTTAAATCATGTTTCTTTTCTTTGGATATTACAAGTCTGTCTGTGTTAGACTGCGCTACTATGACTTGCTGGTTCTCACATATTCTTCACTTTGGCCTACCTGTAATTGATTTTAAACAGAAACATTGCCTCAAAGCTAACTAATGCAGATTCAGACCATGTGTTTTATCCCTTGATATTATGTGTCAGTTATGTCAGAAGGTATTACAAGGACTTATCCATTTTTTTCTTTTATTGTTCTTTGTATAACATGCCTTTTAAATGTTCTATATTGTCATGGTTTTAATTAACCATACAATAAAACTTTCACCAGCTTTTCCACTCTGACGCCAAGCCACACGTGCCCCTTTTAGGACATGTTAAAAAAAATCCAGCACCACCAGGCTTCTCAATTCTGTCAGGACCGGAGGTAAGGATTATGTTTAAACTCTCTTCACTTTATTTTTGAGATAAGAGAAATCTTCCACCTATTCTCTCAGCAACCGCGCTCCGGAGATGATCAGCAAAAAATAGAATTAGCGTGCCTTTAACAGAACTCCTTGAACATGATGAAAATAAGTTGCTTACCTGCAAACTGTGGTTCTCCAGTATTGGTATCTTTCATAGATTCACATGCTTGAATCATTCCCCGTCTATCTATGAAAGATACCAGTACTGGAGAACCACAGTTTACAGGTAAGTAACTTTTCTTCTCCAGTATTGGGGTATCTTTCATAGATTCACATGCTTGAATCCGAATAGATAGCAGTAGTATTATAGGAATGTATGCTGATATAGGGCATGCAGTAGAAAACGTACATAATCCTGTTTGTAGTAAGATGCATCACAAATACACACATATATATATATATTCACTGAAAAAAACATAGGTTTTAGGGACAGTTATAGTTAGTTGGACATTTCACTCGTACAAAACCATAGAAATTCCCCCGTTATAGTTAGTTCAGCTAACTATAACTCGCGCCCCGCAATGCACTGCTGATGACGTCACATATTACATCACTCATGACATGGTCAGTGACATCACTGATGACATCACTGATGACATCTCAAATGACATCACTGATGACATCATCCAGTGACTGTGTGTTTCTGTAAAGTTTAAATATGTTTAATATATATAGGGAAAGGCGTTTTGAAGAATGAGTGGGTGTATAAGTGTCTGAATGGATGATTTAGTACGTGAGTGACTGACTCTACAAGTGAGTGATTAAATGTATCTTACTGAATGCATGGGTTAGTGACTAAACTGTGTGAATGTCTGTATCCGTCTGTCTGTTGGTTTGTAAGCGGCTGCATGGCTTTCTGAATAGCTACATGGGTTATTGATTGATTGTCTGAGTATCTGTATGGGTGCCTGAGTGTTTGTGTGGGTGGGGTGGGTGTGACTCTGTGCATAGATGTGTGAGTTGGTGATTCACTGGGTGCATGGTTTCAAGAGTGCATCTGTGATGGACTGTATGGGTGGGTGAGTGTGTGTATGGGTGTGTTAGTGATTGAATGTATATCTCAGTGGTACATGTGTGAGTAACTACATATGTGAAAGGCAGTATATATGTGTGTTGGAGTATATAAATGGCTATAAGTGAGAGTGTGTGATTGTGAGAGTGGCTGTATGGATGAGTGTGTACTTGTATCAGTGATTGTATAAGAGCGTAAGAATGTGCTAGTATTTGTATGAGTAAGTGAGCTGGTGTGTGTATAACTGTATAGGTGAGTAAATGGGTGTGTGATTACGTTTTTGCATGACTGACTAGGTGTGTGAGTACCTCTATGGATGAGTGGCGGTGTGTGAGTGTTTATATAGGTGTATGAGTGCATATGATAGTCCTGTACTGAGTGACTAAGTATGAGTGACTGTACGGGTGAGTGAGTGGATGTGTGTGTAGACCTAAGAATCAGTGAGTGGGTATGTAGTTTTTGGTGTTGGAGTGTCTATGGTTTTGAGAATGGCAGTCTGTAATTTAGAGTGGGTGTATCAAAAGTTATATTAGGGTGTGAGAAGATGCATGAAATTATCACATGGATGATGTCATCAGTGATGTCATTTGAGATGTCATCAGTGATGTCATCAGTGATGTCACTGACCATGTCATGAGTGATGTAATATGTGACGTCATCAGCAGTGCATTGCGGGGCGCGAGTTATAGTTAGCTGAACTAACTATAACGGGGGAATTTCTATGGTTTTGTACGAGTGAAATGTCCAACTAACTATAACTGTCCCTAAAACCTATGGTTTTTTCAGTGAATTTCAAAGGTTTTTTAAATGCTAATTTCTAACTATAACGTGTCTGAAACCTATGGTTTTTTCAGTGAATTTCAAAGGTTTTTTAAATGCTAATTTCTAACTATAACGTGCCTGAAACCTATGATTTTTTAAGTGAATTTCAAAGGTTTTTTAAATGCTAGTTTCTAACTATGCCTACAGAGATAGGACATGTGAAGAAAGAAGAAAAAACGCACAGAAAGAAGCAAAAGATGTGCAGAAAGAACCAACAGAGGAGCAGAAAGAGGCCTTGTTGCAAAATCATCCTGTGCCCACAACTTTTCAGACGGGTACTGGTGGTAACTGACTCTGACTAACCAGAGCCAGTGCTATGCTAAAAGACACTTAGAATACAGTGAAAACACCTACATACACTAGGGAACACTATGCGTTGGGGTACCCCTGTGATTAGCATGACCTCCTCTGCAAGTCCCTAGTACATAATAGGGCAGGGGATTAAAACTACCTCTTAAAAGCGCTACAGGGCGCGTTTGCACAGTGGTGAAGGGAGGGGGGCCTGAGGTGACATGTGTGCAAACGCACCCCGTGGCGCGTTTTAAGTTGCGGGATTAAGTCCCCTTGAATTCTGAGGGTCCCTGAGGCCCAACTAGCCCCCAGGTACCTACAGTTAGGACCACAGAGCTGAGTTGCAGAGAGGCGTTCCGAGGCCACGCACCTTTTTCACCTCTCTGCAATGCAACTCTGTTGTGCTTACTGAAGGTACCTGGTGGGCTAGTTGGCCCCAGGGTCCCTCAGGATTCAAAGGAATTAATTCCCCAACTTAAAACGCACCACAGGGCGTGTTTGCGCACATGTCACCTGAGGCCCCGCCCCCTCCCTTCACCACTGTGCAAACGCGCCCCGTGGTGCGTTTTAAGTTGGGGATTAGGTCACCTTGAATCCTGAGGGTCCCTGGGGCCCAACTAGCCCACTAGGTACTTCCAGTAAGCACCACAGGCCTGCGTTGCAACGCCTGTAACAAATTGTGCAGTTGTGTTTAGGTAGTGAAGAGGGTCGTGCTGGGGGTAGTGTTTTAGGGTTTAGGGTAGTGCAGTGGTGTTTGTGTAGTGTAGGGGGTCATGCTGGGGGTAGATTTAGGGTTTAGGGTAGTGCAGTGGTGTTTGGGTAGTGTAGGGAGTCATGCGGGGGGTGTTTTAGGGTTTAGGGTAGTGCAGTGGTGTTTGGGTAGTGTAGGGGGTCGTGCTGGGGGTAGTGTTTTAGGGTTTAGGGTAGTGCAGTGGTGTTTGGGTAGTGTAGGGGGTCGTGCTGGGGGTAGTGATTTAGGGTAGTGCAGTGGTGTTTGGGTAGTGTAGGGGGTACTGCTGGGGGTAGTCTTTTAGGGTTTAGGGTAGTGCAGTGGTGTTTGGGTAGTGTAGGGGTACTGCTGGGGGTAGTTTTTAGGGTTTAGGGTAGTGCAGTGGTGTTTGGGTAGTGTAGTGGTTCATGCTGGGGGTAGTTTTTAGGGTTTAGGGTAGTGCAGTGGTGTTTGTGTAGTGTAGGGGGTAGTGTTTTAGGGTTTAGGGTAGTGCAGTGGTGTTTGTGTAGTGTAGGAGGTCGTGTTTTAGGGTTTAGGGTAGTGCAGTGGTCTTTGGGTAGTGTAGGGAGTCGTGCGGGGGTAGTGGTTTAGGGTAGTGTAGGGGGTCATGCGGGGGTAGTGTTTTAGGGATTAGGGTAGTGCATTGGTGTTTGGGTAGTGTAGGGGTCATGCGGGGGTAGTGTTTTAGGGTTTAGGGCAGTGCAGTGGTGTTTGGGTAGTGTAGGGGGTCGTACTGGGGGAGTGTTTTAGGGTTTAGGGCAGTGCAGTGGTGTTCGGGTAGTGTAGGGGGTCGTGCTGGGGGAGTGTTTTAGGGTTTAGGGCAGTGCAGTGGTGTTCGGGAAGTGTAGGGGGTCGTGCTGGGGGAGTGTTTGAGGGTTTAGGGCAGTGCAGTCGTGTTTGGGTAGTGTAGGGGTTGTGCTGGGGGTAGTATTTTAGGGTTTAGGGTAGTGCAGTGGTGTTCGGGTAGTGTAGGGGTCGTGCTGGGGGTAGTGTTCTAGGGTTTAGGGCAGTGCAGTGGTGTTCGGGCAGTGTAGGGGTCGTGCTGGGGGTGGTGTTTCAGGGTTTAGGGCAGTGCAGTGGTGTTCGGGCAGTGTAGGGGGTGGTGTTTCAGGGTTTAGGGCAGTGCAGTGGTGTTCGGGCAGTGTAGGGGGTCGTGCAGGGGGTGGTGTTTCAGGGTTTAGGGCAGTGGTGTTCGGGCAGTGTAGGGGGTCATGCTGGGGGTGGTGTTTCAGGGTTTGGGGCAGTGCAGTGGTGTTCGAGCAGTAAAGGGGGTCGTGCTGGGGGTGGTGTTTCAGGGTTTAGGGCAGTGCAGTGGTGTTCGGGCAGTGTAGGGGGCGGTGCAGGGGGTGGTGTTTCAGGGTTTAGGGCAGTGCAGTGGTGTTCGGGCAGTGTAGGGGGTGGTGCAGGGGGTGGTGTTTCAGGGTTTAGGGCAGTACAGTGGTGTTCGGGCAGTGTAGGGGGTCATGCTGGGGCTGGTGTTTCAGGGTTTAGGGCAGTGCAGTGGTGTTCGGGCAGTGTAGGGGGTTGTGCTGGGGCTGGTGTTTCAGGGTTTAGGGCAGTGCAGTGGTGTTCGGGCAGTGTAGGTGGTCGTGCTGGGGCTGGTGTTTCAGGGTTTAGGGCAGTGCAGTGGTGTTCGGGCAGTGTAGGGGGTCATGCTGGGGCTGGTGTTTCAGGGTTTAGGGCAGTGCAGTGTAGGGGGTCTTGCTGGGGCTGGTGTTTCAGAGTCTAGGGCAGTGCAGTGGTGTTCGGGCAGTGTAGGGGTCTTGCTGGGGCTGGTGTTTCAGGGTTTAGGGCAGTGCAGTGGTGTTCGGGCAGTGTAGGGGGTCGTGCTGGGGGTGGTGTTTCAGGGTTTAGGGCAGTGCAGTGGTGTTCGGGCAGTGTAGGGGGTCGTGCTGGGGCTAGTGTTTCAGGATTTAGGGCAGAGCAATGGTGTTCAGGCAGTGTAGGGGTTTTGCTGGAGGTGGTGTTTCAGGGTTTAGGGCAGTGCAGTGGTGTTCGTGCAGTGTAGGGGGTGGTGTTTCAGGGTTTAGGGCAGTGGTGTTCAGGCAGTGTAGGGGGTCGTGCTGGGGGTGGTGTTTCAGGGTTTAGGGCAGTGCAGTGGTGTTCCGGCAGTGTAGGAGGTCGTGCAGGGGGTGGTGTTTCAAGGTTTAGGGCAGTGCAGTGGTGTTCGGGCAGTGTAGGGGGTCGTGCTGGGGGTGGTGTTTCAGGGTTTAGGGCAGTGCAGTGGTGTTCGGGCAGTGTAGGGTGTCGTGCTGAGGGGTGGTGTTTCAGGGTTTAGGGCAGTGCAGTGGTGTTCGGGCAGTGTAGGGGTCGTGCTGGGGGTAGTGTTTTAGGGTTTAGGGTAGTGCAGTGGTGTTTGTGTAGTGTAGGGGTCATGTTTTTAGGGTAGTGCAGTGGTGTTTGGGTAGTGTAGGGGGTCGTGCTGGGGGTAGTGTTTTAGGATTTAGGTTAGTGCAGTGGTGTTTGGGTAGTGTAGGGGGTCGTGCTGGGGGTAGTGTTTTAGGGTTTAAAGTAGTGCAGTGGTGTTTGTGTAGTGTAGGGGTTCGTGCTGGGGGTAGTGTTTTAGGGTTTAGGGTAGTGCAGTGGTGCTTGTGTAGTATAGGGGGTCGTGCTGGGGGTAGTGTTTTGGGTTTAGGGCAGTGCAGTGGTGTTTGGGCAGTGTAGGGGGTCGTGCAGGGGGTGGTGTTTCAGGGTTTAGGGCAGTGCAGTGGTGTTCGGCCAGTGTAGGTGGTCTTGCTGGGGGTGGTGTTTCAGGCTTTAGTGCAGTGGTATTCGGGCAGTGTAGGGGGTCTTGCTGGGGCTGGTGTTTCAGGGTTTAGGGCAGTGCAGTGGTGTTCGGGCAGTGTAGGGGGTCGTGCTGGGGCTGGTGTTTGAGGGTTTAGGGTAGTGCAGTGGTGTTCGGGCAGTGTAGGGGGTCATGCTGGGGCTGGTGTTTGAGGGTTTAGGGCAGTGCAGTGGTTTTCGGGCAGTGTAGGCGGTCGTGCTGGGGCTGGTGTTTCAGGGTTTAGGGCAGTGCAGTGGTGTTCGGGCAGTGTACGGGGTTGTGCTGGGGCTGGTGTTTCAGGGTTTAGGGCAGTGCAGTGGTGTTCGGGCAGTGTAGGGGGTCGTGCTGGGGGTGGTGTTTCAGGGTTTAGGGCAGTGCAGTGGTGTTCGGGCAGTGTAGGGGGTTGTGCTGGGGGTGGTGTTTTAGGGTTTAGGGCAGTGCAGTGGTGTTCGGGCAGTGTAGGGGGTCTTGCTGGGGGTGGTGTTTCAGGGTTTAGGGCAGTGGTGTTCGGGCAGTGTAGGGGGTCGTGCTGGGGGTGGTGTTTCATGGTTTAGGGCAGTGCAGTGGTGTTCGGGCAGTGTAGGGGGTCGTGCTGGGGGTGGTGTTTCAGGGTTTAGGGCAGTGCAGTGGTGTTCGGGCAGTGTAGGGGGTCATGCTGGGGGTGGTGTTTCAGGGTTTAGGGCAGTGCAGTGGTGTTCGGGCAGTGTAGGGGGTCGTGCTGGGGGTGGTGTTTCAGGGTTTAGGGCAGGGCAGTGGTGTTCGGGCAGTGTAGGGGGTCATGCAGGGGGTGGTGTTTCAGGGTTTAGGGCAGTGCAGTGGTGTTCGGCCAGTGTACGGGGTTGTGCTGGGGCTGGTGTTTCAGGGTTTAGGGCAGTGCAGTGGTGTTCGGGCAGTGTAGGGGGTCTTGCTGGGGGTGGTGTTTCAGGGTTTAGGGCAGTGGTGTTCGGGCAGTGTAGGGGGTCTTGCTGGGGGTGATGTTTCAGGGTTTAGGGCAGTGCAGTGGTGTTCGGGCAGTGTAGGGGGTCTTGCTGGGGGTTGTGTTTCAGGGTTTAGGGCAGTGCAGTGGTGTTCGTGCAGTGTAGGGGGTCGTGCTGGGGATGGTGTTTCAGGGTTTAGGGCAGTGCAGTATTGTTCGGGCAGTGTAGGGGGTCGTGCAGGGGGTGGTGTTTCAGGGTTTAGGGCAGTGCAGTGGTGTTCGGGCAGTGTAGGGGGTCATGCTGGGGGTGGTGTTTCAGGGTTTAGGGCAGTGCAGTGGTGTTCGGGCAGTGTAGGGGGTCGTGCTGGGGGTGGTGTTTCAGGGTTTAGGGCAGTGGTGTTCGGGCAGTGTAGGGGGTCTTGCTGGGGGTGATGTTTCAGGGTTTAGGGCAGTGCAGTGGTGTTCGGGCAGTGTAGGAGGTCTTGCTGGGGGTATTGTTTCAGGGTTTAGGGCAGTGCAGTGGTGTTCGGGCAGTGTAGGGGCGTGCTGGGGGTGGTGTTTCAGGGTTTAGGGCAGTGCAGTGGTGTTCGGGCAGTGTAGGGGGTCGTGCTAGGGTTGGTGTTTCAGGGTTTAGGGCAGTGCAGTGGTGTTCGGGCAGTGTAGGGGGTCGTGCAGGGGCTGGTGTTTCAGGGTTTAGGGCAGTGCAGTGGTGTTCGGGCAGTGTAGGGGGTCGTGCTGGGGGTAGTGTTTTAGGGTTTAGGGTAGTGCAGTGGTGCTTGTGTAGTGTAGGGGGTCGTGCTGGGGGTAGTGTTTTAGGGTTTAGGGTAGTGCAGTGGTGTTTGTGTAGTGTAGGGGTCATGTTTTAGGGTAGTGCAGTGGTGTTTGGGTAGTGTAGGGGGTCGTGCTGGGGGTAGTGTTTTAGGATTTAGGTTAGTGCAGTGGTGTTTGGGTAGTGTAGGGGGTCGTGCTGGGGGTAGTGTTTTAGGGTTTAAAGTAGTGCAGTGGTGTTTGTGTAGTGTAGGGGTTCGTGCTGGGGGTAGTGTTTTAGGGTTTAGGGTAGTGCAGTGGTGCTTGTGTAGTGTAGGGGGTCGTGCTGGGGGTAGTGTTTTAGGGTTTAGGGTAGTGCAGTGGTGTTTGTGTAGTGTAGGGGTCATGTTTTAGGGTAGTGCAGTGGTGTTTGGGTAGTGTAGGGGTCTGCTGGGGGTAGTGTTTTAGGATTTAGGTTAGTGCAGTGGTGTTGGGATAGTGTTTTAGGGTTTAGGGTAGTGCAGTGGTGTTTGTGTAGTGTAGGGGGTCATGCTGGGGGTAGTGTTTTAGGGTTTAGGATAGTGCAGTGGTGCTTGTGTAGTGTAGGGGGTCGTGCTGGGGGTAGTGTTTTAGGGTTTAGGGTAGTGCAGTGGTGTTTTTGTAGTGTAGGGGGTCATGTTTTAAGATGCAACGCTCCAATACTTGACCAGTCTGCACTACATAAAACTGCAAAAAAACTAAAAATAAAAAGTGTTTTTCACACTTTTGTCATTGGGCTATATGTGGGCTACATCTGGGTAATATTTGTGCTACATTTGGGCTCTTTTTTACTGGTGGCCATCTTGGAAGACTTCTTTGTTATGAAGTTTCCTAATTTCCTCATTTACTGCAGTCTCCTCCGTAGGAAATGCTTTCAGTTTTTTACTTTGATTCCATCAAGAAGGCATTCAGATGTGTCACACATTTGCCATAAATTCAGAATGTTAGCACTCTAGTTGTTCATTAGATCACTGTAGTAAAGCTACTGCTCACCAAGGAGTTAACTGGAAGTCTACTGCTGGTATTGAAAGTGATTGTTTCAGTCTGCATGTCAGAATTTTCTAATGAAATAGAAGAGGATTTGAGATCTCACTTAAAACATGCACTAAATTTTCTTTTTGCAGCACTAACCATAATTTCTATGGCAAAATGAACCCCTCATTTTGTTCCTTTTTAAATTAAATGTTTTAAGTGTTACCAGTTTATTCCAATCAAGATGGCTTCAGGTGTGCCATACTTTTGTCATAAGTAAGGCTGTTAGCACTCTAGTTGTTCTTTAGAACACTCTGGGAAGCTGCAGTAGAACACAAAGGCATCAACTGACAGGCTGCTCCTGTTGAAATATAACAGGAAGATATTTGAGATCTCACTTAAAACATGTCCACATTTTTCTTTCTACAGCACTAACCATAATTTCTATGGCAAAATGAACCCCCTCATTTTGTTCCTTTTTAAATTAAATGTTTTAAGTGTTACCAGTTTATTCCAATGAAGATGGCTTCAGGTGTGCCATACTTTTGTCATAAGTAAGACTGTTAGTGCTCTAGTTGTTCTTTAGAACACTCTGGGAAGCTGCAGTAGAACACAAAGGCATCAACTGACAGGCTGCTCCTGTTGAAATATAACAGAAAGATATTTGAGATCACACTTGAAACATGTCCTAATTTTTCTTTCTACAGCACTAACCATAATTTCTATGACAAAATGAACCCCATCATTTTGTTCCTTTTTAAATTAAATGTTTTAAGTGTTACCAGTTTATTCCAATCAAGATGGCTTCAGGTGTGCCATACTTTTGTCATAAGTAAGACTGTTAGCGCTCTAGTTGTTCTTTAGAACACTCTGGGAAGCTGCAGTAGAACACAAAGGCATCAACTGACAGGCTGCTCCTGTTGAAATATAACAGGAAGATATTTGAGATCACACTTGAAACATGTCCTAATTTTTCTTTCCAGAGCACTAACCATAATTTCTATGACAAGATGAACCCCATCATTTTGTTCCTTTTTAAATTAAATGTTTTAAGTGTTACCAGTTTATTCCAATCAAGATGGCTTCAGGTGTGCCATACTTTTGTCATAAGTAAGGCTGTTAGCACTCTAGTTGTTCTTTAGAACACTCTGGGAAGCTGCAGTAGAACACAAAGGAATCAACTGACAGTCTCTGCCCTTGTTGGATGTACATGTTTTACTGAGAATGTCAGACTTCATTCTCACATGACTGAGAAAGATAATGTGAATTTACAGAAAATATGCTCTCATTTTAGCTTCTGGAGCACCTTCCAAAACTGTATGGGACAAGCATGTGAAAATAGTTTTCTCTCAAACATGATTCATGATATCCCAGCAGAAGGTTTTTCACAGGGTAAAATCACCTTAGAACACACCACAATTCCTGAAATTAGTATGGTACCATCAACAAATGAATTCTAATATAACTAAAGCCTGTTATCACCCTTTATAGTTCTCCTTTTGGTAACCCTCAAAATCTTCGATTCACTACAATGCATTTCAATGGGGTACTATCATTTATATTGGTCCCAAGATGAAATGAATGAAATGAAATTTGTACTTGTAAAGCGCACCCATACCCCCAAAGGGGTGTCCAGGCGCTGTACGCATACCGCTGTGGAACCCTTCCTGGCTTTTCCCTGTGAAATGTCCACTCCTGGGCACCCCCAGGGTGAAGCCAGGCATCCCAGTGCTGTTGGGGCCGTTGTGGAGATTAAGCAAGCTATTGCCCAGAGTTGCAGAGTGGGACCCATGATTAGAATAGGCACCGAGGCGAGAATTATCAGGTCCGAGGAAATTGAGCCCAAGACCCGCCGAGGCGGGAATTGAACCCTGGTCCCGGGCCAGATCTCTGCATCAGGGTCTGCCGCTCTAACCATTGAGCCACACTTCTCCAAGATGGCTGCCAGCAATTCCAGGATGAAGTGCTGACAGCCAATCAGATCTCACGATGACATGTGTGGTTAGGCTCCGCCCAGATATATATGTGTTTTTACTTTTGATTTTCTCAGCAACTACTGAACGGATTTACACCATTTAACAAAAGGGTTCTTTCTGAACCAAGAACTACCTCTTTGCCAAATTTGGTGTAATTCCGTTCAGCAGTTCGGGCTGTAGCCTTGCATAAAGTTTCCTATGGGAAATTGATTTTTGACTCTTATTTTTTAAATTTCTCCTCAACTACTGAACGGATTTACACCATTTAACAAAAAGGGTTCTTTCTGAACCAAGAACTACCTCTTTGCCAAATTTTGTGTAATTCCGTTCAGCAGTTCGGGCTGTAGCCGTGGCTAAAGTTTCCTATGGGAAAATGAATGGGGAAAACACGTTTTGGGACCCCCATTTTTCTCGGCCCTCGCTGACGAATCACCCCGAAACTTTCAGGGTAGGAGCGGACCGGAGCGGGCCATAAAGTTTGAAAATTTCGCGAAGATTCGTCAACCGACGCAAGAGTTATTTCAAATAGAATGTTGCGGATTTCCTATGGAAAATAGGTCCTAACTATAACTATCTACTGGCGACCGCCAGTAGATAATATATATATATATATATATTCACTGAAAAAACCATAGGTTTCAGACACGTTATAGTTAGAAATTAGCATTTAAAAACCTTTGAAATTCACTGAAAAAAATCATAGGTTTTAGGGACAGTTATAGTTAGTTGGACATTTCACTCGTACAAAACCATAGAAATTCCCCGTTATAGTTAGTTCAGCTAACTATAACTCGCGCCTCGCAATGCACTGCTGATGACGTCACATATTACATCACTCATGACATGGTCAGTGACATCATTGATGACATCACTGATGACATCACTGATGACATCATCCAGTGACTGTGTGTTTCTGTAAAGTTTAAATATGTTTAATATATATAGGGAAAGGCGTATTGAAGAATGAGTGGGTGTATAAGTGTCTGAATGGATGATTTAGTACGTGAGTGACTGACTCTACAAGTGAGTGATTAAATGTATCTTACTGAATGCATGGGTTAGTGACTAAACTGTGTGAATGTCTGTATCCGTCTGTCTGTTGGTTTGTAAGCGGCTGCATGGCTTTCTGAATAGCTACATGAGTGTCTACATGGGTTATTGATTGATTGTCTGAGTATCTGTATGGGTGCCTGTGTGTTTGTGTGGGTGGGGTGTGTGTGACTCTGTGCATAGATGTGTGAGTTGGTGATTCACTGGGTGCATGGTTTCAAGAGTGCATCTGTGATGGACTGTATGGGTGGGTGAGTGTGTGTATGGGTGTGTTAGTGATTGAATGTATATCTCAGTGGTACATGTGTGAGTAACTACATATGTGAAAGGCAGTATATATGTGTGTTGGAGTATATAAATGGCTATAAGTGAGAGAGTGTGATTGTGAGAGTGGCTGTATGGATGAGTGTGTACTTGTATCAGTGATTGTATAAGAGCGTAAGAATGTGCTAGTATTTGTATGAGTAAGTGAGCTGGTGTGTGTATAACTGTATAGGTGAGTAAATGGGTGTGTGATTAATTTTTTGCATGACTGACTAGGTGTGTGAGTACCTCTATGGATAAGTGGCGGTGTGTGAGTGTTTATATAGGTGTATGAGTGCATATGATAGTCCTGTACTGAGTGACTGTAAGTATGAGTGACTGTACAGGTGAGTGAATGGATGTGTGTGTAGACCTAAGAATCAGTGAGTGGGTATGTAGTTTTTGGTGTTGGAGTGTCTATGGTTTTGAGAATGGCAGTCTGTAATTTAGAGTGGGTGTATCAAAAGTTATATTAGGGTGTGAGAAGATAGATGAAATTCTCACATGGATGATGTCATCAGTGATGTCATTTGAGATGTCATCAGTGATGTCACTGACCATGTCATGAGTGATGTAATATGTGACGTCATCAGCAGTGCATTGCGGGGCGCGAGTTATAGTTAGCTGAACTAACTATAACGGGGGAATTTCTATGGTTTTGTACGAGTGAAATGTCCAACTAACTATAACTGTCCCTAAAACCTATGGTTTTTTCAGTGAATTTCAAAGGTTTTTTAAATGCTCATTTCTAACTATAACGTGTCTGAAACCTATGGTTTTTTCAGTGAATTTCAAAGGTTTTTTAAATGCTAATTTCTAACTATAACGTGCCTGAAACCTATGATTTTTAAGTGAATTTCAAAGGTTTTTTTAAATGCTAGTTTCTAACTATGCCTACAGAGGTAGGACATGTGAAGAAAGAAGAAAAACGCACAGAAAGAAGCAAAAGATGTGCAGAAAGAACCAACAGAGGAGCAGAAAGAGGCCTTGTTGCAAAATCATCCTGTGCCCACAACTTTTTCAGACGGGTACTGGTGGTAACTGACTCTGACTAACCAGAGCCAGTGCTATGCTAAAAGACACTTAGAATACAGTGAAAACACCTACATACACTAGGGAACACTATGCGTTGGGGTACCCCTGTGATCAGCATGACCTCCTCTGCAAGTCCCTAGTACATAATAGGGCAGGGGGATTAAAACTACCTCTTAAAACACGCTACAGGGCGCGTTTGCACAGTGGTGAAGGGAGGGGGCCTGAGGTGACATGTGTGCAAACGCACCCCGTGGCGCGTTTTAAGTTGCGGGATTAAGTCCCCTTGAATTCTGAGGGTCCCTTGGGCCCAACTAGCCCCCAGGTACCTACAGTTAGGACCACAGAGCTGAGTTGCAGAGAGGCGTTCCGAGGCCACGCACCTTTTTCACCTCTCTGCAACGCAACTCTGTTGTGCTTACTGAAGGTACCTGGTGGGCTAGTTGGCCCCCAGGGTCCCTAAGGATTCAAAGGGAATTAATTCCCCAACTTAAACGCACCACAGGGCGTGTTTGCGCACATGTCACCTGAGGCCCCGCCCCTCCCTTCACCACTGTGCAAACGCGCCCCGTGGTGCGTTTTAAGTTGGGGGATTAGGCCACCTTGAATCCTGAGGGTCCCTGGGGCCCAACTAGCCCACTAGGTACTTCCAGTAAGCACCACAGGCCTGCGTTGCAACGCCTGTAACAAATTGTGCAGTTGTGTTTAGGTAGTGAAGAGGGTCGTGCTGGGGGTAGTGTTTAGGGTAGTGCAGTGGCGTTTGTGTAGTGTAGGGGGTCATGCTGGGGGAGATTTAGGGTTTAGGGTAGTGCAGTGGTGTTTGGGTAGTGTAGGGAGTCGTGCTGGGGGAGTGTTTTAGGGTTTAGGGTAGTGCAGTGGTGTTTGGGTAGTGTAGGGGGTTGTGCTGGGGGTAGTGTTTTAGGGTTTAGGGTAGTGCAGTGGTGTTTGGGTAGTGTAGGGGGTCGTGCTGGGGGTAGTGATTTAGGGTAGTGCAGTGGTGTTTGGGTAGTGTAGGGGGTACTGCTGGGGGTAGTGTTTTAGGGTTTAGGGTAGTGCAGTGGTGTTTGGGTAGTGTAGGGGTACTGCTGGGGGTAGTTTTTAGGGTTTAGGGTAGTGCAGTGGTGTTTGGGTATTGTAGGGGGTAGTGTTTTAGGGTTTAGGGTAGTGCAGTGGTGTTTGTGTAGTATAGGAGGTCGTGTTTTAGGGTTTAGGGTAGTGCAGTGGTCTTTGGGTAGTGTAGGGAGTCGTGCGGGGGTAGTGTTTTAGGGTTTAGGGTAGTGTAGGGGGTCATGCGGGGGTAGTGTTTTAGGGATTAGGGTAGTGCATTGGTGTTTAAGTAGTGTAGGGGTCATGCGGGGGTAGTGTTTTAGGGTTTAGGGCAGTGCAGTCGTGTTTGGGTAGTGTAGGGGGTCGTGCTGGGGGAGTGTTTTAGGGTTTAGGGCAGTGCAGTGGTGTTCGGGTAGTGTAGGGGGTCGTGCTGGGGGAGTGTTTTAGGGTTTAGGGCAGTGCAGTGGTGTTCGGGTAGTGTAGGGGTTGTGCTGGGGGAGTGTTTGAGGGTTTAGGGCAGTGCAGTCGTGTTCGGGTAGTGTAGGGGGTTGTGCTGGGGGTAGTATTTTAGGGTTTAGGGTAGTGCAGTGGTGTTCGGGTAGTGTAGGGGGTCGTGCTGGGGGTAGTGTTCTAGGGTTTAGGGCAGTGCAGTGGTGTTTGGGCAGTGTAGGGGGTCGTGCTGGGGGTGGTGTTTCAGGGTTTAGGGCAGTGCAGTGGTGTTCGGGCAGTGTAGGGGGTGGTGTTTCAGGGTTTAGGGCAGTGCAGTGGTGTTCGGGCAGTGTAGGGGGTCGTGCAGGGGGTGGTGTTTCAGGGTTTAGGGCAGTGGTGTTCGGGCAGTGTAGGGGGTCGTGCTGGGGGTGGTGTTTCAGGGTTTGGGGCAGTGCAGTGGTGTTCGAGCAGTAAAGGGGTCGTGCTAGGGGTGGTGTTTCAGGGTTTAGGGCAGTGCAGTGGTGTTCGGGCAGTGTAGGGGGCGGTGCAGGGGGTGGTGTTTCAGGGTTTAGGGCAGTGCAGTGGTGTTCGGGCAGTGTAGGGGCGCTGCAGGGGGTGGTGTTTCAGGGTTTAGGGCAGTGCAGTGGTGTTTGGGCAGTGTAGGGGGTCATGCAGGGGGTGGTGTTTCAGGGTTTAGGGCAGTGCAGTGGTGTTCGGGCAGTGTAGGGGGTCGTGCTGGGGCTGGTGTTTCAGGCTTTAGGGCAGTACAGTGGTGTTTGGGCAGTGTAGGGGGTCGTGCTGGGGGTGGTGTTTCAGGGTTTAGGGCAGTGCAGTGGTGTTCGGGCAGTGTAGGGGGTTGTGCTGGGGCTGGTGTTTCAGGGTTTAGGGCAGCGCAGTGGTGGTCGGGCAGTGTAGGTGGTCCTGCTGGGGCTGGTGTTTCAGGGTTTAGGGCAGTGCAGTGGTGTTCGGGCAGTGTAGGGGGTCATGCTGGGGCTGGTGTTTCAGGGTTTAGGGCAGTGCAGTGGTGTTCGGGCAGTGTAGGGGTCATGCTGGGGCTGGTGTTTGAGGGTTTAGGGTAATGCAGTGGTGTTCGGGCAGTGTAGGGGGTCGTGCTGGGGCTGGTGTTTCAGGGTTTAGGGCAGTGCAGTGGTTTTCGGGCAGTGTAGGCAGTCGTGCTGGGGCTGGTGTTTCAGGGTTTAGGGCAGTGCAGTGGTGTTCGGGCAGTGTACGGGGTTGGGCTGGGGCTGGTGTTTCAGGGTTTAGGGCAGTGAAGTGGTGTTCGGGCAGTGTAGGGGGTCATGCTGGGGCTGGTGTTTCAGGGTTTAGGGCAGTGCAGTGGTGTTCGGGCAGTGTAGGGGGTCTTGCTGGGGCTGGTGTTTCAGAGTCTAGGGCAGTGCAGTGGTGTTCAGGCAGTGTAGGGGTCTTGCTGGGGCTGGTGTTTCAGGGTTTAGGGCAGTGCAGTGGTGTTCGGGCAGTGTAGGGGGTCGTGCTGGGGCTAGTGTTTCAGGATTTAGGGCAGAGCAATGGTGTTCAGGCAGTGTAGGGGTTTTTCTGGAGGTGGTGTTTCAGGGTTTAGGGCAGTGCAGTGGTGTTCGTGCAGTGTAGGGGGTGGTGTTTCAGGGTTTAGGGCAGTGGTGTTCAGGCAGTGTAGGGGGTCTTGCTGGGGTTGATGTTTCAGGGTTTAGGGCAGTGCAGTGGTGTTCGGGCAGTGTAGGGGTCGTGCTGGGGGTGGTGTTTCAGGGTTTAGGGCAGTGCAGTGGTGTTCCGGCAGTGTAGGAGGTCGTGCAGGGGGTGGTGTTTCAGGGTTTAGGGCAGTGCAGTGGTGTTCGGGCAGTGTAGGGGGTCGTGCTGGGGGTAGTGTTTCAGGGTTTAGGGCAGTGCAGTGGTGTTTGGGCAGTGTAGGGGGTCGTGCAGGGGGTGGTGTTTCAGGGTTTAGGGCAGTGCAGTGGTGTTTGGGCAGTGTAGGGGGTCATGCAGGGGGTGGTATTTCAGGGTTTAGGGCAGTGCAGTGGTGTTCGGCCAGTGTAGGTGGTCTTGCTGGGGTGGTGTTTCAGGCTTTAGTGCAGTGGTGTTCGGGCAGTGTAGGGGGTCTTGCTGGGGGTGGTGTTTCAGGGTTTAGGGCAGTGCAGTGGTGTTCGGGCAGTGTAGGGGTCTTGCTGGGGCTGGTGTTTCAGGGTTTAGGGCAGTGCAGTGGTGTTCGGGCAGTGTAGGGGGTCGTGCTGGGGCTGGTGTTTGAGGGTTTAGGGTAATGCAGTGGTGTTCGGGCAGTGTAGGGGTCGTGCTGGGGCTGGTGTTTCAGGGTTTAGGGCAGTGCAGTGGTTTTCGGGCAGTGTAGGCAGTCGTGCTGGGGCTGGTGTTTCAGGGTTTAGGGCAGTGCAGTGGTGTTCGGGCAGTGTACGGGGTTGGGCTGGGGCTGGTGTTTCAGGGTTTAGGGCAGTGAAGTGGTGTTCGGGCAGTGTAGGGGGTCGTGCTGGGGGTGGTGTTTCAGGGTTTAGGGCAGTGCAGTGGTGTTCGGGCAGTGTAGGGGGTCGTGCTGGGGCTGGTGTTTCATGGTTTAGGGCCGTGCAGTGGTGTTCGGGCAGTGTAGGGGGTCGTGCTGGGGGTGGTGTTTCAGGGTTTAGGCCAGTGCAGTGGTGTTCGGGCAGTGTAGGGGGTCATGCTGGGGGTGGTGTTTCAGGGTTTAGGGCAGTGCAGTGGTGTACGGGCAGTATAGGGGGTCTTGCTGGGGGTGGTGTTTCAGGGTTTAGGGCAGTGGTGTTCGGGCAGTGTAGGGGGTCTTGCTGGGGGTAGTGTTTCGGGGTTTAGGGCAGTGCAGTGGTGTTCGTGCAGTGTAGGGGGTCGTGCTGGGGGTGGTGTTTCAGGGTTTAGGGCAGTGCAGTAGTGTTCGGGCAGTGTAGGGGATCGTGCAGGGGTGGTGTTTCAGGGTTTAGGGCAGTGCAGTGGTGTTCGGGCAGTGTAGGGGGTCATGCTGGGGGTGGTGTTTCAGGGTTTAGGGCAGGGCAGTGGTGTTCGGGCTGTGTAGGGGGTCGTGCAGGGCGTGGTGTTTCAGGGTTTAGGGCAGTGCAGTGGTGTTCGGGCAGTGTAGGGGTCGTGCTGGGGCTGGTGTTTCAGGGTTTAGGGCAGTGCAGTGGTGTTCGGGCAGTGTAGGGGTCTTGCTGGGGGTGGTGTTTCAGGGTTTAGGGCAGTGGTGTTCGGGCAGTGTAGGGGGTCTTGCTGGGGGTGATGTTTCAGGGTTTAGGGCAGTGCAGTGGTGTTCGGGCAGTGTAGGGGGTCTTGCTGGGGGTAGTGTTTCAGGGTTTAGGGCAGTGCAGTGGTGTTCGTGCAGTGTAGGGGGTCGTGCTGGGGATGGTGTTTCAGGGTTTAGGGCAGTGCAGTAGTGTTCGGGCAGTGTAGGGGGTCGTGCAGGGGTGGTGTTTCAGGGTTTAGGGCAGTGCAGTGGTGTTCGGGCAGTGTAGGGGGTCGTGCTGGGGGTGGTGTTTCAGGGTTTAGGGCAGTGCAGTGGTGTTCGGGCAGTGTAGGGGGTCGTGCTGGGGGTGGTGTTTCAGGGTTTAGGGCAGTGGTGTTCGGGCAGTGTAGGGGGTCTTGCTGGGGGTGATGTTTCAGGGTTTAGGGCAGTGCAGTGGTGTTCGGGCAGTGTAGGAGGTCTTGCTGGGGGTAGTGTTTCAGGGTTTAGGGCAGTGCAGTGGTGTTCGGGCAGTGTAGGGGTCATGCTGGGGGTGGCGTTTCAGGGTTTAGGGCAGTGCAGTGGTGTTCGGGCAGTGTAGGGGGTCGTGAAGGGGGTGGTGTTTCAGGGTTTAGGGCAGTGCAGTGGTGTTCGGGCAGTGTAGGGGTCGGGCTAGGGTATGTGTTTCAGGGTTTAGGGCAGTGCAGTGCAGTGGTGTTCGGGCAGTGTAGGGGGTCATGCAGGGGCTGGTGTTTCAGGGTTTAGGGCAGTGCAGTGGTGTTCGGGCAGTGTAGGGGGTCGTGCTGGGGGTAGTGTTTTAGGGTTTAGGGTAGTGCAGTGGTGCTTGTGTAGTGTAGGGGGTCGTGCTGGGGGTAGTGTTTTAGGGTTTAGGGTAGTGCAGTGGTGTTTGTGTAGTGTAGGGGTCATGTTTTAGGGTAGTGCAGTGGTGTTTGGGTAGTGTAGGGGGTCGTGCTGGGGGTAGTGTTTTAGGATTTAGGTTAGTGCAGTGGTGTTTGGGTAGTGTAGGGGGTCGTGCTGGGGGTAGTGTTTTAGGGTTTAAGGTAGTGCAGTGGTGTTTGTGTAGTGTAGGGGGTCATGCTGGGGGTAGTGTTTTAGGGTTTAGGGTAGTGCAGTGGTGCTTGTGTAGTGTAGGGGGTCGTGCTGGGGGTAGTGTTTTAGGGTTTAGGGTAGTGCAGTGGTGTTTGTGTAGTGTAGGGGGTCATGTTTTAGGGTAGTGCAGTGGTGTTTGGGTAGTGTAGGGGGTCGTGCTGGGGGTAGTGTTTTAGGATTTAGGTTAGTGCAGTGGTGTTGGGGTAGTGTTTTAGGGTTTAGGGTAGTGCAGTGGTGTTTGTGTAGTGTAGGGGGTCATGCTTGGGGTAGTGTTTTAGGGTTTAGGATAGTGCAGTGGTGCTTGTGTAGTGTAGGGGTCATGCTGGGGGTAGTGTTTTAGGGTTTAGGGTAGTGCAGTGGTGTTTTTGTAGTGTAGGGGTCATGTTTTAAGATGCAACGCTCCAATACCTGACCAGTCTGCACTACATAAAACTGCAAAAAAACAAAAAATAAAAAGTGTTTTGCACACTTTTGTCATTGGGCTATATGTGGGCTACATCTGGGTAATATTTGTGCTACATTTGGGCTCTTTTTCACTGGTGGCCATCTTGGAAGACTTCTTTGTTATGAAGTTTCCTAATTTCCTCATTTACTGCAGTCTCCTCAGTAGGAAATGCTTTCAGTTTTTACTTTGATTCCATCAAGAAGGCATTCAGATGTGTCACACATTTGCCATAAATTCAGAATGTTATTACTCTAGTTGTTCATTAGATCACTGTAGTAAAGCTACTGCTCACCAAGGAGTTAACTGGAAGTCTACTGCTGGTATTGAAAGTGATTGTTTCAGTCTGCATGTCAGAATTTTCTAATGAAATAGAAGAGGACTTGAGATCTCACTTAAAACATGCACTAAATTTTCTTTTTGCAGCACTAACCATAATTTCTATGGCAAAATGAACCCCCTCATTTTGTTCCTTTTTAAATTAAATGTTTTAAGTGTTACCAGTTTATTCCAATCAAGATGGCTTCAGGTGTGCCATACTTTTGTCATAAGTAAGGCTGTTAGCACTCTAGTTGTTCTTTAGAACACTCTGGGAAGCTGCAGTAGAACACAAAGGCATCAACTGACAGGCTGCTCCTGTTGAAATATAACAGGAAGATATTTGAGATCTCACTTAAAACATGTCCTAATTTTTCTTTCTACAGCACTAACCATAATTTCTATGGCAAAATGAACCCCCTCATTTTGTTCCTTTTTAAATTAAATGTTTTAAGTGTTACCAGTTTATTCCAATCAAGATGGCTTCAGGTGTGCCATACTTTTGTCATAAGTAAGACTGTTAGCGCTCTAGTTGTTCTTTAGAACACTCTGGGAAGCTGCAGTAGAACACAAAGGCATCAACTGACAGGCTGCTCCTGTTGAAATATAACAGGAAGATATTTGAGATCACACTTGAAACATGTCCTAATTTTTCTTTCTACAGCACTAACCATAATTTCTATGACAAAATGAACCCCATCATTTTGTTCCTTTTTAAATTAAATGTTTTAAGTGTTACCAGTTTATTCCAATCAAGATGGCTTCAGGTGTGCCATACTTTTGTCATAAGTAAGACTGTTAGCGCTCTAGTTGTTCTTTAGAACACTCTGGGAAGCTGCAGTAGAACACAAAGGCATCAACTGACAGGCTGCTCCTGTTGAAATATAACAGGAAGATATTTGAGATCACACTTGAAACATGTCCTAATTTTTCTTTCCAGAGCACTAACCATAATTTCTATGACAAGATGAACCCCATCATTTTGTTCCTTTTTAAATTAAATGTTTTAAGTGTTACCAGTTTATTCCAATCAAGATGGCTTCAGGTGTGCCATGCTTTTGTCATAAGTAAGGCTGTTAGCACTCTAGTTGTTCTTTAGAACACTCTGGGAAGCTGCAGTAGAACACAAAGGAATCAACTGACAGTCTCTGCCCTTGTTGGATGTACATGTTTTACTGAGAATGTCAGACTTCATTCTCACATGACTGAGAAAGATAATGTGAATTTACAGAAAATATGCTCTCATTTTAGCTTCTGGAGCACCTTCCAAAACTGTATGGGACAAGCATGTGAAAATAGTTTTCTCTCAAACATGATTCATGATATCCCAGCAGAAGGTTTTTCACAGGGTAAAATCACCTTAGAACACACCACAATTCCTGAAATTAGTATGGTACCATCAACAAATGAATTCTAATGTAACTAAAGTCTGTTATCACCCTTTATAGTTCTCCTTTTGGTAACCCTCAAAATCTTCGATTCACTACAATGCATTTCAATGGGGTACTATCATTTATATTGGTCCCAAGATGGCTGCCAGCAATTCCAGGATGAAGTGCTGACAGCCAATCAGATCTCACGATGACATGTGTGGTTAGGCTCCGCCCAGATATATATGTGTTTTTACTTTTGATTTTCTCAGCAACTACTGAACGGATTTACACCATTTAACAAAAAGGGTTCTTTTTGAACCAAGAACTACCTCTTTGCCAAATTTGGTGTAATTCCGTTCAGCAGTTCGGGCTGTAGCCTTGCATAAAGTTTCCTATGGGAAATTGATTTTTTGACTCTTATTTTTTAATATCTCCGCAATTACTGAACGGATTTACACCATTTAACAAAAAGGGTTCTTTCTGAACCAAGAACTACCTCTTTGCCAAATTTGGTGTAATTCCGTTCAGCAGTTCAGGCTGTAGCCGTGTCTAAAGTTTCCTATGGGAAAATGAATGGGGAAAACACGTTTTGGGACCCCCCTTTTTTCTCGGCCCCCGCTTGACGAATCACCCTGAGACTTTCAGGGTAGGAGCGGACCGGAACGGGCCATAAAGTTTGAAAATTTCGCGAAGATTCGTCAACCGACGCAAGAGTTCATTCAAATAGAATGTCGCAGATTTCCTATGGAAAATAGGTCCTAACTATAACTATCTACTGGCGACTGCCAGTAGATAATATATATATATATATATATATATATATATATATATATATATATTTATATAAAGACATTCGCCTCCGTATATGTATTTATATGTATATAAGTGTGCATAACGAAGCATACATTATACAAGAAACTTAATTCAATTATCAATGAAGTAAAAGTAATATTCAAAACATATAGGAAGGTGGGAAGTAGAGAGGCTCACCTTATTGAAAAAGATTACGGAGAACCGCTTGTCCCACAGCTGTGTCAGCATTGCTTGTGGCTTCTAGACAGTAATGTCTTGTAAATGTGTGCTTGCGGGACCAGGTTGCTGCTTTGCAAATCTGTTGTATAGGCACACTGGCAAAGAGGGCTGTTGAAGAGGAAACAGTCCTCGTAGAGTGAGCTTTCACTGTTGAAGCTAAAGGTTTGCCTGCTTGCTGATGGCAAACTGTATAGCTGATGAGATACAACGTGCTATAGTTTGCTTAGTAACAGGATATCCCTTCCTGATGTTCCCATTTGCAACAAACAGCTGATCAGTTTTGCGTATAGCTGGTGATCTTCTGCAAGTAGAATTTTATACACCTCTTTAGATCCAAGGAGTGTAAAGATCTTTCCGCTGGTGTTTGCGGATTTGGGAAGAAAGTTTTCAATATGACTGCCTCATTTAAATGAAAATCTGATGGGACCTTAAGGATGAAGGTAGGGTTGGTACGAAGTATAACAGAGTCTCTTGTGAATTGAAGGAAAGGATGACGAGTAGTGAAAGCTTGTATGTCGCTTACTCGTCTAGCTGACGTAAGAGCCAGCAGAAGAGACGTTTTCCATGTGATATATTGGAGGTCCGCTCTATGAATGGGCTCAAATGGCCCCTTCATAAGTTGTGCCAACACAATGTTGAGATGTCAATCGGAGGTGGACGCCTTATTAGTGGGAACATTCTAAACAAGCCTTTTAGAAATTGTTTCATAATTCTTGATGACCAAAGCGACTGTGACCGATTATGCCGCCGAAATCTGGATATTGCAGCGAGGAAAACCTTAATGGAAGAATGGGATAGACCAGATTTAGCCAGCTGTAGGAAGAAAGGTAGTACCTGTTCTGGCGGAGATTGGATAGGATGTACCTCTGAACTTGCACACCAATGGCAAATCTGGTGGCTGCCTTCTACATTTCAGCCCTGCTCCCGGGGTATATTTCCTTAGTGACTTTGTGTTTCTCCGTAATGACTTTGTGTCCTGATCTCTGTCTCTCCCGCAATCCCGCCATTTTGTTCAAGTTTATTTGGGGCTCACGACTTGGATCCCCCATCTGGCGTCTACGACAGATCCCCTTGATCGATTCTTGCCGCTGGTCTCCGCCTGTGCCGCTTTGACCACGGCATTAGTCAACCCCTTTTTAACGACTCTTACACCCTTCACTACTTGTTTTGGTCATGGTGAATCACCCCTGTGACCCGTTCGGATCCTCGCCATTTATTTTTCGACACGACGTAGTGATGATGTACGGCATTAGTTGTTGTCTTATCACTGGTCCCCTTCCGGTTTGTAGACTCTCATACTCGGACTATTTCTTTGATATCCCCTGTAGCACGGATCTTCATGAAAACCCCTTTACTATCCCCCCACCCCCCTCCATGCTCTACAGGACTTGCTCTCTATTTTATTTAATGTCCTAGCTACAGATGTAATTTTATAACTCGGTTTTCTCTATGCTATGTTTTATTCTCTAATAACTGATGTAACTTTATAACTGTTGATCTGCGGAATTTGATATTAATTTAAACTAATGATTGCTTCTGCCCTATTCCCTCCCCCTCTACTCTATTGCTACTTTTTCCTATTGTTTACACCTTGCTCCGCCTCATTTCCGATGTTTTTCTTGTTCTATGCAATCTGCATCTACGCTTATGTTATTTGTGTAATCGCTTATGTCAAGCGCTCTGTTTCCTCCGGGTCTAGCCAATGAGCTTCCTAAGTATGCCCTTGTCCAAAGCACTCCTACTCCCCTTGTTGGGGATGGATCCAGCATCTTTGCCCTGGAGTCTCAGAGACCCCTCTGAGAGAGTCCACAGTGATAAGGGTGTCACACATAGAGGAGGATGGGGATTGATCCCCTTTCCACTAGGAACCGTATCCTACCCTGCCGGACGTCGGACACTTTACTCACACTGGGTCTTCTACCCCCTCCCCCACCTCTTCCCTCCTTCAGTCTTCTGAGTGTGCCCGTGACCAAAGCACTCCTCTTCCCTTGTTGGGGAGGGACCCAGCATCTATGCCCTGGAGTCTCAGCGAGCCCGCTGAGAGAGTCCACCGCGTCAAGGGAATCACACTTAATGGAGGACTGGGAATGATCCCTTCTCCGCGGGGAGCCGTCTCCCACCCAGCCTGACGTCAGACACAGTTACCTCCTCGTCTCCACGCCGTGTCTGCTACCCCCTCCCCCACCTCTTCCCTCCGTCATTCTCTGCCTAACTCCCCCTATTCCTTTCACCTCTCCCCTGAATTTCTCTCTCCCCCTGCCTGCTTTATTTATCCTTATGCCTATGCCTCGATTAATCACCCTCCCCGTTACCCTTTTACATTACCCCCTTACCCTTCTACACGCCTTGAACCAACGGATGTAACCTGTAACGGATGTACCTTCTGTAACAATGTGTAATTTGTAACCTATGTAACTCGCCTCATGTAAAGCGCTCTGATACCTACGGGTCTAGCCAGCGCTATATAAAACTCAAGTAAATAAAAATAAAATAAAAATGGCAGAATCTCTTCCATTTAAGCTTGTAAGGTTTGATAGTGGACGGAGATCTAGCATTCGCAAGAACCTCCCGACAATCAGCAGGGATGGCTAGATCGGCGAACTCATAGTGTTCAGGAACCAAGCCGACAATCGAAGAGATGTTGGGTCCGGATGGCAGACTTGGCCGTGGTTCGTCGTTAGCAAGTTCGGTAATGGACGTAACAGAATGGCTCTGCACTCTGATAGAAGGAGAAGCTCTGTGAACCAGAACTGGCGAGGCCACCTGGGTGCTATGAGTAGCATTTGGCAAGGTTCCTTCCTCATCTTTCGGAGCACCCTTGGAATTAAAGGAATCGGAGGAAAATCTGCTCATGGCTAAACGCAGAGTTGCTATAACTTGGGAGGGTACACAGGCGCCGAAAGTTGCACATTGGATCAGAGACATGGTATACTGCAAAGAAACCTTGGAATTATATGCTGCCGGTATCATCCAAACCCAGGGACATATGGGAGCCACTGCGTCAGTTCCTTCAACGGCGGTCCGGGGCTGACTCGCAGGCTGAGACACCGTGAACACTAAACATGAAGGGACTTTGGCACACTCGGTGTGCACTGGAATTGATGATCCGATATGTAATGTATACTCCTGGTGGTGTTAATCGATCACAGTTTGTTATTGGCTGGCTTGACGCAGATGCTATGTTGTATAATAGTATTGATGTTTATTATTTTTGAAATGCAATAAAAAAAATGTTAAAAAAAAGGAATCAGAGGAAAAGTGTAAGAATAAATCTTTGACCAATTTATCAAAAAAGCATTCCCGCACGATCCCTATCGGGGTAGCCAGCTGGCAAAGAATCGGCATTTGCTGTTATGACTGGTTTCAAATAGGTCTAAGTGTGGTTCGCCCCATGATAGAAAAAGACAATCCAACGTCGGTTATTGGAGTTCCCATTCGTGGTTGGCCAATATTGACCAGCTCAAGGAATCTGCCAGGATATTGGCCACTCCTGGAACATGATCCGCTGTTAATATTATTTGGTGCTGAATTTCCCAATCCCAAATTTGTTGGGCCTGCAGGGATAGCGTAGTCGATCTTGTCCCTCCTTGCTTGTTTAGATAGTGCATACTTGTCGTATTGTCTGTCCGAATTAAGACTGATGCTCCTGCGATTTTTGAAAGAAAGGATTTCAGGGCCAGGAAGATTGCCTTTAGTTCCAATAGATTGATGTGTAGGGACCGCTGCTGGCTGTCCCATTTGCCCTTGACTGTCAGCCCCTCCAGCTGTGCTCCCCAACCCTCGAGGGAAGCATCGGTCATAATTATGTATTTCAGAAGATCTATTAAGAACGACTGGCCTGTGGCTATGTTCGGGATGTGAGTCCACCATTGAAGCGCCTCCTTCATCTGTGGTGTTATTTTTATACTATCCTCGAAGGATCCTGCAATTTGTAACCACTGACTGTCTAGTTCTTCTTGCAAGGGCCTCATCCGCAAGCGGCAGTTGGGAATGAGGGTAATGCATGAGGACAACATCCCCAGTAGCGATTTGTACTTTCGTACTGAAATGGACTTTTTTACGAGGAGTACAGCTGTCAGTTTGCGAATCTTTTCTTGCCTTTCCTGCGAGGCAAAGGTCTTCGCCTGGTGAGTGTCCAAGGTTGCTCCTAGAAACGTTCTGACCCTCGAGGGATTCAGCAGAGACTTTAAAACGTTGATGGACAGGCCCAAGGACTGGAAAAGGGAGAGGCATCTCTGAGTATGACTGTTTGCCACTGAAAAGGATTTCACTTTTATGAGACAATCATCCAGATAAGGGAAGATTTGATTTCCTGCTCGTCTTAGATGGTCCGCCACAGGTGTTAGGACCTTGGTAAACACTTGAGGCGCCGAATGAAGGCCAAATGGGAGAACCCAGAACTGATAGTCCATGCCAGCCATTCTGAAGCGTAAGAATTTCCTGAGCTTGGAGAGAATGGGGATATGAAAATAGGTGTCTTGAAGGTCTAAGGTAGTCATGTAATCTTCTTGATTCACTAATTGAAGCACCTCCTGAAGAGATAACATAAGAAATGTTTGTTTTTTCAGGAATTTGTTGAGGCAACGAACGTCCAAGATGGGGCACCATTCTTTCTTATGAGGAAAAATCTTGAATAAAATCCTGTACCTCGCTGTGCAGCTGGTACCACTTCGATCGCTCCTTTGTGCAACATTACTTTTATTTGAGATAACAATTCCGTTAGATGAGAGGGCGAAGGACCTCGGGGCGGGCAGTTTGGAGAGATTTTCTGAAATTCCAAAGTGTGACCGTTGGAAATTTTATCTAAAACCTATCTGTCTGTTGTTATTGTAGACCATTTGGGGAGGAAAAAGGAAATCCTTCCACCAATTTTGCGAGGATTGGTGGGGATTGTGGCCGGCACTGGTCGTTTGTCACTGTTTCTTGGTGTGCTCTCTTCCTCTGAAGGCTGTCTTTCCTCTATAGTGCTTGTAGGAAGTGGCAGGAGGTTGTTTGTACGATTGCTGATGCTGTGTTGATGAGTATCGGTCCCTGGTAGGGTTGGAACTGCATGTACTGATTGTAACCACCCCAAAAGGAAGACGATCCACGTCCTCTGGCTCCACGAAAAGGCTGCTTCTTAAACTGCAGGGTGCCAAGAGCCATCGCAGTATCTGTATCCTTTTTAATTGTTTGCAGTCCTTCGTCAATGTGTTGGCCAAATAAGGATTCGCCGTCGTAAGGAATATCAATGATCTTTGTCTGTACTTCTTGGCGGAAAGAAGTAGCTCTTAACCAACCCTGTCGTCTTAGGACTGCTGCCACAGCCAACTGTCTGAAACCTATTGACGAAACATCTACAGCGCAGTCAATAATCTCAGCCGAGATCCTCTCTCCCTCCTGAAGAATTCTCCTTGCTTCTGCCTTTGAGTCCTCAGGCAACATTTTTATAAATAGGGAAATGTCCGACCACATTTGACGGTCGTATCTGCCCAGAATGGCAAGAGAGTTGGCCGCTCTAACAGTAGTTGCTGCCATAGTGGAGAATTTTTTGCCAATAGAGTCAAGACGTCTTAAGTCTCTATCAAGAGGAGCAGACAGTGGTGAAGCAGGATTTCTGGCACGACGTTGAACAGCCTGAGAAATCACTGAATACGGCTTAGATTGTCCTATAAGGCAGGCAGGCGAGTTGTCCTGCGCCTTATACTTCTTCTACAACTTAGGCAAGACTGCAAGAACTGCGGATGGTGTTCTCATTACCTTTAGGCCTTCCTCCCAAATAAAATCCACTATGGGGATTGAGCGAATCTGTCTTTTAGTCTGTTCCTTAAAATCCTAATGGAAACAATCAGCTTCTTTGGGGACCATGGGGAGCTGAAATCTCTTTTCCGCTCTTTCCATTAGGGTATGAAAACCTCCTATATCTTCAGGTGGGGAGTCCACTGGAAGCGGGGTGGAAGGAGATGATGTTTGTATTTGATAGTCGTCCCATTCGTTAGGTAATGATACCTCGTCCAGCTCACCCTCCTCTCTCTCGTCATCAGTAGTATGATGCTCCTTAACCTGTGGTTGTGGTGCTACAGGTGGTGGAGAAGAAGGAGGGGGAGATCTTATTATCAAGGAAGGCTGCGCAGTAGGAGTTTGAGGAACTGAAGAAGCTGGTTCCGAAGGAGGGAATCTGCGGTAGTAATCTTCCACCATATGCTGTAGATTTGATACTAGGGATACAGGCATTTAAATGATTTGTTCCCTTTACGTATCCTCAGGACCCTGGTTGGGGTCCTGAGGATAGTAAACATAATCATTATCCTCCTCCTGGCATTTAATTCGAAGGTCTGAAGGACTGTGAGCCACGCCAAACATGCCTTCGTCATCTGAATCTTCATCTTAGTCTCCATAATCAAATATTTCCTCTGGAGGACAGGGAGATACCTTATTAGGAGAGGTGTGTATAGGTAAAATCACTTCTTGAGAAGCTCTTCTTTTAGATTAAGGAAGTGTAACTGATAAAACAGTGTCCTGGGCAATTTGCCTCTTCATCGACGCAGAATTGCGGGCAAAATCGCCAACGGGAGTAGCAACGACGACGACGATTATAAACAAACCGCAGACGAGGATGTCAGTTTTGACGTCGACGAAGGTCCGTGTTCATAGGCATCGGCTCCGTCCACGAGGCTACAGTCGACGAGAGATTCTTGTTTTTTAGAGCCGCCGACAGCCGCAGCGGTGATGAACGATCCATTGACGATTCTTTTAATGAAAGTCCTTTTTTTTTCGTCGACGTAATAGATGATGCTGTTTTCGACATAGAAGGTCTCACCATTACCGAAACTATGGTCGACGGAGAAGTGGACTACGACAATCATCTTGGATTGAGGTGAAGAGAAGGTCGACGTCGTCTCGTAGTTGTGGCGACAGAAGCTTTCGTCGACGGCTTCGTTGACAGAGTGTCTTTCTGAGATGACAAATCATCTCCGGTAGAGATCTGGACGTTGGCTTTGATTTTGATGAGGCTGTAGAAGGAGTAGAGGGCACAGACTGACCCTTGCGAGATGTAGACTCCTTTATAGATGATGAGGGCTGATCATCAGATTTTAAAGAGTGGTGATGTTTCTTCAGGACCTTAACAGCTTTGGGAAACACCAACTCCACCTCACTTGCCCTCCTTTTTGAAGCAGTAGTTTTGAGGGAAGAATCACTATCCTCATCAGACAGAGGATTGTCCTTAGTTTTCGACTTCTGTAGCCACAGACGACGTCCCTCCCTGTCTCTCAAAGTCTTTGAGAGAAGGTTCTGCAGATCTTAGTCTCTCACCTGATGATCAGGGATGAAGGCAGTAGATACACTTCTTGTGGGGATCATCCGAGTGAAGTCTGAGTTTCCCACAAGAGACACAATGCCTGAAAAGAGACCTCTTTGAAGAAGACATGTTGTTCTGAAGAAGAAAAATGTTTAGTAGGCCAAAAAAGAAAGTACTGAGCAGAGCTCAGGGAGACTCCCTTCACACGACGTGCAGTAGAAAATCTGAGTCTGGAGCCTATGTGGAGAAGGTTCTAGAGGGTGCTGATGCCTGATTGGTTGGAGTTTGGACCATCCTAATGACTAGGACGAGATTTTAAAGTAAATGTTTTTTCTCTATTAACTTTAATGTTAAAGTCATTACTTACTGCTTTTAATGTACCGTGGGACACCCACTTTGACGACGGGGAATGATTCAAGCATGTGAATCTACGAAAGATACCCCAATACTGGAGAAACTTTGAATACACAATGGAAGCTTCATTCACAATACACACTTCCTAACACAATAGTTCTTTTTTTAGGTCGAGCTTTTGAAACCTGTTGTATATACTTTAGTGTATACTTCTTTGTGGGCTAACAGCATGTCCACTGCTTTTCATTTGTTTATTACATGTCCTTTAAAATCCATGCTTGCTAGTGGTCTATCCTTCCTCTTTGTCCCTCCTTTTTGTCTTTCGCTTCCTCCCACGCAACAGGGACCAGGTAATGTATCTTTACGCTTTGGTTGTTTATCTGTTAGTTTGGGGGACAATTTTTTTGTGTGTTTTTTTTCTGCTCGTGTGAATGTTTACCTGTCTTCAGCTTCGGCGCCCATAGGTGTTTGCATCTTTTCATTTTGCACGGCGGCATGGGAAGGCTGTCCTTCACGCAACTGCTCCCCCTGCCTTTGGAATCCTGCATATTGAAAACAGGTCTGTAAATCTTATGCCTTTCTTTTATTACCATGGCATCCTCTTTCATATTTCGCCATCGCACGCATTTGATTTTATCAGCACGGGGACCTACAGTTGGTCATCAGCACGGTTTCATTGGCTTTGTGTATATACTTCTCGCAGCAGTGTCGTGGAGTAGCGATACTTTGGTGTTACATCTGCCTCTTCTGGGCTAGGAAAATGCATACGATGAGGGAGGAGGGGCACAGCAGATGCAGTTTGCCAACACTGCACCTACGTAAGGCGAGTTTGGGCACTTTCCAGCCTGTCTTTTGGAACTACTTTCTGTGATTTCGCTGTACTTTTGAAGATGGCCCAAATATGGAACTTCATTTAGCTCTATAACAGACATGGTGCTTTTCTAAAAAGTAACCTCAGACTTGCTTTTAAAGTACTTATACACCAGGCTCTACGGTTTACAGGCTTAGAAGAGCTGCACATATAAAACATTCTCCAGTCCCAGCTATAACATGAGCAGGGGGGGAAATATTTTTTTCTCGCTCTCGGCGGTTACGTCTTTTTCAGCAGTGGGCGGGTTGGGATGTTAAAAGCATATGTATGTTGAAAATATATAAGATGTTTAAAGTAGGTTTTACTATTTCTTTAGCGCAGGTAAGCGATAACTGACTGTCTCATACTTTTGTGTATTATACATATAAACACATATGTTGAATTTCCCACAAAACTTCTGCCAGTCGTGAAAAATTCATGATTGGTCCGTTGAGGACTCATTCTGGGTTCTTTCTATTACTACTTTAGCTAATGTGTGACATGTTGCAGAAGTCTGCTTTGCAGGCTTGAGTTATTACACAGGCTGCACAGCCACCTATAAAATAAACTAATATGGCCCCAGAGTGCGTGAGAATGAAAACTGTTCCTAACTCTCGTGTAGGAAAGTTTCAATTCTATTAAGGACACGGAGGCGAGGATTATGCTTAAACTCTCTTCTCTTTATTAACAGCAGCCTTTTTAAAAAAACACACTTTCTTTTAACTTTCACTTCAAAAGCGAAGAACTAACAGTCCCTAGAGTCTCTGGGAATGGAGTAACAAAAACAACCAATCACAGTCCAACAGTAGTCTATAGTGTGCTCCCATCCCCCTTCTGTTTAAAAAGGATCCCTTGAGCCACTGAGCTGACAAGCTCTTGGAGATGCACCTGTGCGCCAGGGAGAGGTACAGAGACCTGAGAGGATTGTGGCAGCTTTCCCAGCAACCTCAGATGACTTTTGTTTTTATCTCTACTGATGAAGGATAATATCCAGAAACACATGTGTCTAGAGATTAACAGCACTAACCTGCACCAACTTTGGTGAAACACTTCAACAAAAATTCAAGTAAGCATCTAAACTGAACTGCATTTACCAGGATGCTAAGGGGTGAACTGTGCTGGGAGGTGAAGCAGTGTGCTCCCATCCCCCCCTTCTGTTTAAAAAGGCTCCCTTGAGCCACTGAGCTGACGAGCTCTTGGAGATGCACCTGTGCGCCAGGGAGAGGTACAGAGACCTGAGAGGATTGTGGCAGCTTTCCCAGCAACCCCAGATGAATTTCATTTTTATCTCTACTGATGAAGGATAATACCCAGAAACACATGTGCCTAGAGATTAACAGCACTAACCTGCACCAACTTTGGTGAAACACTTCAACAAAAATTCAAGTAAGCATTTAAACTGAACTGCATTTACCAGGATGCTAAGGGGCGAACTGTGCTGGAAGGTGAAGCAGTGTGCTCCCATCCCTCTTCTGTTTAAAAAGGCTCCCTTGAGCCACTGAGCTGACGAGGTCTTGGAGATGCACCTTTGCGCCAGAGAGAGGTGCAGAGACCTGAGAGGATTGTGGCAGCTTTCTCAGCAACCCCAGATGAATTTCCTTTTTATCTCTACTGATAAAGGATAATATCCAGAAACACGTGTCTAGAGATTAACAGCACTAACCTGCCCCAACTTTGGTGAAACACTTTAACAAAAATTCAAGTAAGCATTTAAACTGAACTGCATTTACTATGATGCTAAGGGGCGAACTATGCTGGGAGGTGAAGCAGTGTGCTCCCATACCCGTTCTGTTTAAAAAGGCCCCGTTGAGCCACTGAGCTGACGAGCTCTTGGAGATGCACCTGTGCGCCAGGGAGAGGGTTACAGAGACCCGAGAGGATTGTGGCAGCTTTCTCAGCAACCCCAGATGAATTTCGTTTTTATCTCTACTAATGAAGGATAATATCCAGAAACACATGTGTCTAGAGATTAACAGCACTAACCTGCACCAACTTTGGTGAAACACTTCAACAAAAATTCAAGTAAGCATTTAAACTAAACTGCATTTACCAGGATACTAAGTGGCAAACTGTGCTGGGAGGTGATGCAGTATGCTCCCATCCCCGTTCTGTTTAAAAAGGCTCCCTTGAGCCACTGAGCTGATGAGCTCTTGGAGATGCACCTGTGCGCCAGGGAGAGGGTTACAGAGACCTGAGAGGATTGTGGCAGCTTTCTCAGCAACCCCAGATGAATTTCGTTTTTATCTCTACTAATGAAGGATAATATCCAGAAACACATGTGTCTAGAGATTAACAGCACTAACCTGTACCAACTTTGGTGAAACACTAACAAAAATTCAAGTAAGCATTTAAACTAAACTGCATTTACCAGGATACTGAGGGGCGAACTGTGCTATGAGGTGAAGCAGTGTGCTCCCATCCCCATTCTGTTTAAAAAGCTCCCTTGAGCCACTGAGCTGACGAGCTCTTGGAGATGCACCTGTGCGCCAGGGAGAGGTACAGAGACCTGAGAGGATTGTGGGAGCTTTCTCAGCAACCCCAGATGAATTTCGTTTCATCTCTACTGATGAAGGATAATATCCAGAAACACATGTGTCTAGAGATTAACAGCACTAACCTGCACCAACTTTGGTGAAACACTTCAACACAAATTCAAGTAAGCATTTAAACTGAACTGCATTTACCAGGATGCTAAGGGGTGAACTGTGCTGGGAGGTGAAGCAGTGTGCTCTCATCCCCCTTCTGTATTCTACATTGACCGCTAGGTCCATAAAGGAACACGGTTCCCAGGCAATATTACCCCATCAATATCAGCACCAATGGGGAAGTGTTACCGGGGCTAGGCCTCTACTGTGTGGCTCTGCCCACGCTAAAGACATGAGTGTACTAGCAGTCCTTGAAACTTGCAGCTACCACCTGCCTGCCCATATTCCCTCTTAAGGGTTGTGCTGCATGAGTAGCACCTTGAAGTTACAACCTCAGATAAGACTCAGTCTCTTCACTAACTGTTTTCCCCTCCTGGGTACAGACCACTGCAGTTTAGCATGGAAGCCTCAGAGGGGGGTTATGAGAACCCTTTGGACTATCTCCCCTGGAATGATGAATTTTATAATGCAGTAGATGCCTCTGTAGATGAAGCTCTGGCTTCCATGGATGAGCGCCTCGCCCAGCTTATTGCCCGCAAGTGCGCTAAGAGATCCCAGGCAGGGCCTGTGGCGCCTACCCCCCTGCTCTCCCAGACCCTGTAAACCCAGATGTAACACCAGCAAAGCGCCCTATTAAGAGGGGGTGGACCTAGACGCTTTTGAATGACTGAAACACCCCTTTATGGTGAGGAGCCTCCCTGCTTTACCCCCTCCTGACCCAAAACCCCAACAAGAAGGCCTCCATCCCCAGACTTGCAGGACGACGATCCCTTGGATGAGGAGGCAGGTTCATCCAGGTCATGGCGGCCTCCTCCCCCGTGAGGTACCAGCGGAGACGTTAGTCGGACATGCTGAACCCCGACCATATTCTTCACCCACGGTCGGCGGACTGGACCCCATGCGACAAGGTGGCGCAGTATGTGGCCAATCGCCTGAGCAAGCCATTAGAGAAGGAAGCACGTAGCTGCCTTTCAAGAGTAAAGTAGGCCAAACCCCAGACATAGACCCGAAGATGGCCACATTTTTGGTGAAATATATTAAAGACCCGAAGAAGGGGATTGAACGGTCCTGGCGAGCTTGCCAGAACAAGCTTTTAGACGGGGTTGGCCCCTTGACCAAGATCCTAGACATGGCTTCAGATGTCATGACCTCCCCAGAGGCTCTTTCGGGATGGGTACAGAGGGCGACTATCTTTTTAGGTAACGCCAACTGCGCACTGTCCACGGAGCGCAGACGGTCATTGCTGATCAAAGTGGACCTGAAACTTGGAGACCTAGCTGTCATGGAGACAGGGGCAGTAGCCAAGGGTGTACTCTTTAGGGAACCTTTTATTAAGGAACTCAGGAATTTGTGAACACCTTTACTTCCCTATATAAAGCCCAAACTTCAATTAAAAAGTGTTTTCCCCCCTGGTTTTCCAAGTGGCCGGCCGTGGTAGGGGCCAGTTGGCCGGCCGCTTTGCTTCCCAACTCCCCCTCCCCTCCCAGGCAAGGCGCCAGGTGTGGCTATGGCTACCAAGCCAATCACGCTGCTCAAACTTCTACCCAACCAGGGGTCAACGCTTCTGAGGACGAGGTTCCAAAGGACAAGCCAACAACTCTAATGCCGGTGAGTGTTCACCCTTCCTCCAAGGTTCAGGTGGGGGGGGGGGGACGATTGGTGGACTTCGCCTGGGAGTGGCAGGCCCCAACGTCAGATGCCTGGGTCTTGCAAACAACACAGGGTTTCCAGATAGATTTCTATGGGACTCCCTATCAGGTATCCAGACCGCGCCCAATCCAATTCTCGGCAGCGGAAACAGCCTTAATAGATGCGGAAGTACAAGCTCTGTTGGCCAAATGAGCGATCAACGCACCACCATTCACCCCGTGGGTTTGTCAGCAATATTTTTCTAGTGGACAAGGCCGATGGGGGTCAGCGCCCTGTAATAAACTTATGGTATTTTACCGAATGGTTGGTGTATCGACATTTCAAAATGAAGGGTATTCACCTCCTGCAAGATGTCCTACGCCCATCCGATTGGATGGCGCGTCTTGACCTCAAGGATGCGTACCTGGTGGTGCCCATCTTTCCACCACACCGGCGTTTCCTTCAATTCCTGTGGCGCCAGCAGGCGTTCGAATTTTCAAGTCTTCCCTTCGGACTGTCCTCCGCTCCCTGGTGCTTCACCAAGGTTCTCAAACCGGTGGTGGACACAACACCTTCGAGCGCAGGGCATCTGCTTCATCGTGTATCTAGACAACATGCTGCTCATTGCCCAGTGCCTTCTCCAGCTGTTGCGCCACTTGCAGATTGCGATAGACCTCTTAGAAAGTTTAGGCTTTGTGATAAACGAGGGGAAGTCACTCCTGGTTCCATCGCAGACAGCAGTCTTTTTGGGGTTTACAATCAACTCCACGACTTCTACTCTCAGTCTACCTTCCCGAAAGATGACAAAAATCAGACACGTACACTGGCCAAACCACACAATTCTTTGCGTCAGATTGCCTGTCTGGTGAGCCTCCTCTCCTCCTCAATCCATGCCATCTTTCTGGGCCCTGCAGTGGCTGAAGGCGACTCATCTTCGCAGGGGCCTCACTTACTCCCAGATAGTCGTCCTCACAGACTAGGCATGAGAGAAAATTTCATGGTGGCTCTCACACAGAGGCTTGGAATGGAAGGGCGATCTTCGGTTCCGCCCCGGACCTTGTCATAGAATCAGGTGCCAGCAGGTCCGGTTGGGGCGCTCGGTGTGGCAAGTTCTCAACAGGAGGGTCATGGTCACCTCAAGAACAATCATTACGTATCAACTGTTTGGAGCTTCTAGCAGGTTCCTTTGCGGTCCGATGTTGGACGAGAGACAGAGCTCAGTCGTGTGTGCTTCTCAAGATGGACAATGTGTCAGCCGTCAGATACATTAACCATCTCGGGGGGCTGACATCCTTAACACTCTCGTTTTCTCCCCTTCTTTCACTTCTGGGCTACACTGAGGACCTAGCCGTAACACATCGCAAATTTGTCTCCTTTAGCCTCCTGCTGGCCAGGAGGCGGGTGGCATGCTGCTGGGGCCGAGGCAGAGCACCTAAATTTAAGGAGTGGATTGGCGACATGATCCTTTGGCAAGACCAAACATTTACATACTCCGAACTTTTACCCCTCACCTCTCGCCCCAGAGATATTTGGGACCCACTTAAGATGTATCTCCTGGAACACCCACTCGAGACAGTCCATAAGCCATGTTCCCCCCGCGCACTGCATCCTACGCCTTGAATTTTATATGTTAGCATGCAATACATCTACACTTAAGCGCACAGATTTGTTCTTATTCTGATATGCATGCTACATGGTGTGAAAAAGATTTTCATTCTGCATATTGCCTCTACTGGGTGATGTCCTTTGTTGTAATTTATTATGCTGGACTCTCTACCGTATCAATTTGGTGAACCGCTGCTGATGCTATGTATGTATCTATCTATGGATTATAATTGTTATGCTTATTGTTTTTCACTATGTTCTAGAAAAACCTAATAAACAAATTTAATTTAAAAAAAAAAAACATCTCGGGGGACACGTTCCAAAGTTCTCTCGGATCTAGCGACCAGTTTTTGGCAGTATTGCCTAGAGCATCATGTTTCCGTAACAGCGGAATACCTCCCGGGCCAAGAAAAACCAAGTGGCAGACTGGCACTCCCACCATCTGCGGGATTCCAGCCTATGGAAGCTAGACCCAGAGGTGTTCGCTCAGCTACAGAGGAGATGGGGTCTGTTCTCAGTGGACCTGTTTGCATCCCAGTTGGCCCACCAGTTACCCCGGTTCTTCAGCTGGAGACCGGATCCGCTGGTGGCCACAACTGATGACTTCCTGCAGGATTGGACCAAGGAACAGGGATATGCCTTTCCTCCCTTTGCCATGATCACTCGAGCAACGGCCCAGATCAGACGCCAGCGAGCGGACATGGTAACGGCCACCCCGATTTGGAGATCCCAAGTTTGGTTTCCGGTTCTACTGGAACTTTCCTGGGATTCTCCAATCCGACTCCCCCAGTTTTCTCACCTCCTCAATCCGGACCGGATTCCCCACCAGCTAGTCCTGGGGGGATCCCTAACCCTGATGGCTTGGTGGATTTCAGGGGACGATGGTCTTTCGCACCAGTACAGTCAAAAGATACAAGTCAGCTTGGACCAGATGGTCACATTGGTGTCTGTGACAGGTTTTGGATCCCTTGGTCGCCGAGGTAGTGAAGAAAGTGAACATTTTAGCGGAATTAACCACAGAGGGTTTGGCTTATTGATCCATATACGCCTTCCGCTCTGCTATCTCTGCCGGACATATTCCAGTTGATGGGGCTCCAGTGGGAGAACATACTCTCGTATGTAGGCTCTTTCGGGGAATCAGGCTGCCGTTGCCACCCTACCCTAGATACTCAGCGCTTTGGGATGTTAACAGAGTTCTCAACCTTTTTCTCTCCTGGCAGCCAAACAGATTCCTGTCCCGCAAAGAGCTCTCTGCCAAGTTGGCGATGTTGCTATGTTTAGTCTCATGCAGGAGGGTATCCGATGTCCGAGCCCTTGATATAAAGGGCAGAATTTTTTTTCCCTTCCAGGGTGTCCTTTACAGTATCTATAAGAACCAAATTCAATACCAGAGTTATAGAATACCCAGCCTTCCCAGACTCCCCAAAGCTCTGCGTAGTTCAGTGCCTCAAAGCGTACGAACAGATGTCTGAGGAATTTTTCCCTCCGGGCGAGAGGCAACTACTGATTGCACTGAGAAAAATACATTTGGTGGTTTCCTCTCCCACGGTTGCATGATGGGTTAGATGGGTCATGCGAGAAGCGGGCATTGACCTGACTATGTTCGGGCCCATTCTGCCAGGAGCAATGGACTCCAAGGCTTTCTCCCTAGAGGCGAGATTGGAGGACATTATGAATGCTGCAGATTGGTCTGCAGATTCCACTTTTAAGAGATTTTACTTTAAGCCGGTGCTGGATGTGGCTCATTTGGTGGTGAGCAAGCTTTGAACCAGCATAATCCTCGCCTCCGGTCTCGACATAGAATGAAAGTTGTTCCTAACTCTCATGTAGGAAAGTTTCAATTCTATTAAGGACACGGAGGCGAGGATTATCCCACCCAGCGAGAAGTTTTTTCTCTCTTATGAAGACCCACCCTAAGCAGTAAGTAATACTTTTACGATGAATGCATAGATCACCTTTATCCTACAGAAGTCTTGACAATGTTATTCATGAAGTTACTATCTATTTGAAATAATAATGACGTTGATTCAGCCTGATCCGTCTCTTCTTTTTCCAGGTTCGGACGGTTCTAAAACTGACCAATACGGAGTTGGCTAAGGCATGACTCGTGCGAAGATAGAGGGGGATCAGAGCGGAGAGAGGACTGTTACAAGCATAAGTGGAGCCTGATTGGTCACCCCTATGGACTATTGTTGGACTGTGATTGGTTGTTTTTGTTACTCCATTCCCAGAGACTCTAGGGACTGTTAGTTCTTCGCTTTTAAAGTGAAAGTTTAAAAAATTTGTTTTTTTTAAAAAAAAGGCTGCTGTTAATAAAGAGAAGAGAGTTTAAGCATAATCCTCGCCTCCGTGTCCTTAATAGAATTGAAACTTTCCTACACAAGAGTTAGGAACAGTTTTCATTCTCACGCACTCTGGGGCCATATTGAATTTTTTTTAAAGGTGGCTGTGCAGCCTGCGTAATAACTCAAACCTGCAAAGCAGACTTCTGCAACATGTCACACATTAGCTAAAGTAGTAATAGATAGAACCCAGCATGAGTCCTCAACAGACCAGTCACGGTTGTGAGAGCACGGTGGCCCTAGCGAAATAGCAATTTTTTGAGACTGACAGAAGTTTCGTGGGAAACGCAACATATGTGTTTATATGTATAATACACAAAAGTATGAGAGTCAGTTATCGCCTACGTGCGCTGAAGAAATAGTAAAGCCCACTTTAAACATCTACTATATTTTCATTATACATATTCTTTTAACATTCCAACCCGCCCACTGCTAAAAAAAAAGGCCATAACCGGCAGGAGCGAGAAAAAAAAATTCCCTCCTCCTGCTTATGTTACAGCTGGGACTAGAGAATGTTTTACATGTGCATCTCTTCTAAGCCTGTAAACCGTAGAGCCTAGTGTCTAAGTTGTTTAAAAGCAAGTCAGAGGTTACTTGTAGAAAAGCACCATGCCAGGTATAGAGCAAAATAAAGTTCAATATTTGGGCCATTTTCAAAAGTACAGCGAAGAGACGGAAAGTAGCTCCAAAAGACAGGCTGGAAAGTGCCCAAACTCGCCTTATGTAGCTGCAGTGTTGGCAAACTGCATCCGCTGTACCCCTCCTCCCTCATCGTATGCATTTTCCTTGCCCAGGAGAGGTAGATGTAACAACAAAGTATCGCTACTCCACGACACTGCTACGAGAAGTACACACACAAACCCAATGAAACCGTGCCAATGACCATATGTGGGGCCCGTGCTGTTAAAATCAGATACAGAAATATGAAAGAGGATGCCATGCTAATAAAAGAAAGGTATACGATTTACAGGCCTGTTTTCAATCTGCTGGGATTCCAAAGGCAGGGGGAGCAGTTGCGCGAAGGAGAGCCTTCTCATGCTGCCGAGCAGAAACAAAAGAAAAAAGCATCTATGGGCACCGAAGCTGAAGACAGGTAAACATTCACACTAGCAGGAAACAAAATACATTTGTCCCCCAAACTAACAGATAAACAACCAAAGCGTAAAGATACATTACTTGGTCCCTGTTCCGTGGGAAGAAACGAAAGACAAAAAGGAGGGACAAAGAGGAAGTATAGACCACTAGCAAGCAAGGATTTTTAAAGGACATGTAACAAACAAATGAAAAGCATTGGATGGGCTGTTAGCCCACAAAGAAGTATATACTAAAGTATATACAACAGGTGTCAAAAGCTCGACCTAAAAAAGAACTATTGTGTTAGGAAGTGTGTATTGTGAATGAAGCTTCCATTGTGTATTCAAAGTATCATGTTCAAGGAGTTCTGTTAAAGGCACGCTAATTACATTTTTGCTGATCATCTCCGGAGCACAGTTGCTGAGAGAATAGTTGGAAGATTTCTCTTACCTCAAGAAATTAGTAAGTGCTAAAAACTATTTAATTACGTTGCTGTTTCTTTTTGCTAATACAACCCTAACCAGGACCATACTATGCTGAATTTGCAGAATTTATTAATATAAAGTGATGTGTATAGGAATTCTTGGGCTTTAGAACCGTGGGCTTCTTTTTCTATTTCACTTTTACAGCCGTCATTAGGAGGATGTCATTTTCTATGTCCACTTGACAGATTTTCTGTTGGGGATGTTGTCAGTACTCTTCATGAGTTTGACTTGTATTTTGCTTAAAAGTGTTCAGCTAGGGCTAAGTTTTATGATTCTGTATTTCTATAAGTAAGCCTTCATGGCATTCTCATGCATATTCTTCTGTGCTGCTTTTTTGGGTACTACCTTATTTATTCTTTCTAACACGCAAGTGGAGATTTCCGAGCCAAATTAATTGGGTAAAAATAGGGATGTTCAAAATATTGGGGTTCAAGTACCACATTTGAGATAGAGAATGATTAGCGTTAGACCACCTCCTTGATAAGGGGTTCTGTCAAAATATATGGTTTTGGGTAATTTCTTTTTATTTCAAATGATCTTTATTCATTTATATGAAAGGAAGGAGAAGATCATCAAATAGAAACTGGTGACTTGGCGAGATTAGAACAATAAGTACATATCAATGAACATATGAATGGACCACATATCAATGAACAACAAAGGAGCCTCCTTACAATTGCAGGCAATACATATGTGTCTCAACAATGGGCTAGAAAGAACTAACCTCCTCTGAAAGTAAGGACTGCCATTGCGAAATCCAAACTGTCTCCCATCTCACCGTCATTGCCTTTATTTGTAACAAAAATTAACAAACTTGGCCATCAGGTTTCCCAGATCTATAAACTCTTGCGTCCCAAATCTTCAAAGCTTAATGTTAAGGTAGTTGATTATTGGAATCTGCTTTCTCCTGCCCCGTTAACTGAACATTCGTGGTCCTCACTATGGAACTCAGTTTCTCGCAACAAGATTTCCCCGGTTCTTTCTAAACTAAATATTGGTTTTGGGTAATTTCTGCCACAAACGAAGGAAAAAGAAGTTTTTGGAGATGTACCAAATTTTCCAGTGATGTACGGTCCTGAAAGATCTTGGAGTTTAGGTATGAATAGGGAGAAAATTAGTTTGTGAACAGGTGTTGTGTTGAGATGAATGGTGTTGATGTATCTATTTTTGTGCTGAATTGTTTGGATAAGTGAAGATTGGGGGTTCAATTGGTGGTCTGATTACTGTGGTAGTGATGTATTATTCATATATGTAATCCTATTTAAAGGTATTCGTTATTTAAATAGAATTGAGATGCTTACTGGATTCGTCGAAAATCCAAGCTCTCTAGATATTGATTATTTGTCTGTATTGTGGGTGTGCACAGCCAGGCGCCACTGACACATTGGTAGGGTTTCGGAACTAACAAGTTTTCCTTTCCAGATTTGAGAGTTTAACTTGGGTTGTGGTGCTTACTTTAAGTGCATAGGGTGAATTACGATAACTTGGCGGTTGATTTCTGCTAATCAGAAATTGATTGCAAGAGTTTTAGATTGTTGTGGTTCTCTTATTGTTTGAATGTAAACCTTTTTACTGTAACTAAAGAACTAACTTTATATCCTTCCTAGGGTAAACAGACGAAGTTTATTGTTTTAATATGATTCTGCAGTTGTTCCCCTGTTCACGAAGAAATCGCGTTGTGATTGGTTGCTCAGCCAGGGAACTGCTCTGGGATTGGTGAGACGTCACCACTTACTGTGCTCTGATTGGTTTTCTTCTGGGTTAGTTTTGTTGTGATAGGTTAACCTTTGACAGAGACACACTGCTATTGGTGGTTGTTCGCCAAGTTCTTAGTTATGAACTTTTGATTTTGTTTGATTCATTTGAGCTTGTAAAGAATACAATAGGTTGAATATTTACTAAGCCTGAACTTAAGAAAGAAGGAATACCTAAGGAGGAACAGAAGTTAATGAGTGAGGGCACACCAGGATACGAAATGATGGAAGAGGTCGGGTATTATACGTGTGTCTGGATTCCTCAATGGCGAAAGAGAAGGACAAGAAGGATAGTACCATAAAGAAATCATTTAGGGGCTGGTTGGAAGGAAAACTAGATTTTCAAGAGAAAACGTGGAGGGGAGATATGATGGAATGTGTTAAAACCTTTCCAGCTAGTGTTATGGGAACAGAACAAGACAAAAACCAAGGAGAAGAAAAAAACAAGGAATCAGATGATGACAAATTTATAAATGAACTGTTAATTTCAAGACCTTCTCCATATACATGTAGTGTGCTTTGTGGCCTCATTGTCTACATTGCTAAGTTAGCTTAGGCCTGGCTGCCATGATGCTTTTTTTTGCACACGTTACTCTGTGACTTTGTTTTTCTAGACTCTGCTTGTGCCCGGCTATATTAGAACTGTCTGCCTTTTTGCCTTTCACCTTTTCTCATGTTCCCTGTGGGTTTCGTCTGCACACCATGTACAAGGTCGAAAAACAACGTCCCTTGTTGTTGCTGATCTGGTCAGCCCCTCGCACGTAGACATAACACGAAATACAGCTGCACTGGAGAAATTCGTGTGCTTTTAATATTGTGATCTCCCTTTTGGTGGCACTTGGAGAAAAACCTTTTCAGGGAGAAGAGCTTTGCTTGTCTGATGATGTAAACCTTGCATCTAGATATTGAGGTATGGGGGTCCGCCTGACAAAGCCCAGAGGTCTTCTATTTTTATGATA